>RSEF01000017.1:4044498-4121906 GCA_003993805.1 Himantopus leucocephalus
CACAGCGCTGTGGGCATGGGCATCCTACAGCTTTCGCAGTGCGCGTGGGTGAAGCGTGTTTGCCCGTGGAGAAGTGAGTGATTCGTCTGCAAGGACAGACCGGCAGGGCGAACCGCAGTGAGTCCCGTGGAGGGAGGCTGGAGCTGGGGCTCACAGAGAGAAGGTGCTCTACAGCATGGCCAAGAGCTCTCTGTGTGTGGAAGGGGTGCAGAGATGGTTCTTAGTGCCCAGAATGCTCAAAAGGGCCATCTCTGAGTGTGGGTCAGGGTGGCCACAGGCAGCTGGAAGCCCCCGTGGAAGCGTGCATATGGGGTGTGCATCCTCTGCATGTCCACGCACACATCATCCTCCTCTACCTTCAGATGAAACTCTTTCAGAGCGTGTGACGGTGGCATCCACAGCGGTATGTGTGTGTATGTGTGTGTGCATGTGAAGACCCTTTGAGCTTCTGTTCATTTGTGTGAGCTGGGGAGTAGCAGCTTTCAGCCTGGGTATCACATGTGGATTTTGACTGTGTTGCCTCCAAGTCCTCAGCAGAAATTTGAGCAGATAAGGCTGGGTAGCAGTTGGGAGTCCAACACAACCAAGGACAACAAAGGATGAAAGGAACCAAGCAAACGAAACAAGCTTTTTGAAGTCCCTGCAGAAACAGCCCTTCACTATATTTAGTGAACCTCACGACTCCATCAGAACAAAACTGTCGTCACTGGAGGGAAAAGACGAGAAGTTGCCCTGAATGAAAAATCATTCGGAGAACAGCACAGAGGAAGAGCAAGTGGGAATACAGGATGGAAAGGACAACGTTTTAAAGGATCTCTGGTCCTGTTACCCACTAAAATTGCCCCAAGTTTTCTCATCTCCTTTGAGGGGCGTTAGATCTGGCCCTGTGCCCTGCGCGGGCTGCTGGCTGTGCGCCCCTGCGAGCTCTGGGCAGCGTGGATGGATGCGGGGCTGGCTGTGCCGCGGGCAGCGGGATAGCGGGGCCGTGCCTCAGCCGTGCCAAGGCTAGCCGTCACGGCCAGGTGGGACGGGGCTTGGAGCAACCTGCTCTAGTGGGAGGTGTCCCTGCCCATGGCAGGGGGGGTTGGAACTAGATGATCTTTAAGGTCCCTTCCAACCGAAACCATTCCATGATTCTGTGGTATTGTATGCTTCCATAGGTGACAGGGCGCAGGGCCAGGCTTTCCTGCCGCTCAGAGGGGTTTTACACTCGCGTGCCTTTGGCCTCCAAGGATGCTGCCCTCACCCCGCCATTTCTGGAAGGGGAGTGAGAGGAGAAGGGGGTGCTTGGGAGAACCTGCCAGGAATATGCTTCAGCTATAGGCAGGAGGATAAAGTCCAGCATTGGTCTGGCTGCTTTTAAGGGTGCAAATTTGACGAGATGAACCTGGGCAAATGCCCGTTTCATCTTTCTCTCCTTTTCAGGGGTTGTTTGCACAGCAGCCTTAGGGCTTCTGCTACCTGTGAACATCGTATTATCAATTACCCTAATTAGAGGTTGGCACCTGCCTGACACCAAGTATTTTTCATTCATTTTTAACCCTTTTCTTGCCAGTCCCTACAGCCAATGCTCACAGAACCTTTCCTCTAAAACACAGCAAAACCAAAAAAAATGAAAAAAAAAGGGAAAAAGCAAGCAAGGTGAATGCCAGTTTGATTGGTGGCTGGCTGCGGAGTCTGAAGGCTGTTCTCCATCAGTGCATACACAGTGAGGACCTGTGTTTGCATGGACGGCATTAAGTACAAAGGAGGTGGTCAGGCCCTCACCTTGTGGATTTAATCACTTCTGTGCCTGAGTGCCGCGCAGGGCCTTGGCAGCCACATTTCCCTCCTTCCAGCACGCAGCATCTCACCCGCTTAATATCACTTTCAGCGTGATACACAGAATGAGCTAAAAGTAGCACAGATAAGCAGGTAACCATAAGCTTAAATTTGTTTTCCATACGCACGTAGACAGCCAGCTTCAATCACGCCACTGTTTGTGGAGAGTTAAAACAAAAGGGGCAGCAACGTTGTCAAAGGAAGCTCATTTCGAAATGGCTAATAATGACAATAAGACTTCCAATTTATCTATAATCTCCGGTAGCAGTTATCCTTGTAGCATCTTGCCACCTCCCACACATTAATGGGTTTATCTGTACAAGCCCATTATGAATGGGAAGGATTAACATCCCTCCTGACGGATGGGGATGGGAAGGTAAGACAGCACACTGCAACCACAGCCGGGTGGGAAGGGAAGACCCGGGAGCCCTGACTCAGCGCCGTGGCTTAGGGTTTCTCGATGCTTTCCAGGTCAAAGTCTGCTTATTCAAAGCACAATAGTTTCGCTGCCTCTCCTCAGCTGCAAACAGGAGCAAAAATGTACCCGTGATAAGCTTATATACATGCACAGCGAGTATGTGTTTGTGTTTAGGCGGATGTGTTTGTGAGCGTGTTTGCTTGTGTGTGTATGCGTTTGGAGAGGCTGATGAAGATTACTCTGGAGCATTAGGTTGTTTTCTCTGCTCTCGATTGTAATCATATTTCCCACACTTTCGAAGGCCCCCGACTGTTTATCGTGACCCTCCTGGGGGTTATGACGTACCGACTGAGAAAACCGATCCGCTCTGTGCCTGGGATGGGGAAGCTATGAGTGGCTGTTCCTAAAGACCGTGGCTGAACGGGCTGCTTTGGAGCAGAAATCAGGAAGCTTTTCTTTTAACAATTTCTTGAGATATTTGAGGCCTCTTATATGTTGGCCACATATGTTGCAGAGCAAAGCCTAAACTTAAGCCCTAGCATCTTGGGAAGCTGCTTGTATTTGCCGTGCTACTGTTGTCTTGGGTACGTATGATGCAGCCCTGGAAAGACATACAGAACTCTGAAAATCTCTGTTCAGGAAGAGGTTTTCCACAGAAGCTATAAAACATTCATAACACCTCCATTGTGCTGTAAATCCTTAGCAGGAGTTGATAACAGTGCATGAATTTTTAATGTAACATTTATAAATGGTTATTAAAACTATCCTTAAAGTAAAGTGTCAGTTTATTTTTAATTAACTGTTGGCTATTTAAGCTCCCGATAGCCCCAGGGCAGATCAACAGTCTAACAAGTTAATATTCCAGATTAACCCTTCACTTGCTGCCTCTTTGCATGAGGAGGATGAAGATGCATACACAGGATCAACAACAAGTGGTTATTTCTCACTTACTGAAGAGAAATGTCATAATTTCATAGAATGAGCTTTCTTAGTCCTTGGTTTAAGAAGTGTTAGAAGCTGTGGAGGGATTTATTTCGTGACTATTGAACGGATACAGATAGATAGCAGAGCTGGGTGATTTTTCTTGGGAAAAAAAAAAAGAAAAATATTTGCATGGCACTGGTGAGAAGAAATTTCCATTGAAGTCAATAAGATTGGATCAAACATTTCGAATTGCACCACTCGCAATTTCAGGCATCCCACGTACGAAGCGCAGCAACACTGTGTGATTTGTGAATACAGGTTCAGTTGCAAATGTTGCAATTGATTGTGCAATTTAAAATTTGGCATCGTGGAAACTATAACAGTTTATTTAACAAAGTATGCTTTTTGGTAGGTTTCACCTCAATGAGCAGTGTGGAAAGTATGAGGAGGAAACTGATGTCAATTTTTAATTAATTCATACTGTATATTTTTTAACTGACCATTTTTTAAGGCTTCAAATTAAATTATTCTTCAGCATGCGACATACATTTTGCATTTGTTGTTGTCATTGAAATTAGTCACGGAGTGACAGATTTTACAGATATTATCTTTTCTGTAATTGTTGATACTATCCGTGAGAAGGCTCCTGTGGTTATTCTTTGAAAATGAAGGTCAAGCCAATGCATCCCCACAAAGCAGTTTGTTTTCAGTGTTATTAACATCCAAAAAAGGTTCAGTTCATAGCATTTTTGTCTCTTAAATGACAATTTTTAGCCCAAGTCTGCCACACAGACACCCCTGTGGTGGCAACAAGAGCTGGCACCAGAGGAGGTTAGTGTTCAGCTGGTGGAGTTTGGGTTATTGTGCTCCAGAATAGTGAAGTCCTGGTACATTTCTTTGCTTCCTTTTTTTTGCTCAGCTCAGTTATACCCAGGGCTTTTTGGAGCAAAGAGCCAAAGTCTTTCTCTAGATGGGAATTCATGAAGCTGAACTTTGCATTGCCAATGTCCCGAGAGTAAACAGCTAAAGGTCGGTGCTTCCAGACAGCGCTTCAGAGCTTGTTTCTCTTGGATTTATCAAGAACTGCACCTGGGTGACACCAGGGTTAGGTCCCAGGAGCTGGAGAGCGTGGATATCCCGTGCTTTGGCTCAGCTTCCAGCGCAGCGGAGCTGGGCTCCCCCTTCAGCCCCCCGGGTTTCTTTGTAAAGCTCATTCTGCTGATCATTATTGCTGTCTCTGCGTCTATCACCACCAACTAATCCCTGCATGTACCCTATCATGCCTGTTGATTGAAGGCTAAGTCTCCCTGGGCAAATAATTGTTATTTAAAGTTATATTTTATTTTCCTTTCCACATGCTTTTTTCCCCTCCTTTCCCAGATGATCAGCCTGTGCATTAGGAAAGTGTGAAGTTCAGATCTTTGGAGCATGCGAAGCAACAAGGCATCAAGGCAGCAGAGTGACACAAGCAGCAATATCCTTCGGTAAACGCTGTTCAATGCAGCAGAGCTTCCTAGCGATTAGAGGAGTCTTGGAAATGTCATTGCCCTGACCAAATGAGATAATTTGTATCTTCTGTCACTGGAATCAAATCCTCTTTTTTTTTTTTTGTAATTAACTTGCGACTGTGGGAAGGTGGGAGCAAGGATGGGGGTTGGGAAGGGAATTTCATGGGTAATCCAGCTGCAGTATGGAAATGATGGTTGGGTAATTGTGCTCTCTAAATGAACTTGACTCGATGGTTGGTGTCAGGTTTTGTTAAGTGCCCTGGGCCAATGGAGACTAATTAGGAATGCATTAAATATTAAAGCTCTCTGACACCGGGGCATTGACGGTGACAGAAGAAAAGAAATCCCGTAACCTAATCTGCACCCAACAGGAGTAATTTATGTTCCCTTCTTTTAACAAAGAAAAATCCAATTATTTGGCCTGCTGGAAAAATGTATTTAAAGGAAAAGTTAATTTAGAGAGGGAAAAAGTATATATGAAGAAATAATACAGATGCTGTCAACACAGCCTGTGAGTGTCAGTTCCCCTGCAGTTCTGGCTTTGTTGATTACTTTCATTTATGAACAGGGAGAGTATTTCCCTGTGACGAGGCTGTTGGCTGGATTTGGCATCCCAGCAGCCGAGGGCAGGAGTGGAAGATTGTGCTTTCCTTTCTCGGTGGCTCAGGCCAGCTGGATACGTCGAGGGATGGTCAGCAGGGGATGCTTGTGGCCATGCAGTGAGAGTTTGGGGTGTTTGCGGCTGTATGTTTAGGATTTGGGGTGCTGGTACGGTACCCCTGTGCTGTAAGGTGAGCCCTGTGGTGGGCATGCTGCAGTATGGGTGTGCTTACGTAGGGCGCTTTTGAGATAAGGCACGTAAAAAGCTTCCAAAAAATCCTAGCAATTAAACTCTCTTCCTGCCTCTAACAGAAACCAGCCCTAACAGCTCCGCCTCCACCTCCACACTTCGCCGTACCTACCAGTTTCCAGGGCAATTTTGTCTGACCTTTAGTTAAATGTCCTGCTCTACCAGGCAGCTCATTTCTGCCGGTCTGTCTACTTATGCAATCTAATCAAATCCGGAACGGAATATAATCAGCCTCATCTTGTAACAGCAACTTGCACAAATATCCGTCTCGCTGTCTGCTGTCCTGTCTATACGTCTATCTAATCTCATCTGTTGGCCTGATCCTCTAACTGGGTTTTTAGCAGTTGCCTGCCATTGCTATGGTGAGATTGGGAAGAAATTGCTGGTCAGGTATCTAAACCGTGGGCGGAGTGATGGGGTGGAAAGAGAAAGGCAGCCACAGGTGTGCAAGCCCACATTGTCTGACCTGCGGATGCAGGCGAGCATCCCTCTGCACAGCTTGCAGGGGCGCCTACGGCACCTGCCCACGCTTGCACGGACACATGTGTGTACACAAACACACCTGGTGCCTTTCTCTATTCTCTTGTCCTCTTTTTTTTTTTTTTCCATTTCCAACCAAAAAAAGAAGGAAAAAAAAAAAAAAGCCTGTTCATTTATGAAATTACCGGAAGACCATTTTCTAAAGGAACTTGGTTGCCATGGGTTACCAGATGCTTATCTGCCACCGGTGTTATTTTGCGAACTGCAGCCATTACAGGGAGAGGCTAAAGAAGGAAAGCTGGGATAGCTGTGAACATCAAAGCACTACCTGCCTGGGTAACCCTTGCTGCCATCCACGGAACAGCGGGGAGTGTGTTCCCCAGGGGGAGCTGGAAACCAACTTTTCCCGGAGTTTCTTGTGCCATTGGGCTTCAGGGTCTCTCCCTGCAGCCGGGGCTTGCAGCAGGCTGGCACTGGATATAAAAGTTGGTTTGAAACTTCTTTGCGTCAGGAGCAGCGGGGACTGGGCTGGGGAAGAGAAGGCAGGTGGAGTGTCTGAGGTACCCAGAGCAAGAATTTTGGGAATTTTATTCAGATAGTAGGATTACTTTGCAGCGGTCAGGGTGTGGGAAGAAAAAAACCAGCTTTGCAGAGCAATGCTTGTTTGTGACAGTGCTGCAGTTTGCGTTCATGTGATGCTTCCAGGTAACATTGGTGAAGGGAGGGGAAACCACTGACGAGTTTTCTGGGAAGAGGAGTAAGAGGAAGAACACTAAAGAAACCCAGCCATGGAGGCCGGGGGGAGGAGGCAGAGAGGACTCAGACAAAAAGGGAACATCTGGGGCCTTGCGAGAAGCAAGTACTTGATGCACTGATATCCTTCACTTGAGCATCTTCTGATGGTTCCTTATCTGTGCAGCCCCCAAGTCCTCAGAGGGTCCCCGACGCGGTGTCCCTTACCTCCATGCTGCCCTATGCACCCGCAGTACTTCTCGAGTTGATCAGCATTACAGAGCTATTGATAACCCCCATTTCCCCTCATTGCTGTTACAAACCTACTCCTTTGCCCCATGTCTTCGACACTGTGAGTCCCCAATTTCCTTTTTTCTCCATGGTCTATCCTAGCCATGGGAATTTCGGAGCCCCCTTGGTCCTGCAGTCCTCCTTACCTGCTGCAATTTCAGCCTCTCCATCAGCACAGAGACTGTACTTTGCTACTACAATAATGAAAGAAAAAGAAGCTAAAAACAATACTTTACATTTCAAATAACTCCTGACACATCCCTTGTCTTTTTCTAACAGAATGACAAGTGACTTTATCTTGAAAGCGAAGGAAGCCTCCTAGAGCTGTCTACATTGTCAGAAAAAATAATTTGTAAATTCTCTGATTACCTCTGTCACTGCTCGACTTTTCCATCCTTTTTCATTTCTCCCTCCTGCTAAAGTCCCTTTATGTGCTATTTCCCAAAGTGCTGCACTTACTTTGAATGTTTTTAGCCAAAAGAAAACTCTCTCTCATCTAAAGGTAGGAAGAAAAAAAATCCCTGGCCGGAATGAATTAATACGCTGCTATTTCTCTCTCTCCAGTCCTTGCATCTGGATCTTGTATAGGATGTGAATTGTAAAAATAACTAGGTCTTTATGACTTGTTAAAATAATAAAAAAAGAATGTTAATGAGAGAGAGAGACACACAGAGACCCTGAAAGGAGGATTTGTTCAATGCAAGAATAACTAAAATATTTACTAATGAGAGGGAGAAGAGAAAGTAATTTAAAAGATTTAAAATAGTTGTGCGTTGGGTTTTTTTATTCATGCTTCCTTTCGTTTTCATCACATATTTCAATATTTGCCTATCTTTCCAGCAAAAGATTTACCTCAAGTGCGTACAAATTATCTGGCATTTGGTTAAGGACAATATGTCTAATTATGGCTCTAAAGACCTGAAATATTTTCGACTTAAGCTAAAAGTCAAACTCAAAAAAGAAAAAAAGAAAGTAAAATTAATAATCCTTTTAAAATTCATTCCCATGATCGCTGTTGTACAGAACACCTCAGTGCGAGAGATTAAAACAAGGGAAATGTGAGAGTGGGGAAGAAAAAGAGAGAGAAAAATAGGATTTCCCACACTACACTGATTTTACCCCCACCGAAGACATAGGAAAGCTCTTGTTTAATTGTCTGGATTTGGGTTACGTCCGTCCCACACCCTTCTGATGTGAGATGAGAAACCCTGGCGGGGAGGAGTGCTGCGGGAAGCCGCAGCAGCGCGGGACCTGCGGGGCCGTCCTGGGGCAGAGTGGGTCACTTTTGGGGTAACCTCCTGCCACCACACTCCCCCCCCTTGGGCTCCCCATCGCAGACTCTGCTGTTTGCTGCATGTACGTCCTGCAGCTCGGGCAAACCCCCCGTGGGGTTCCTGCTCCACTGGTAAGGATGCAGCCGGGCTCTCGGAGCCAAACCCTCCACCCTGTGCACTGATAATGAGGTTCAAACTGTGGTGATAAATAACTATTTACTACTGTACCTCCTAGTCACTGCTTCTCCTCAACCTGAATAACTAATGAAACTCAATTGAGCATATTAATTATTTTCCCCCGGGGGTGAGGAGAAGGAGGATAAGCAGCAACATCTCCAGAGGGTTGCCTGCGCTCCGGCAATTCATCTGCGGTTTAGAGGGCAGAGTGACCCATCCTCGGGAAGACGCGTAGGTTGCAGGTGTGCTAATTTCATGAAGAAGAAAGGCATTGCCAAATAAAGAACAGATGGCTCCAGTCACTAGTTATTTATTTCTATAATTAGTTGCAAGCTGTGATCTCAGACCTTAAAGAAATTGTCGATTTCTATGAAATTCCTTCTCGCATCGGGCAGGGCGGCTGCGCGCACCGCACGGGCTGGGCTGGGGCAATGGCATCTCGCTGCTTAGGGCATACCCAGCTGGGGCCCACGCTGCTTTTGGCTCCTTAAAAAACTGCAGCGTGTTAAAAAATGTTTGAGGCACTTCCCTCTAGCTGGTGAAGCCCATGCGAACATCAAGGACAGTTTAGTCTTGTTATGTAGGAAAGCATTTAAGTCTGAGTTAAATTCAGCTCTGTTATCACCTTGCGTTGCTTTTTCCCCATCACCTTATTTCTCCTCTCGTTATTTCCTCAGCTTGTCCTCTTCTGATCTCGCTGTTTCTTCTTCTTTTTTTTTCTTTGGCTTCCCTTTTCTTGTGTTACACCTTGCCAGGGCCACGCTCGGACTCCTTTTAAGCCGGGGTAACTGCTCAAGAGCAGGGAGGACTGACTGTGGCGTGGAGGCAGCGGGAGTCAGGCCATGCCCGTTTCATGAACGGTGGGCACAGGCTGCTGCTTTGGCGCCTGACACGTGTCATTACAGCGCCCGTTATCTGGTCTCGCAGAACCTGGGTTTGCTAACTCCCACTCATATCGTTAAGCTTATCAGTTAAGGTAGGATCAACAGAGCAGGGGGAAATATTTTATTTCCTACTGGAAGCATCAGGGAGGAGAGGTATTTGCCAGCCCATCTAGGCATGGCTAGGTTTTTGTTTGTTTTTCTTTTAAAATGATAGCTGCTAAGCTGGAATTGTTGGTAAACGCAGGCCTGCAAGAATCGAGGAAGGTAAATAATTGTCTGGTTCTGTTACAAAGATGCCAAAAGCGTCTCATGACAATACCTATTAATGACACAGGACAGTCAATAAACAGCAAGAATAAAGGAACAGAATTCTAGAACTGCTTCATCTATGCAAAACTTGTGCTTTTGACTTTAAAAAGGCATGTTCTTTATTTTTGTTTGAATAGCTCCATACAGAGAAATATAAGAATGCATTTTTAAGCCATTTAACAAAAATAACAAAATAACCCCAAACCCCAGACAAACCCAGAAACACTCAAACTTAAACCTGAGGAAAATTATCTGCCTCTGTGGGAAAGAATCTAATGAAAACCAATCAAATCTCAGCTGGAAGAACACAGAATGGTAGCTTTGGGCATAAATCAGACATGGAATTAATTTTGTGCTTTATTACATGCCTTAAAAATAAAAAGAGGGCACCCTACGCCTGGGAGTGCTGAACAGATTGAGATGATGTCCACAGACCGCCAGCTCCGGAGTTCAGACAAACAAGACTGGTTCAAAATCAATATGTATCCTACTGGTGATAAAAATGCCCACAAAAGCACTGACGATTGTAAAGCCTTTTGTCTTTATCATAGTTCCCAGAGTGGGAAGATGGATACGTGCCATGGGTAATAGATAAGGGACCAGCTGACAAGCTCTATGAAGATGGGAGTGTCTGGGGTTCCCCTGGAGCCACCAAGCGCTACAAAGAAGATGAGAATCATCTTGGTAGGCACATCTCAAAAATACAGCAGTTTAGCTCATAGGAATCACCAGAGTGAGTCAGACTTTTTGTCCCACCACCACGGACTTCTGGTGGAGATGCCAAAAGCTCTGCAAAGACAGATACGGAACCTGGACACAGTTAAAATTTCATGTTGGTTTCTACTAGTCTTCATGTTTCTTTTGTTCTCAAACTAAATGGTGATGATCCCTTCTTTGTAGCTGCCCAAAATTGCTCTAGACATGACTCGTATGAGCCCACTGTGATCAATGTGTGGGAAGAGCGCCTCACTCTAATTCCTGGTTTTGCTGACTCTTCATTTTCTGTCATCAGAAGAGGTAGCACAGAGTTAAATTTGGAATTTCTACCCCAGGTTTTCATCCTAGCTTGCAATGAAAACTTTAATTACATATTTATTATGGATGAGCACTTCCCCCCCCCAAAAAAAAAGGCTCCAAAGTGAAAGAATACTTTATTTGGTTTGATTTACTGAATTTCCCCGAAATTTTTTTAGATCAGTTGAGTATTAAACACCTATTTGTCTTTAGTGACGCATTCCTTGCTGGAGTTGTAGCAGCGCCAGCTTGCTGCAAAAATAGGGATAACAGAATTCCAAAGAGCATATCCAAAAATATCCTGGAGTCCTGTAATGAGCCTGATACACCATGAATCAAAAGTACAAGAGGAATTCTTCTCCAGAGAGCCTAGCTGTTAACGGAGAATAGGTATCCAGCTTACAATTGTTATGAGGCAGTGTTCAGTGTGTCATGAGTAAAATATGTTTAGTATTTTGTTGCATTGTTTTCAAGCAAAACACTTAGAAAATTGAAAAATTTGAGCCACGTTTCTATTTTTAATCTGGCCAGAAGTATGTAGTGCATGTTGATTTTTAAAATGAACAAAAAAACTTCAGCAAATGTAAATTTTTCCTTTGAGAAAATGCTTTTTCCATTGTGTATTTCCAATTCATCCCAATGGAAAGTGTCTGAATAACTCAACAACACACAAAGAACCGAAGGTAAAGGAAAAGAAGTGAAGCCTGATCGCTATTTGGCCAAAGCCCAGAATTCGGCTAGGATTATAAAGATGAGCGTGGAGTGATGCAAACCCTCTTAAGTGAGGCCTAATGATTCACAAATGACATGAAATGCATAGGTTGAGTCATTTGTATCCTACATTCAGACAGCAAGGGATTTGAAAAGCGCAGGAAAAGAATTATTGGCCTAATAAGAATACGGGACAAAATCAGTTCTGTTTTACTTAGCATAAATCTGGAGGAACGGCGCAGGAACCAGGCAAAGATCTCAGCCCTGGAGGTGACCTGGAGTGAAGAGGGTTGAGCGCAGCCCCGGCGGTGGTGGTTGGGCTCTCACGAGCTGCGTGGGGCTGAGGACAGATGTTCTCGTGCACGGTGGGATGGAGGCTGTTGGGTACCTTCCTGGGAAGGGAGCAGTGAATCAGTGTAGAAGGCGGTTTGAAGGTAAAACCTCTTTTGAGACTGCCACTGACTTTGGGAGCTTTCAATTGGGCTTTAAGGCATAGACACACAGATTTTGCTCCTAGAAAAAAGAGCTATACCATACCCCCATTGCAATGCAGAGGTATGAGGGGCAGGAACTAAAGACCATGCACAGGCATGGTTTTCTCTCTCTTTCTCTCTTGCTATTGAATTCTCCACATTTTTTATTTTAAATTAATTTTCTGAGACAAGGAGAAGATGCTGCCTTAGCTTTGTCCTTGTGAATAGCAGATCTTTCCTTGATTGAAGAAATATTTTTATAGCCTAAATGTGCAGGTTAAAGTCATCTTTTGACAGGTAAAATACTTAGCAGTGGCCCACAGTCAATCTCTCCCCCTCTCCTCCCCACCCTCTAATTGTGCCCTGCTAATATCTCAGTGCTTTCCCCTCACCAAGAGGTCATGGCTGCTCTGTAACCAGCCCACCTTCAGAAGCACTCCCAGCTCTGCAGCCGATCAGAAGTAACGAAACCCTGGGCAGGTAGAGGAGGACTTGGGGAAACTTCTTCAAAGCTGCCCGGTGAGAGCAAGAGCAAGGACAGAGCAATGCCAGGCATAAGCCACTGCCACCTCCTGGGCACCTTCTCCTGCCAAAGTTCCCAAGAGCAGGCTCTGCCAACACCACTGCCACAGGGTCCTGTCTGAGCGCCATCCCCCATAAACCCTCCAAAACACAAAAGCAAACCAGTTGTGATCTCTTCACTTGAAGGCAAGGCACAGAAGCACAAAGATATTATTTACTGTGAATAAAACTTTGCTCCCTGACTAATAGTGGAGGAGGGAAGAGGGACCCTGCTCTGAAGTGGCTTGTCCTGTCCCACAGAGTTAATCTGCTCTTGTGGGGTGAAATGGAAAGGACAAGGTCAACATGTCACCAAACTGCCATGAAGTCAGAGCCCTTCAAATGACTTCAGGCAAGACCTGAAGATGTGACATCAGCCTTGTCACCCGCTTAGTCCGAGACAAAGCCGGTGGAGGTAAGACCAAGGTCATCATTTATCTAACCAAGGAAACTGCTAAGCTGAGCTACACAAATACCCAACCCCGCTCTATCTTTCTGCCAGCCTTTGATAGGCAAATCTACCAGCACTGAAGCTCATGTGTCAGTGGCAGGAAGAACACTGTTATCTTCTTATCAGGAGATAAGATGACAACCACAAATACCTTGGCCTGAAAGACTCCTCTGCTATCACCAGGGGTGAACATCAACGTGCTTCACAAATAATCTAATTTAGGTGGATAACAGAGGGCTCGAATGTGGGAGGTAAAACTCAGAGCTCTGCTGAGTTACAAACAGGACAGAAATTCCTTACGCGAACACATCACTGGTAGAGCAAAAACATACAAACTTCTTTTGTCTCCTAGAACTTCTGATGTGATTGAGACAGGGAGTGAACAGGTCAGCAAGCAGGTTCCTATGCAACAGATACATTAATCATTAATGGGGTATTAGGATTTAAAGTCCCCAAATCTTCCTCTAACATGCAAAATAATCTCTCCTGCCATGCATGGTTTGTTTCACTGAGTAATCCACTCGTCCTGTTATAATCACAGCAGGTACGACTTCCACAGGGACTTTTCAGTGTCAACATATTTTGGACTGTGATGTCTTTGAGACAGAGAATTTTCTTTTTTTTCTGTGTTTGTGTATCTCCAGGTAAGTTGGGGGGTGCTTTTAGAAATACCATGTAACGAGTAACTGCAGTCAGTCACTCCTCCATCCTTCTCTCTCCCTGGAGTATTCAATGTCCTTGTGCCTCTCTCAGACACATTTAAAAGAACAATTTTTCTTGTGACAAGTAAGGCAAGAAGTGTGAGTTTGTGCCTGACAGGTTCAGGGAGAAGCTCGCAATGAGGCAATTAGACAAGGAAAGTGCTGATTAGAAGCACCGTCACCCATACCAAGGAAAGAAACAAATTTTAAGTAGCAGAAGGGAAAGGAGNGGGGGGGGGGGGGGGGGGGGGGGAGAAAAATAGATAAAATGAAGCTTTTGATAAAGCAGGAGGTTGTAATAAAAAGTTTTGTGACTGACAAGGTCTGACACCATCCTCTAGGGTCGCTCAAACCTTCTCTGGAGGTAGCTGGGCCTGGCTGTGTCTGGAGGCAGGAGGCTGCCCTTGATGGGTTCCTCCAGCTTAACAGCTTTTCGTTCCCACGCTGGGGTTGCCAGTCACCAGCTCCTTGGAGAGCTCCCCTCTGCAATCCAGCCCAAACAGATTTCTGTAGACCTGTCCATCCCTCCCTCTGGCAGGAGTGGTGTGACTTCTCTGCTTGCCGGACGCCTGTGGTCCGAGCAAGCCAACGAACGGTGCCCAGTTTCCCCACAGTGGCGACGCTCTTTGGAGGATGGTCAGAAAGTCAAGAAAGAAAGACACTTTATGCAAATCCACTCCATGTCTATTTGACTGCCTTGGGTTAGGCAAAAGGAAACCTGTGGCCCTGCTGTCACCGTGGCCATCAGCTGCGCTGCAAGAGGTCGTCACAGAGCAGAGAGGAGCCACTGAGAAAAGGCAGACTGCTGGGGCGTGCAGACGGTGCTGCTCCACACATGCTAATTTCGAGGAGGGGTTTTTAAAAGTGCTCTTCCACACCCTGTAATTCACCCTGAGCTGATGAGGCCGGGAGGGAGGGAAGGAAATAGCATAGCCCAAACCTTCACCTAATTGCTCTTTTTAAAATGTATATTCTCCACTTTCATCTTTCCAGTAATTTTATACAGCATCAAATAGCTGTAACGTGAGCCTGGTGTAACCGTTCCAGGGAACGTACACGGGACCATAGACCACCCAGATCAGATATATGTGTAGCTGGATCTGCCTCATAGAGTGGTGACAACAAGCAGTAAAATATTAACAACACCACAGTAATAACAACATTATAAAATGCATTAATCTCTAGGGCTGTCACTGCACGGGAGAGCCCAGCTAGAGCAGGTTTCAGCAAATGCTTGCTCCAGGCGCAGGGCTCCTCTGGTGTCCGCGTCAAGGAGGTGGCTGCAGTGGGGTCTTGGTGACCCATGACAGGGCAGGAGGCAAAAGGCACCGGCTCTATGTATACTGTGTATAAAGCAATACGGTATCTAACTTACTATTCAGTGCACAACTTTTCCTCCTTGTGCTATGAAACATTCCCAACCGTTGCTAACCACTTATGAAGAGTTGAATGCACTCTACCTGGAAGCTGACCATTAAGGGGGAATCGGGTGCTTACGGCAACACCCAGGCAGCGAACGGCAACACGCGACAGCGTATTTAAGGACACGAAGTGAGAAAGTGCTCTGCCTCTTATGGAATTTAGGTGAACGGACTGTAATTACCCAAATATTTATGGGTTCTCTTTATTGTATGAGTCACTGAGGGCTTGTGAGGGGGCAGACAATTTCCATTTTGTTTAGGGCAGAAATATCCCTGGAGACCAGGCTGATCTATGGAGCTGCCATATCAAACCCTCCTAGGAAAGGAAAAAAAAAGATAATGCATTTATTAGTCAGCTCACATTGGACTGCTCTGTGTAGAAAAGGAAAGAACTCAACTGAAAAATGCTTTTAAAACCACAATTCCATAAGCATCTGTCTCATTTCAAGTACGGCTGGGGCCTTTCTGTCTCCTGAAAGGGAAGGAGAGGGTGAATTCAAATGATCTGTAGCTCTGGAGTGCTGAAGGGGAAAAAAAAGTCCTTTCCAAATAGCACAGCATCCCTGAAGACAGTGACCAGGCACAGACAACTTCCTCCAGGGAGCCGCGCTTTCCCCCAGCGCCCAAGCCCTTCCCCAAATGACTCGCTCTGATGTCCCTCTGCTCTCCCCGAGGCTGAGATCGAAACCATAAGAAGTAACCAGAAAAGAAACAATCATTCTTGGACATCAGGCAAATGGGAAAAGGAGAAAGTGGGTAAGTGATGTTAGTCCCCATCAATCTCCTGTTTGTTGCATTTTAGCTACCAGTCACTTCCCCCATAACTGCCACGGTTTCTGCAGACTCCCCGACCCACACCGCAGGTTTGGGGAGCTGTGGTGGATCCCAGTGTCAGCAGGGCATGGGGGAGGTGAGACACGGGGAGTGGAAATGCTCCTTCCCACGCTGCTCTCTGCAGCCCCCAGTACCATGTGCGCTGGGTGAGAGGCGCAGCTCTCCTGCGTGCACTGGGGCTGCGTCCGCTCCAGACGTCACGGCTCCTGCGTCTGTAAATCCATGAAAAGGAAGGGAATGAGGGAAAAGAGGAGCCACAGAGGCAGGAGGAGCAGAAACTGCCCTGAAAATTCCTCTCTGTCCTTTGGGTCACCACAGCAGCCTTGAGGCTTTGTTCAAAATGGGGCTCTCCAGCAGCACCCGGAGAGGGACAGTCCCTCCGCTGATTCGCTGTCAATGATGGTCGAGAAGGACAGTCGCATTCCACAGAAAGCTCTCCGTGCATTGCTGAGGTTGTCCTTAGGCGAGTTTGGCTGGGGAGCAGGAGCAGTCTAACCATGGGTGCGACCAAAGCTCGGTACAGGCTCGTTCGCCTGCCCAGGAGCATCCCCAGGCCAATGCTGTGGTCACTCAGCGCTGCCGTCCCCCTCCCTGGCCAGCAGCGGGCAGGGGTGGAAGAGGAGCGAACGGGGCACACCACGGTGCCAGCAGGACCCTGCATGTGCGAGGCGTGAGGCATTACGGGTCTGGCGTTGTTGAATCTGAGGATCAACATGAGAGGGAAATGGAGAATAAAGAGCAGTAAATGAGCTGGATTAGAGGAGCTGTTTTACATAGCCCTTCATTTAATCCTTTGCTTTCCTTTCATTGTTTAATTGGTTTAGCTCTTGTACTTTTAATGCGGCAGGCAGAGAGAGCCAACCTCCTCCTTCCCTTCCCTTTTCCAGCCTTTCCTTTCCTCTCTTTGCATCTCACTATCTAATCCCATTTCTCTCTTTCTCTCTCCATTTCTGTCCCTATCCCTTGTTCTCATTCTCTCCTCCAGCTTCTTTCTCTCTCTCTTCAGGCCCCATATTACTCAAGCAGCTTTTGTTAGCGCTGTCAACTGCATCAGCGTGTAAGTGAAATTGTACTGTAAGTGAAGTTAAAAGTATTTCTATGGTAGGATATTTAATCATTTGAATCCTTGATAGGAGCAGCTCTTTTTATTTTCACTAGCTATAAATCCAGGCTCTATCTAATCTCTGATCTCGACGAGGAGAGAATTAACCAACTGAGTGTGTGACTAGAAAGGAGAAGGCTGAAGAGAAGGGACCACTTTATCTGAGTGTGGAGTGGAGCAGCATAGGAATAAGGCAAGGAGCCGTTCCCAGCTCCCTGCCATTCTTCTCATTGCCTTTCCCCGAGTCTACCTTTGTTCCCCCTCCCCAGACACTCCAGCAGATTGAAAATGCCATTTTCCATTTGCAGTTCTTTCTTTACCCTCTTCAGTGATTAACCCAGCCTGTGATGGTGAGGAGGAGATGTGTTTCAGGCCACAGAGCCCTGAATCTTAGTCCATCTCCAGCTTGTGCTGGGCTGGATCAGACTGACTCCAGTAGTTGTGGGCTAAACCCTACCTCAAGGAGACCTATGCCAAGTTCGGGATCTTGAGGTGACCCTTCCTCTGGCCTGCTACAAGAGCAATCTATACGAATGGAGCCAGTAATGATTCCTCTTCTCCTCTTCACCTGGGTCTAGTTAGAGCAGGTAAGAGCCTCACACAGTGTCATCTCTCCAAACCACAGTGCCAAGTGCCTTTCTTCAGACACATTGTCAGGACCTCTCTTCTCTGTGCAGTCACATCCATCCTACTGCTGTATTTTAAGTCTTTTTCCATGTAAAGTATCAGAGTCATATCTAAGCATCTTTCCTTCTTTAGCCTCTTGTTTCACCTCCAGGTATGTGGGATGTAGACAACCCTACAGCTTATTCGCTTCTCCATAATACTGTTGCTTGTACCCAGCATATCTGCAGCAGCTAAAGAGTATAATGGAGAGACCACCAGAAATGTTCCGACTGATTCGAGATTCTCCTATTTTTCCTCCCAGAATATGCTGATTTGGTGAAAGTGAAGCATTCTGCTGAGATGTGTTAATTGCAATGAAGCCCCTGATGGATCACGGTCACCTCTGGAAATTTTCCTGCTGGGTAACAGGGATACAGGTTATGAGGAAAATGGACAGATCTGTAAGTATGGGAGTCTGCTCGGAAGGAGCGAAGGCTGCTGGCAGGATCGCATAGAGAGCTCAGGGAAGAACGAACTATTCCCTTCTACCTAGGGCTGAGATTCAGCCACCAAGCAAAGGTAGCAGCCAACAGTATAGATCAAGGTGGGGATGAAACAGTGGGGAAAAGCGTGGGAAGGCTGTATTGGTTGTCTATACATTACTTAAGTCTTGCCAACATTTTAAGCTCTTCTTAAACCCCACAGTCCAAGAGCTCTATGCAGAGAACTGCAGTCTGATTACACAGAATATATTGGCATCAATATTTACCTTGAGCATTTGTCTGAAGGCTGAAAAGTGCTACGGGCACTCAACATCTTGGATGCAGTTCCCCGCAAGAAACAGCCAGGCTACCCTTTCTCCTCCCCCCTCTCACTTCCAATTCACCAGCGCTTCTCTTTTATTTCTGTGACCCGCATGTTTGCAAAGTCATCACAGGAAATAAGACTCGCCAAAGAAATACAGCAACTCTGATGATTTGAGGGTTAGGTACCCCCTCCTTCTCACTTTCCGGAGGTGCTGGGAGTCACGCGTGCTGCTGGGCAGTACTCTGCAAAGTGGACGATCAGTCACTGTCACCAAGCGGTGGGGAAGGAAGCAAGGGGGATGCCGAGTTTGCACAGAGTACTCATTGCACAGTGAGATTCACACAGCTGTTCTGCTCCCAGTGTAAATATGGACAGCCCCATTCATCACTGGCCTTACTTCCCCAGCACACGTCCAGGGGAGAGGGATGATTTAGTGCCTGCAGCTGGAACAAGCGCTATGTTTCTCTAAAACGGCAACATTTAAAAACCGGGAATGTTTTGCATGTGTGTTTTGTGATTCTGGGGAGAAGGGAGGAGGCAATGTCGGAAGCTGTGAGCTGCAGAAGAGGTGAGGCCTTACAGGGAATCGTTAGCCTTCTCTGTTTTGGTCCTCTCACACTCTCCATTCACAGGGATCTGCACAACAGTAGCTCTGGGGATCTTCGGTCATGGAGCAGGGTTGCCCCAGGCTGCTTGCAATCTGTATGACAGGTGAGATGTAACAGAAGAACATAATAGATGAAGTGGGAGGAAGAAGAGAAACCAGCATGGATGGCGTTGATCAACAGGCATGGAAGGATCCATTGAGACTAAGGAGTGAGGGACAATGGTCCCACGAAATGAGCTGTGTGAACAACGGTGGACACCTTCAGAGGGATCCCTGGGGACCTGCCCTCAGGCAATGCAGTTTCCCTCTATCAGTGAAACCCCATCTGGCTCCACCTCAGTCGTCCCTGCCAAGGGGGTTCATTTGCATGATAGCAGAGATGTCATCACCCCAAGATATGGGAATATGGAACCTGAGTTACCAGGGGGGAGACGGGTGTCTGGAGTGCTGGCTGCAGAGGTATTGGGAGCTTAGGGCTGGGCAGAGCTGCAGAGGTGGCAGGGAGGGTGCAGAGCCTCTCCTGTATGATGGAGAAGGGTCACCTGAGGATCTGTCACTATGCAAACTGAATGAGGGAGGAAGGCTGAGTCCTCTGAGCACCGAGAAGCTGGAAATGCTGGAGGTCTGAGTCCACTGGGTACAATGAGTAGGAACCGAGGAAGACTTTCCTCCATCATCCAGCCACCTCGTCATCTCCCCAGAGTGCTCTCCTTTGGTGGATGCAGCCTCCCACCCATGCCCTGCAACTGCAGACAGCAGATGGAGGGAATGGGAAAGGGACAGCCCTTACCTTTCCCTCCAGCAGCTCAGATTTGCTCCTGCCATACTTGGTCAACAGTGCCGTGGCTCTCCGTCCCTGCCGATGCCTGGTTTTCACTTTTGTCCATCTTGCAGGCATGCTTCCATTCTGTGTGTGTGGTTTGTTCAGTCTGTGCTAATTATGCCCTTGACATATGCAGTAGAACTGCTTGTGTCTATAACAGCACGGAGGTGAAGGAGGTTAATTAACTCGGAGGAAGGAAGCTGAGTGTCCCTACATAACACCCCCTTCCATATGCATTAGTTTTGAAGCCTGAAGACACTGTTTAACCAAACACAGCCCACGACTTACTAACTTTCTTGTTTCCTGCCTTTCTTCCCTATATTACTAATGCTGCCTAGGGTGGATGGCACTGCAGTGAATGAGGTGCCTCACAGAAACAATGGCCTCTCCAGAGAAGATAGCGCCTCATTTACGAGGTGATCTGCCTTTTCCCAGGGCGCGTAGACAGGATGCTCCAGTGAACAAGGCACTGCCATGCTCTCCTGGCTGCTCTGGCTGGGAGTCATCCTCTGTCCTGGTTTGGGATTTGCTGTACAAGATGCCCCTCAGCCTGCCGGGTTCCTCCTCTCCAGTGCTTCCAGACGGTGTCAGCATCCTCTAGTGCTGTCCTTTGCTTGCGTGAGCCACAGATGCAGACATCCCAGGTTTGCCCTTGACCTGCTGGCCAGGAGCAAGCCCTCCCTTGGGCGCAATGGTGGTGCGGAGCAGCTGCCCTTCCCCAGCGCCGGCGTGCCGCAGGGAGACCTGCCCGGAGCTGCTCCTGCTGCATGGGAGTTTTCAGTAGCGGAGTCCATTCTAAATACGCATTGCTTAGGGCATTCCTACAGTCACATGGGACCTGATGGGGCACCAAAAACCTCACCTGCAGCCGAGAGGCATCACTTCTGCCCCGAAGCGTGATCACACGCACAAACACGACATGGATGCGGCCGGGTCAAGCCGCACGCGTGTTTCTTGGAGCCTAAATCTGAGAGGCGGTATGGCCTGGCAGAGAGCGGCAGCCGCTTAGCAATCAGGCCCCTGACTTCTGTTTTCTGTGAACACACAACCTTGAAAGACTCGCCGTCCTTCTTCCTCCTCACCCCTCTCCACAGCCGCTCCCCCCCCCACCTCCTCAGCACACTTTATCTATTAGGGTTGTAAATCCTTTGCAGCCAGCCTGCTGTCTCTCTGTTTGCACAGCACCTTGTGCAGCGGGTCTTACAGGTGCTGCTGGAATATAAACAGCAATACAGCTTTAATTATAAACCCCGCAGGGAGATGGGCAGCGCAAGCCTACAGGTTTGTGTCTCAATCAAGAGACTCCACGGGGGCCACCTTCTTGGTGCAGCCCCATTTTAGTGGCTGCTGGGCGGCTGGTAAGAGAGGCTAGTTATGCTCCTTTCTTTCCACTCTCAATAATTATAGGTCTCCCAGGAAAACTGGCCTTAGAGTGGAAATTTTATAAAGGTTTTAAAAGATTTTATTAGAAAGGATTTGGTTCCTCTGCAATTATTAGTTTAACAAGGCACTTTGCTCACCTTCTGCACTAGAACTGTTATTGATCACACTGCAAAAGGAAGACTTAGCAAAAATTTATATAGAGAGAGCAACACACTGTCTCTATATTTGTATACAATAGGCACACCGGCATATATTTATATGTAGTCACTGAAAAGGTCCTGAACGTGCGCACAGATGTGTGTAGCTGTACATATGCATACGTACACACAACCCATGGGTGGAAAAAGCTGATAGGTATTGATTATACAGGTGTGTCTGTCCTGGTGGAGACTGCGCATCTTATTCACTGATGGCAATTGAGTTACACGGTCTCAGAGTTCAGGGATCAAGTTGTGTCTGCGGACACCAGACAGGCCTCCCCTCAAACAACGGGTAATAGCTGCCTTGTGTTCTGTTTGCAGTTTTGGCCATCTCTGCCCCAGAAAGGCTCGAGTGACACACTTTGGGGTTAGGTCTGGAGTCCTACAGATGGAAAGGCTCAAGTTTGTGGCCAGAGGCTGAGTGATTAGCCCAGAAGCAGGGAGAGCAAAGCTGTAAAGATTCAGAGGGTGAGGTGCTTGAAATCTTCCAGTGACAAGTGCCATATACATAAATTATTATTTCTTTTCATTTGCAAATTTTGCTGCTGCTTATGATCTGGAATTTCATCAGAAAGGATTCTGGAGCAAGGGTTTGGTTCAAGCCCTCGGGATCTTGAAAATGACTTCTGACCCCTTTCAAAACCCCTCCTTGCCCTAGGGGTAAAGCCCTGCTCTGATCTCCTGACCAGAGCTGGGCCTTTTGTATGTCTTCCCCATCCAGTAAGTGCCTGGTACTCCCAGCGCTGTATCTTTCCCCTCTGGATGGCAGCCTGGTACAAGCAGCCCATCTCAAAGGCTCTGACTCATGGCTGCGCCAAGCGCCTGCATGGTAAAGGCAAGAGGGAAAAAAGCAACTTAGGAAGGAAAAGATAAGAATCTCAGCTGCTTGCTGATGCCAAACCAGCTCCACTTGCAAAAGAGCAGGACTGGTCCAGACAGACTATATGAGTACTACGCCCCTTCTCATATGAGAACTGGGGCAATGGGAAGATGGAAGGGGCAAAATGCTATGAAACACGCTGTCTACCAAACCCGTGCTGTCCCCTGCCCACCTCTGGGATGTGCTCCTGCAGAGGGGGCAGGGAAGGCTGCAGCCCCCTCCTCTCCCCATGTTCATCTCCCTTTCCACGTACCCCCAGAAGTTATCTCACTCTCAGCTCAGGGGTTTAATTTTGCACCTCCTCAGCTCTGCTGCAGTCCGAAGACTGGACTAAAGAATATGAAATGTAAAGCAATCTCAGCAAATACAGAGAAAAATGTGATGGAGAACAACAAGCTGATGTCGCCGGTGCCCTAATACACAGACAAACTCTTGAGATACGCTTAATGTAAAGGCTTGCTGCCTTCGACTTGAATATGTGCTGATATGATTGCCTGAGTCCAGAGGCTTTCCCCGTGCTGGGATTACAAAACCGGATCTCCTGCACTGTCCCTGCTGCGCTGGATCAGAGTCAGCTCCTGCCTCTCGTTAACTTTGTAGCTTGGAGGCTTCATGATGTGCACGTAGGTCCATGGGGAACCCATCGCACCTCAATAACCGCAATGTCTTTTGGCAGGGAACAGGTGTGGTTTCAACCAGCTTGGGGTGAGTTGATAGGAAAGCTTTTTTTGTTCACATTTTTGCTAATATAAGGTTTCCCCTGGGTCTCTCTTTTGCTCTATGGGACATTAGTCAGGATGTACAGGCACCCTGCATATTATTTTTTTTTAGCAGTGCAGAAGACCTTTCAAATTCGTGACACTGTTGGGCTGAAAACTGCAGCTAAACTGGGCTGTACAGACCCAGCAACACACCGTGAGAAATGGGGACGGAGGCAGCACTCCGCACAGCAGATCCGTTTCCATCCGTTTGCACGGCAGTGGGGTTTTTTCTTCTTGCCCGTGTGTCTTTCCCTCCCTGCGCTCACACACCTCTCCCGCAACAAATGACTCAGTCTGTTTACAGAGCAGGAAAGCTAATAGAAACCAGGCAGAATTCGAGCCTCTCTGGGACTGCTTTACACACTGACAAAATCATTCTTTCCTCCCTACGTTAAATATTCATGACACTCAGATTTTTAGATACAAAGGTACATTTTGTTTCTAAATGTGTTGTTCCAGAATAGGTTTCTCGGCACCGGAGTTTTCTTTTCCACCCACTTTCAGAGGACAAAAAAAAAAAAAAAAAGAAAAAAGAAGGGTGTGTGCCCCGAAAGTAATGCAGTCTGACTTCATTTCGATCATGTCTCTTTTGGGGGTTGTTTTGATCTGGGAGCAATTTTGCCATGATATTTATGGCCTGAACTGCTATTTGTACAATGTTGGGCTTTTGTGTACACGTGAGTGTGTGTCCCTTGTACAAATAACACGTCAACATCTCCATGCTTTCCAGCCTGTAGTTAAGCCCATAAAACAAGATGCTTTAACAAAAGCCCCATATATTACTGCCATCCTGAATATTTGTAATTTTGAGACAATATTTACATAGACCGTTAAGGCTAAGCTCCTGGGCCCACTGACAGATCACAGGCAGCTGAAAGCACAACGCGTGTGCTGCAGTTTAGTGCTAAGCAGGGAAAGAAAAAAAAAGCCAAAAATACAAGCAAGATAAAAAAGAACAGGCTTATGTATTAACAGACACATAAAGGAAACAGCAGAGCGAGAATCAAATGGAAAATCGTATTGTACAAAGCAATGCTGGAAGAGATCTGGATTTGGACAGGAGCTTCCAGAGAGGGGTTTGGAAGTGGGGCATCAACTCTGCCCATCTCTCCACCTTTTTATGGCTAGCTAAAAGCTAGGTTTTTCAAAGAACTCGACTCCAGACTTGAGATATGATCAATTCTTCCCTCGTGAAAATGTCAATAAAAATTAAAAAAAAACCCAGAAATTTGGGGTTTTGCTAAGATTTTTTGTTGATTTTGTTCTTGTTGTTTAAAAGCCCAGCAATGTTACAAGTTCACGTTGGTTTCATTCTCTGAAATTGATCTGTGTGTACACAGCGGACAAATTGAGACATTGCAAATACCAGGAAAAAAATGTCCATAGCTCCCCTTCTCTTTTTAAAGAAGAAAGCCATGGAAAGCTGGCTGTATGGCAGTGGTGCATGCCACGTGTCAGACCGCCTATGCTCTCGTCTCACCCTGAGCAGAGGAGTTGGTTCCCGTGCAAGGAAGGGTCGTCACTGCGATGGCAATGCCAGGAGCCTGGGGTGTCATAGCTGAAGACTCACTGATCCACCTCGCTGTCTCGTGCGCCGATGGCGAGATGCTTACACGATCACCAAGAAGCCTCCTGAGATCTTAAAATAAACGACCACTGATCTCGGTTTCTCTCGAACACATTCAGCGGCTGATTACCAAGCCGTTCATGCAACAGGTTGGACCAGAAGCTACCTCCTCAGCCACCCAGAGCTGTGCCGTGCCACTCCTAAATCACAGCTCTCCACTAAGTTTCCCTTACTGTTTCAAGGGATTTGGTTTTTCCGCTAACTCTCCTGCTCTCTTTTGTGCCAGTTTATCATTTTTGTGGCATTATTTCAGTGCTATCTGAAACATATAGTGCACGTTCAGCATATGAAGCCAGGAACTAGGATGTTGCTTTGGGGTCTGGAAACAGAAACGACAAGGGAAGGGATGTTAGCCTGAACACCTTCAGAACCAGGCTGACCAGGAGCCGGGGCTGAGCAAAGCATGTAAAGAGGGGTAATTTGGTGGTGGCAGAGTCTCAGGTTATCTACTGTCCATTGGGAAAGATCCACCAAATTGCAGCGCCAGATCAGCTGGGTATAAAAGGTCGTCATGATCCACACCACAGAAACCACAATCAAATTAGCATTAATTGGAAATTACAGCTGAGAGACCAAAGACTGAATGGGCCATGAAGACTGAACTCCACGTTCTCCTCAGGGCTCTCAAATCAGTACTAAAATCACTTGCATTAAAAAGGGAATAACTATTCTCTCCAAGTCCTCACATATTTTAAAAGCTGTGATTCAGTCACATCACACCCCCATGCAGGAACAGTGTTTCATCAATATTATGCATTTGCAGTGTGGTGGAAAGCCCCAGTCTGAAGTCTTATTGAAGCAGATGCTGTACAAAAGTCATGATTTCTTTCAAAATAAGTTCACAACCCACATGTACTACCAATTGTACCGCACATTAGCAATGGGCTTTTTTACGGTTTCCATCATATGTGGTTTAAAGCAGTATGTCCCCAACATGGAAAGCTACAAAAAAGAGTTCCCCAGTTTCCAGTACATCTGACCTCCTCTTCATACTCCCCAAGCTTATAAAAGGAGGGTATGACCCCTATTAAAGAGAGACCATTCCAGAGACAAAAGACTTCTGAGGACATAGTTATTTGATTTAAGCTGACTTCCTGCTCGATATAGTCCACACCATTTTACTGGGCTATTTATTGGCAGTAAACCCTTACCCAGCGTTTGAGGAACACCTTTCATGAGGCTTTGAGCCTTGGTGTGATTTCCACCTACACATACCCTTGTTGAAAGCCTCATTAAGTATTTTCTTTCAGTGGGCTGCCATCACTGGCAAAAAAGTGGATCTTATTTCTACTTTGAGCTTCTCTGGCTTTCTCTTCTAGCCCTTCATTCTTTGTATACCTTTTTTTCTGAGACAACAAGGAGGTTGGCTATTTACCAGCCTGGATTTGCTCCCTATGACTATGCTCACATACCAAAATCTGCAATTTCACTTTCTTCACCTTTCAGATCTGCCTTGTAGGAGGCTATATCCCCTCTAATGTGCACAGCTTCCATGGCCCTCATCCCAGACTATCCTGTCTACCTCTTCCCCAATGCCAACTCATCTCAAACCTCAGGAGAGGTTTCCAGTCCTGTTTCCTTTCTCCCTTGCTCTGATAAAAGGTTGGTTCGGCAATAGCACCACACTCATGCTTCCTGTGAATATTCTGCTAGTATTCTCATGGCCTGGGAACTGCCTTTGTGTACTAATGTCAGAGCTGTTAAGCTGCAAGTTACTCCCGTGAACATCATTGATGGGTCCATGTCCAGAAGGAAAAGTAGTAGATCTATTCTAACGTACAGAGATAGCAATGAAACTGGCTTCCAGATGAGGCAGGTTTCACCGTAAGAGGGAGTAAAGACAAAATGAACTCATTATTGCTTTCACCCAGTGCCAGGTATTAAAAGAATTTAACTGTTTTAGTGCAATTGGCCTTTTTCGTTATGTATACGGGCTTCATGATGGACGAGTCGTTAAAAAATAAATACAGAAGTAATGATGGTAGCAATCACAGAAAGCAATTTTCAGATATAATAAAGAGTCTCCTGGATGTGTACAGCCTGTGCTACACTATTGATTTCTTCCTTTCTTTATTGCACTTCACTCCTCGCAGTTCACCGAAGCCCCAACCCTGGTGCTGCCTAGCCTGCCAGCCAACAGCTCTGACGAGCAGCCATGAATTATTAACATGCAGGAGCCCTTTAATTGGATGAGCTGCAATTAATAATTCATTGGAGGTGCTTGCAGAGAGAAGGAGGGAGGGAAAGCGGGGGGAGATGCTCTTGCTGAGAATTGGGCCCACAGTATGGGAGCAAGTGAGAACCTGAGATGTTCCAGCTGGAGCCCCCCAAACGATTGCTGTGTGCCTGGCTGCGAGAAGAATGAGGTGCAGCTAGCAGAGACCCACCCAGGAGGATGACAGAAGCTTTTGGAGTGTGACCCACCATTTGCGGACAGTGTTCCCAACACGTCAAATACATGGCACCAGGCCTAGAGTTTGCAACATGAGGAGCCCACAGTAGGGTACAGGGCTCAGCAATGAGCCTGTCTCCCACCTGTGTCCCCAGTGCTCTTTGAAACAGCCCCAGCATCTCATACCAGCTCTGAGCTCCCTCCCTGTGAATGATCCAGAAGCAGAGCGGGGTGGGCATGTGGGAGCGAAGCTGCTGCGCTCATCGTACCACGAGACTCACTGCTTTCAGGGCTCCAACAAGAAATTGATGCTACCCTGCCATGCACGGTCTTGCTGGCTTCCAGCTGACAGGCAAGGCCACAGACCATTAATGTTAATTAATATTTACATTACAGTTGTGCCTGGAGGGCTCAATTCAGGTCTCTATTGTGTGACACATCCTACAAACTTATTGAGGATCAGGTTCCCTCTTGCGCTGCTCAGTCCACAAACATATACAAAGACACGCACCTCCGCCTAGAAATAGCCTTTTTCTTTTGCTTTTCATAACTTGTATTTTTTATGGCTTCAGTAAAGAAGCCTGGATGGCTATTAAAAAAAAATGAAGAAAAGAAAATAGGAAAAACAAAGCAAGATTTAGTGCTTGTAGAAGTAGCAGGAACGACAATTCCATACCAATTTCTTTGCTGTGCCCCTAACGTGTGGATAAAAGAGGCATAATATTCCTGGCATACAAAGACCACTAATATATTTGAGACACGGATAAGTTATTGGGCCATGTAACCTGACTCCTTCCATACTATACCTTGCCAAATTTGCAGTGATTGTCCCTGGTCTGACCCCACAAACAGAAGGCGTGTGACTGAAGCCTGTCTTCCAGAAACACGGCCCATGCCTTCGCGATTTCAATATGTCAAAAGACCAGAAAACCTGCTACATCGTTTGTGGAGAATGAGACTCTTTGCCCTCTAGAGCTCATTAACAGCCTGTACACAGCTGAACAGGGAGACATGATCTGGGGGAAAGCACACACAGAAATTTATCCCAGTTTTCCCATGCCGCTGAAGCTGTGGGGCTAACCAGCATCAACAGTGACCATTCTACTTTTGCACCAGCTCTGCTCAGTGCTTTGATGCCGTGCTTTTCCTCTCTGAAAAAAAAGGCAAAGCTTGTTTGTGGTGTCGGTTTTCTCTCCAGGAATCAACCTGGGACATCTTTCCTCGGTCTTTGCCACGCCACTATTGCTTCGTCCAATCTGTGCATCTTCCCCATACTCTCTTGTGTCTTTAATTAACCTATATTGTACCTCCAAGCACAGGCTTGAAGCCAGAGTTGTAAGTAATTTGCATAGTCTTGTGAGTATAGATATGCTCTAAATCTCAAACCTCCTTCTACTCCCGGCCTCCTCTGTGAAATAGAGGTAAGCGCGGCAACATCTGTATTCTGGCTCAGCTGCTCCATTAGCACGTTGGGCAGGTGGGGCCGGGCTTTCACCTCTCCCATCTGCTACCGGGACATAACAAGGCTTTGATTCACTGAAGGGCTCATTCCTCAAAGAAAAATACCTGCATGCATCTACCAGTTGTCTTAAAGATAAACAGGGTCTTAAACTCTCTTCTGAACTAGAATGTAAACAAATGCATGGCCCTGCCGGGCTCTAAGGATCAGGTCTGGTGGAGAGGTTCAAGGGAGATTAGTTCTTATCTGTCCCAAACCGGCCAAGTAATAATACAGCTCTTATTTTATAAGCTGCTCCCAAGGGTAGTCCAGCCTATATTACGTGAATAGGAGACATGAGAAACACCTTGCTTCTGCATTGCCTGATTTTCCTATTCCTTCAACTATCACTCCATCAAAAGACATTCTCATTTTATTTGTTTTAGAATTACTGACGATACAGATTAACCATTTAGTCAGAAGGGATCCAATATCTTTAGAGTTTCCCCAGTTCCATGGTAAAACCTGCCTGAAGATTGGAACAAGAGGCCGAGAATAAGTATTTGAGAGCGATTTTTTTTATTATAAGAATTTAATATCCTTGTGTCTCAGTTTCCCCAGTTGTTCAAGTGCCATAAGAAAGTCAGCTCCCCTCTTCACAGTGGGAGTTTGAGTCTTAATGAAGAGGTTCCATGCACTGCAAATGAGAGCCGCTATATGGCCACTCGGAGCATTAATGTTGTTATAGGAGTACCATGGGGACCCATTCAGAATGGAGTATCATCTTTAAGAGAGAGATGTGGAGTCTCTTTGCTCCTGCAGGTTAACAGCTGACCTTTTAATGCTACATCGGCACAGTTTGATACAGTGCAAATGTGTTGATCATTTAATATGGTAAACATAGAAAGAGTTTGGTAGAAAATGATGTTCTTTTAGCTGTGACCCAATGTTTATTTCCCCTGTTTGACTAACTCCTTTTCCTTTTTGCGGTGAGCAGGCTCAGGCTATGCAAGGCTGGGTTAAGGATTCCCCTGAGCTAAAAGTGTGGCCACACAAACAGTTTTTCCAGTGTAAAAGCTAATTAAAAAATTCCTGCCTCTGGCTGCCCTTGTGTTGCAGCACTTCACCCCCTCACCTGTGCATTTATCTGGGGGTTATGCTGCAAACCACAGCGCAGAAACTAGATGTTTAAAAACCACCAAACACCTGCCACTCATATCCTGCTTGATCATTTCAGGAAAGGTACCTTTTTTAAAAGGGACACTGCTGACGCACAGCGTGGATCTAAACACCACCACACTCTGCACTTGTCTAGAGTCCTGCGCAGCCCTTGTTCTGCTCCTGGTAGGGAAATTTACTCAAACAAAGCAGATCTTCTTGATGTGTTTGTGCGCAGAAAGGGAGCACGCCTCCAGAAGTAAATGACAGGCAGCTCATGGAAAAAGATGATCCTGCAGGCACCTGCAAATGAACAGCAGGAGGTGAGTGCCCCAGGAGTGCCTCTGCTCTGTGGGGTGATGCGTTATCTATTACACAGGCTTCTTCCATGGACATTTTCCCCATCCCTATACAGTGCTGATGTTACTCGATAGCTTATGGCTATGAGGGATGCATTGGGAGGTAAAAGACGGAGTTTTCCTCTGGGTGACAGCATACAGGATCTATTCCTGCTGTCATAAGGTACGAGCTATGATGAATGGGTTTGGCATGGCTGATCCATCACTGGGCAGAGTGTGACGCTGGCTGTGGGGCAGCAGTCAGTCTAACACAGGTGAGCCTGAGCGGCTCTGGGCTCTGTCGCTGCCCGCTAGGACAGACCTCATCAGTTATGTTTAGCTTATGAATGGGATTCCCAGTACCGCCCAAAGAAGATAAGGCAAATTGTCCTAGAGACAAATGCTGCGGTCCCTGAATCACAACTTCAAGGGGACAGACCTGAAGCACAAGATCGCCCTTTTTGTTAGCAGACCAAACTCTGAGCTCAGGCTGCCCTTAAATCACATCAGTTCTTGCAGCAGATGACTCTAGGAACCTTCTGCATTCTCTGTATGGAGCAACAGTTCCTGGAACAAGATGCTTTTGAGATGGATGAATTAAATATCAACTTGTCCTCAAAGTAGACCTAGGAGTCACTTCTACACCAATAAGCCCATGAGCTCAAGATGAACAAGTCATTCATTACCAGAGGATGGTGTTTCCTACCACAAACCTCCTCTCACTTGTAATGCCCATAGTACATCTGTGCTCCATTGCAAGTAGACCTATCTGAGCAGGGCATGAAGAAAGCTGCAGCAATTAGCAGACAGAGAGAAAAAGACACAAAGAAAGAGGGCAAAACCTTCCAGATCGATCCCTTTCCCTCTCAGAAACTGTAGACACCAGTAGAGAAATGAGACCATGGGAAAGGTCTCCCACCCCATCGTAAAGGACAGCAGGAAACAGTCTACAGATTACACAGTGGTCCCCTAAGCAGCTTTAACTGAGCTGAGTCAAGTGGAACAAATCCTTTAAGGAAAACCATTTGTCTCAGCTCTGATCTAGATGTCCAGCTATCTGAGGTCCGATTAGCTTGGTTCTCATCCTGGAAGACCACTTTCAAAGGGAAGTGAAGTGGTCCCAAAACACTCCCTGGAAATGGGAAATGGGAAATGCACATAAACATGCATATGAGGGAAAAGTTTCAGCAGCTCATCATAATGCTGAATACGGAAAAGAAAAGAAAGAAAAAAAGAAAAATAATTCTATCCAGTGAAGCTTCTGCAGCAAGAAAAGAGTTCATTTCTCTCCAGCTCTAGGGAGTGAAATGTATTCAGCTCACACAGGCCACTTCAGCATCTTTTTTTGTTTTTTATCTTTTCGACGTAGGAGAACAAATTTAACAATGAGATTCCGTTTCTGTTTCCTACATGTGGAATAATTAAATTTGCATCTCACTCTGTAGTTGGATCTGCTGTTTGAAGAGGAATGTATCAATTGGACATGAGCCCAATGCGTTCTGCTCTGCAAATAAGGCAGTTTGCAAAAAAACAAGGCATAATCTCTCACCCAGGCAATAATCACAGGAAAATCATCCCTCACTGACAGCTCTCTTCAGGGCTTGATTCATATTCTTTGCTGGTGAAAGAGCATGAGGGAGGGGGTGTAAGGGGAGAAGACTTTTGGCATCTCCTTGTGGCAACCTTCATCAGAAAAGATGTGGGTTCCAGATGTGGGACCAAATGTTACTGCTGCAGTCACCAGTGGCAGAGCTTTCTGATTTTCTGCAGGCCGGTTTCACAAGAAATTGTACACCTGCTGACTTAAGACCTTTCCAAAGCCCNGGAGTAGAGTAGAACAGAAGTTGGAAGGGACATTAAAGATCATCCAGTTCCAAGCCCGAAACCATGGGAAACATTTCTGATGACTTTGATCAGCTTTGCGTGAGGGCAACGGAGAAGGATTTTCAGTGAAACTACAGATCTTGTTTTCAGGGGTTTTGTGGGGCAACAGGACTAGGTGCTCAGCACTGCACATGTTAAATTGTTCAGAAAAATCCATCCCGTCCAGCTTCAGTTGGCTGCATGGATATCCCTCGCTTCCCTGATCATCAAGTCTGTTCAGATAGCTTTCAAGGAACAGCCTCCCTGTCACTGCCTTCCTTGCCCATAAGTAGTGCAATTCCTTTGCCTTCTGCACATCTTCACATCTTCTCCCTGCCTGTGACATTTACTTCAACCATTTAGAGAAGCCGATGGCCCTTTTGAATCCCATCCACCATTCTTATGTCCAGGAGAAGGGAAAGCAAACATGCCAGGCAGAAGGAACAGAAGACGGAAACTGTTGGAAAATGTTGGGATCTGGCATGGCTGGAAATGAATAGAAGTTTAATTCAATCAATCAGAGAGTCAAACTGCACCTGCCCCAGTTCACCTAAAACTCTTCAGTTAAATACCTTATTCTAAGTGGAAATTAATTGAGTTTGTCGAATGGTTCCTACTGCATTAAACACACTCTAGGTCAGGAAAAGAGCAGAAATAAAGACAATAACAATTTTTTATAATTGAAAGGCTTTTAGTGGAGCTGGCTGAAGCTTTTGATTTCTCTCTCTCTAATGCCCCTTCCATATAAGCCTCCTTTTGAAAGGCATCTCACTGGAGAAAGGTTTGATTTGATTGTCCCGGGGGGGCTCAGATGTACAGCTACAGCGGTCTCCTGGTCCGCAGCTTTTCAGCCAGCCCAACGTACTCCCTCACCTGCCTGTCAAGCGGCATTCTCTGTCTAAGGGTAGAAGTACATGTTTCTCCAAACAGAGCCGTGCCAAATGAAAGGATAATTGTCATCCAACCCATCATGGACCCTGTGGGAGGTCCTTCAGACCAGGCAGCTCAGCTGCTTATGGGAGTGTGTCTATCTCTTTTCAGTTTAGCGAGAATCTTCTCTTTAAGTCAGCTCAGCTGCCAAGGAACTGGGTCCAGCGTACTCCAAGATTTCCGCTTGACATCTCTTGGAAGCGCCACCAAGAATGCCTGTGGGTATATGGGGGCAACACAAACATTGCGCGGGCTCTGAACACACAAAGTCAGGGAAAGATGGGTTTTGTTACTCTCAAACTGGAGTGCTCTGTCTCGTGCTTCCTCCCTCATGTGCTCTTGCACACTTATTCTTCCCTCTCCCTCCCTCCCTCCTCCCTGCTTTTCTCCCCCTTTCCTTTGCATACCTGAGCTGAATCTAATGAAGATGCATAAAAAATGTTTCCATCCCGTGAAATGCAATCCATCAACACACACTTCATATATATTGTGCAGAAATGAATCCATTTCAGCCGGGAAGGCTGATAAATCAATTTAAGTGGAAGATTTTTGACAGTTTAATTCAAATTAAGTCCACTTTGTTCAATTAGAGGGTAGCTGGAGGGGTGGTGGCAGGAAACAAACAGGATTGCTAGAACAAAAACTGCATTTTTTTCTCAGTCTGAAGCCATCTGTGGACGATTTTTCTTAAAGCAGGGCCAGAACGATACTAATTAACACACAATCAGTGACCAGCAAATTACTTGTTTTTAAAGCCTAATCTTTATTTTGCACAACATTCCTGCCTACCTTTGAGTGAGCTGCAACAGTGCTGGGAATATTCGAAGATGAATGGTGAGGAGGAGATGGAAGAGGTGGCCAAGGTCTTCCTGCATTCAAGGGTGGTCTTTGCTGCAACGCCCCTGAAGTTCTGCTGTGGGTGTCGAGTACCTTGGAAGAACTGCAGTAAAACAAACTTCGAAAAAGCCCCCTCCCCAGTGTTAGACCGCACCATGTGTCTGAGAGACACGTTCCCGTGGGTCAAACTTATACGCAGCTTCTGTCTGGCTCACAGGCAGAGTTGGTACAGACAACCACTGATGAGTGCCAATTCTTTTATTGCCCACACAGTTCCCCTCTACATTGCCACAGACAAGCGTGCAAACACAGTTTGTTTGGATATTCAGTCTGTTCTATGGTATGTTCCTGCAAAACATCGACTTTCCCTGCGCACACAAAAGAGCTGCTTGCTGACAGTTCAGATCTGTGAGTTAAAGCTGGGGAAACGTGGCCATTCAGCTAATGGGATTAAATTCAGCCGAGTTACCTGTTCTGTTCTGTGAAACTTGGTGAATCAATTCAGAATTCCCAGTGATCTGGGTTAAGAGAGATGTCGAATCCCAGATGTTTTAACACCTGAGAAAGCTGTGTTTTAGTGGTTATTGAGCAATACATTTAAAAAGTGAATGACAGACCTGGAAAGCAGCATCTGCTTTTTCACTTTCTAACATATTTTCTCAGCCAAACTGAGGTTTTCAAGTTCACAGTGCAAAATGTAACTGAATTTCTTCCAAGTTTGCAGATTCACTACGGCTCTCCACGTTCAGATTGGCAAAGAACTCCCAATTCTTTTTTTTTTTCAACAGTTTTGCAAAGCAGAGTCCTTGTCACTGACAGATGGAAAAACAAAGACTTTTGCAATTAGGAGGATAAAGTAATTCATGGCATTTTGGTGAGTTTTTCTTCTACTTTCTTGCTCAGAGATGGTGAGCAGCCCAGAAAATATGCTTTTTCTTTTCCTTCTGACAGAGAGATCTCTTCAAAAAATGGGAATCCTTTGTGCAGGTAGCAGAAGTTGAGTCCAGAAAAAAATCTAGTACTGGACAAAAATTACCAGATTGCTTTGCTGAGCAATTGAGTGGATGCATCAGCTTTAACAGATATGATGGAATTTCCCTTCCTTGTTACTGGCTGACCGGTACCTGGCTAATCCAGGCCTCAAAAAAAGCAAAGCTTTTCATTTAGGCGTGTATAAGAACAAAGGAAGGTATTTGTGGAGGCAAAGATTTTAGTTCAAAATAACTACAGCAGCAAGATGTTTTCCCTGGACAGTGTCTGTCCTGTGAAACTCAGGAGTCTAACAAACCCCATCGGTGCCCCTGAGTGTTGGATGGCAATTTTATGAAGTCTACTCCTACCAGCTGCCAAGGGAACAAGAGCCGGAGAAAACAAGAGGATNTTTTTTTTTTTTTTTTTCAAAAAACTCGGTTGTTTGCAAAATAGAGCCTGTTTTCGCTGAACTGCTTTTGTTTTTCTTGACTGTGCGTGTGCAGAGGGGAAATAGGTGATCAAAGCATGGTAGTTTAAAACATTCCCCAGAAGGGAAAACAAACAAACAACTGCTCAAGTGAATGCTTGGTCAAGAACTGCTTTAAGAAAATAAGATGTATTGTCAGACGGAAAGCTGGCTTGGTGGACCGACAGTTGGAGAAGATGGCTGAGAGAGCGGACAAGACAGCAACATGGAAAAGAACAGAGAGACTTCTGGCACATGGGCAAAGACTTTATTTCCCCGTACACGTGTCTCTCATCCCCTTTCAGCCCTCCTCTGGCAGCCCAGCGTGGATGGCAAGGTGCTGAGTGANGTACATGTGTCTCTCATCCCCTTTCAGCCCTCCTCTGGCAGCCCAGGGTGGATGGCAAGGTGCTGAGTGACCGCGCTACAGGTTACGCATCACGGGCTGCCATTAGCAGGTCAGAGGGCTTCACGTCTCGGCCCCTTGGAGAGGAGCCAGTCTCTACAGCTTCGGCTTCATTTCCAAACCTCTGCAGTATGTCCCCAGCCTGGATTTGCTACACCTCTTTCAAATGAATTTATGGCCCTATAAATGGTGAATCATTGTGTATAATAAAGAGCAGAGCAGATTTGAGTGGTATCCAATTTAATAATTACTTGAGTAACTCAATCATTTTCAGATATGTGGTTTCAGTGTCTGCAGACCTTGAAGACCTGCTTGGAGCATTCGACGGACAAGAGAGCACTTTTTACTGCTCTCTTACTAAAGCAGTCCTTCACAGACCCTGCACACACCTCTCCTACATCTCAAAACAGAAAGATTATGTTCAGGTTTGGAGTGTTTATCTGAGCCTGGACTGGGAGAAGGATGTTCAGAGGACTTGTACCTGCGCTTCCCCATATTTGAGGACCTCTCCTCAGGCCAGTTCTGAGAAATGCCTGCCTCTGTGCTCTGATAGATGATTCATTTAAAACCTCCAGTTGGCAGGGTTTAAAACCAAGCAGCCTACCCAGACTTTTTAAGGTCTGCGGTGTTTCTTGATGGGCACTGAATGTGCACAGCACTTGCAGATGCAAAGCAAGATCCAGTGGTTATTTTGCCCTATCTCCAAGACGAACAACAGTCAAATCGCACTGGAGTATCCTCACTGGCCCAGGTGGGTCCTTCCACTAACTGGAAAATTTTCAACTCTGCAACAAAGCTGACTTCAGGCTGAGCAAGCGAAGTAGATGATTAGACCCTAAACATGGTCTTTTCAGAAGTCTTCCTGCCTCAGAATGAAATAGAGGATCGTGAGGACTCTGTAAATCAAACTGTTTCCATGATCCGGAGGGAGCAGCGTACTACCCAGGACGCTGGGCATTACGAAACGCAGCCGTGACATTCTCTGCCCTAAGGACAACTAAGGCTGCTGAGAAGGGGCTGTAAAACCCACCCACAGCGCTTGGGAGAAGTGGCAGCTGCCACGTGAGCCAGCCCCACCACCTGCGTGGGAGCACCCCTCACACCTGCACCAGAATTTGCAGTGCAAATTCCAGTTTCTCATCACGGGACTGTCGAAATTTGCTCTGTCTTGAAATTCATCATGCAAGATATTAGCCTTAGGATGAGGTTGGGGACTTGGTTATTCACAGCAGTTTGCAGCCTGCCCAGGGGCATCGCCTGAGAAGGGCGATTTCCCCTTTGAAGGCTCACTTTGTTGGTGCAGAATTCACACCTGCACCGGGGTCTCGGCAGCTGAACGATAGCTATTTAAATATTCTTTTTTTTTTTTTCTAATAAACTGGCAGAGGTTAAAAAGTGAGTCACTGAAAATAAATGGGCCACCAGACTTTTCTAGCATCAAGTTAAACCACAGGTTTCGGTGGAATTAATGCTGATTTCCAGTGGTCTAAAGGACCACGGGTCCCTGAGCTGATTTGACGCACGGATATTTCCGTGACTTAAGGAAGGAAATACCGGCCTCCTCAAAATTTAGCCTTAGGTATCAAACCCTTCGGTCCCTTGAGCTTCCTCCTCTAGTAAGAGAATGCTGCCACTGTCCCTATAACTCAATCCCTTCATTTTTTCAAGTGGATACATTATCACTCATTATTATATAATGCGCACTAGTATTTTAGGGGTATAAATTTCAAAGAAGAGTTTTTTCTTCTGGAAAATGTTGTTTTCTGTATTTATCTGTGTGGTCTGTTGGAGGCCAGCGTGTGACAAATGACCAAGTGGTTCTTATCTGCGTATGGATCTTTTTGTTGGAAGAATGAACTGTGTGATAGTAGTATCTAGTATCTGTTGTGAATACAATCAGAGAATGCTGTTTTATATCCTTGTATTAAATCTCTGATCTTTAGTAACTATAAATTTTAATAAAAATAAAATCAGAAGAGAGAGACCTGTGGCCTACTACTAGTACATGATTTGTTTAAGTAAGGGGTTTTTTTTTAGCACGTAGACTTAAATCCTCTGCTAGAGCTGAGAAAAGCACATGCATAACTTAAAACGTTTAAGTAATCACATTGCAGACAGCCTTGCAAGTCATCGGAAAAAAACATGAAGTCTTTCTGCCATGAACTCCTATGAAGCCCAAGGACACTGGGGGTTGTCCACTTATGTGTCCATAATCACACCGAAATCAGGGCAGATTCTGTGCNAGCACCAAAGAGAACGTTGGGCGGTCAGAGCTTGTGCAAGCAGCCATTGATGTTTGTGGTGGTTTTGGGCAGCTGAGGATGCAGCTCAAGGGCTCAGGACCATTTTGTGTGGTGGTCCGCCCAGTGAGAAAGGATTTTAGTCGGCTTTGCATCACATGAGAAATCCATTGGTTTTCAAAGCGACACCACACGAGTGTGCAGTATAAATCAAGGTAGGCAAGTAGGTTATCAGTACATGCACCGAGCTATTTCACCTTGTCAAAGATACATTGGACACCTGCAGGGCAATGCTTGGTGGGAGGCGGTGATGGTGGAGGTGGGGAGAGGGCTTTCCATAGGGAATATTTTTCACAGTGTAAGGACTTTTGAGAAAATTAATGTGAAACATTAAAAATGTTCCTTTTTAAAAGGGAATCCATTTTTTAGGCACAATGAGACACTTCAGGTGGTGTGGCAGTGTTGAGTAATGCACATTGGAGTTATTTAACTTCATCTCATGCCTCACTATTCCCCAGGGGCACCCATTAATCAGCGTTACTAGGCAGTTTGTCATGTCCTTTTGCTTAAATAATATCCATACCAAAATACAAGTAATGCATGCACCTGGAAATCAGTGGGAGATCTGCCTGTGTCAGGACAGAAGGATCTGTACTGGAGGACATAGGAAAGCTGAAGGACTCCAGTTGTCTTCCATGGGCTTTGAAGGGTACTGTAGCAGATTGCTTGAGTTAGTATGTGTACTACAACGGGAAAAACTACCAGCCACCACTGCTGAACTAGGATCATTCTGAACAATAAAGCTATAGATAAGTTCACAGGAAGATGTGACCACAGCGTGCAGACATCACATCGCCACTGGGTGCAAGCCTCAACCTTTCCGCCAGATGAAGAGGGATTTCAGGCGTGTGTGAATGTGTTGTTGCAGTTCATGTGGGACAACAGCAATACACTCTCCCTGCCTGCACATCTGGCCAAAAGAGCCACGAGGACGCCAGTTCTTGGGCAGACGACTCATTTTGGCTTTTGATTCTCGTGGCCGAGACCTGCTGACAAGGGTGTGGGCTCACACTGCGGTGCGCTGAGGAGTTCCTGAGACGGAGGTGTGCCTGCTGAAAGCCCGAATAGTCCCATCACCCACCACAAACGGAAAAAGCATCTTTGATTTTCCAAACTCATATACGAGCAAACCTAAAGCATTTCGCCTGGGCAACAAAAAGCAACGTTCTGCTAGTAATGATTGCCTGCCGTCATCCCTTGAAGATGGCATCAGCAGTTTCCCGTACCTCAGGATCCGTGGGGGCATCTCTCCTGTCTGTCTGCACACCCCCACAGCCCGGCTACCCCAGAGATCCCAGCTTGCCAAAGCAAAGACCTGGCAGACCTTTACCCAGCTTCCTTTCTTGTCTCTCAGATTTGTCTTTAAACTGGATACCCGAAGGTTAAATCACTGCAGGCCCTCATCAAACCGGTAAATCACCTAATTCCCTACCTCCCACAGCCAAAAGTTTTCTCTGACTTGTTAAGCAAAATACAGACAGCACGGCCTGCCATTCCTGCAGAACTTGCTGGCCTTCCGACGTCGGAAATAACTGGCAGACCTGTCAAAAATGACCTTCTTTCAACAACATCTCTCTCTTTTTTTTTTATCCCCCCACCTCCAGGTAGGGGGTGGGGGAGGTTGGAAAACTGTAAAGATCAAGTCACAGCTGCATGTGGTACCTAATTAAACAAGTGTAAGAAAGCAGAGAAAGGTCAGGTTGTCAAAAATCATTGCTGTATCTTTACTGGATTGTATTTAGAGACTGATAGCGGCAAAGAAAATAACTCAATAAAGTGAATGAGACCGGAATAACAAACCGACTCCAGGGACAGGCTAGTTTAGAAACGCAAAAGGCTAAGGCTTCAAGATTTATGTATATATATATATGTATGTATCTGTATGTGTGTATATACACACAGAGAGACACAAATCGAAGGAAAACAAGCCCTGGAAATGAAAGGAAAAGTGTTTGCAAAGAGAAAAGTAAACAGACAACATTAACATGGGAAAGGAGATGGAACAGGAGAAGTTCAAACAGGAAATGTGGCAGAAATTAGAGGCTGAAAACACACAGGCACAAGCAGATAAAAGGAGATGGAACTGAGAAAATAAATTAAGGAATGGATAGGAAGGGGAAAAGTGTAAGAAAAAAGAAAATAGAGTCACAAAGAAAGAGGAGGAGGCCAACATCGTGAGGCCGGGGGGGNCGGGGGGGGGGGGATTTAAGGTGGGAGTGAAAGTGCTGTAATTCCCTGCAGTGGTGCCCGTGCCTTGCAGGAGACATCGCCTCCCGCAGTGCCTGAGCTGTGATGGGGCCAGGCCCATTTCCCCTGGGTTTTGAGAGTGCTGGAGGACTTTTGGAGACACCAGCCCATGCCGACAAGACCTCTCGTGTCTCCACCTACCTTGCCTTTCCTGCCATCATCCCACTCTCCCTTTCTTACCGCCCAGGGTGAGACGTGCTGGTGGAGGCAGGACCCTGCGCAATCGCGTCCTTGCGTCTCGTTGACCACGTTGACATGTGGCCTTTTGCCCGCCTCGCGGGAGGGTGGGTCACTGCCGCTGCCTCGGCGCTGTTCAGGGAGGAGGGCGTTAGGGAGGCCAAAGGGGAAAGAAAAAGCAAAGAAAATTGTCTCCTCCTGGAGGAGGAAAATGAAGCAAAACAAATCCCTCACACTACTGTATTACTCGGTGATATGGTTTAATAGCAGTCTAAACAAGATAACAAAATCAGAGTGGTTTTGAATGCTGTTATTAAACACCTCTCTTCATTTGTTCTGCCAGGGATGGGCTCCAACCATTTGCTCCTGCTAGTTATGTCTGCCTTCCAATGACACCATTTAAATTTTTTATAAAGCCTGCTACGATAGCATCTGTAGGCTGCAAGAAGCTGTATTGGGGGTGAAGGGGAGGAGAAGATTTTTCTCCTTTTGACAGGTAAGACTTTTTCCTCTTGTATTCCCCCATAAGCAACCTGGAAAAAGACACACATGGTGTCTTGCATTTAACAAATTGACAATGCATTTAAATAGTGTACCACTGCAAGTATAATTGCAATTTGTTGTAATTTCTCCTCCAAATTCCACCCTGACACAGTTGATTTATTTTGCAAATCAGTGCATCTGGAGCGTGTGCCGTGTCACATTATGGGCCTTTGATACAGAACCTTTGTTTTATAACAGGGAAAATAATTAGCTTTCGGACAAGCTTGAGCTGTGATGTCAGAAGCTATCCATGGCTGCTGAAAGAAGTTATTAGTGCTGATCTAATGAAGGCTCCCTGGCAAAGCTCTGCCTCTTTACTAATTTGTCTCTCTGGGATTTTAGGAAAATTAAAAAAAATGAGGTAAGTGTAAAAAAAATACATTTGTTTATATATTAAAAAGATCTGTATTTGTATAGAATAAACCTCAGTAACATTGCTGCTAAGAACTACAGACAGCTGAGAAATAAAACAAAAGGCATTACTTCGTTCCAGTGGAAACACCACTTTCCTCTGAGCAGAGAAACGTTTGGGCATTTTTTTTAATTAACTTTTTTTTCTCCCTCCTCCTGCCCCCCTCCTTGAAATTCACAGCGCTTATTGGCAAGTCTGGAAATTATCAATTATTAGCGGTGTCAGCTTTCCTCCAAACGCCGTCAGCAGAGCCCTCCTTCAGTGTCACATATGCTGGGGGGACACATCCTTTCCCTGCTGTTCTTGGCTGACACCAGGAGTAATTTCAAGGCAGTCGAAGCTGTTTCTCCCTTACGAAGTGAGAATGCGTCCAGGGAGAATCAGACCCTGTCGCCTCCACTGCAACGCCAAGTCCCTAAAGCGATTGTACCGCACGATGGTAAATATTATGGGAAGATATGGAGTGGGATGAATTAAAAGCGCCTGGCTGGATCTACGGAGGGTTTGATTTCACCCAGGAGGAATGAATGAACGCAGATCACTCTGAGTCTTGAATGTCCGAGGCATAATCTAATTTCTCAATGTAGTCAACCAGTTGAAATTTGCAAAATATGGACTCTATTGGGAATCTGGCTGAGCTGTGTCTGATTAGCATGTGCAACTGTTCAGTGGCAGGTTTTTGCGAGCGTTTAGTCTCTGCCTTAAACAGAATCATCACCAGCTGGTTATTTTTTACTGTTATTAGGTTAGAAAATAGCACTGAGGTATACAACAGTAATCACGAAGCTGTGATGCCAGGGAAAAAATAATCACGTTAAATTGACCTTCATGAATAAAGAGTGAGGTTCCATTTCGCCTCATTTCTGTTCATTTTAAAACCAGCATTAGCTTTTCTGGCACATAATTTTTCATTGTTTGCTGAGCATGCCTCGATTAGAATGATTCACTGTCTTTAATATTAGTGATTATGGTCCATTTCAATTACACAATGTGTTACAGTTTGTTGTATTACTCTCCTGCCATCTCTCTGCTCTGCCTTCCTTTGGGGGAAGCAGAAAGAGAGAAAGAATTAGACGCTGAAAGCAGGACCTGGGGAAATGACCCCCCCTTCCCCGAAATGGAATCCCAGTGGACAACCGGTAATGTCTGCTGCCTGTGTTCAACACTTAAATACAGAGTTTCAAACCCAGATTAAGTTGCATTCTCCAACCCACCACTTGAAATTCCGCCTGTTGGTCACCTGTCTGTCTGTTCGGTGTATTTAAACAGAGAAAGCATGCAGGTCAATGAATCCAGTGTTCTCTGAGCGTACAGTTTGGATTAAGGTAGGATTTAGGAGATTTATACAAGTGACAGATTAAGGGTTGTTCCTTTACGTCGTGGATGTCGGTTGAACTTCAGAGCAGATCACATTCGCAGCAGCGTGTTTAGGGTAGCGCAGTGCCAGAAGTAGCGAGCCCGCTGCCCGGCTAAACCGGCGAGGATTTGGTCTCACTGGAGCAGAGGGCTCTGCCGCCAACCACCCTTGGGCTGTGAATCCTCATGGAAGGTGTGTGCCTGGCCGTTGGATCAGTGACAGCGCTAAAAAGCTAACAGCAAAGGGGTCATACAAGGCTGAAGGACTGACTGTCTGTGGTGCCCTCCTCCATTGAGGGAGAGGACACCCTCGCTTCTCCGCTCCGTCAGTGAACCGTGGGTGACCCGGGGGCTGCTCCAGCTCCCCCTTGCCTGGCTGATCCTGGGGGCCAGATTCAGAGTGTTCCCTGAGCTTTTGCAAAACGGAGCTGGGAAGCAAAGAGAAACCAGCTTAGGCTTTCCAAACTGCTTTTAACTGGAGTCTCACCATTGAGCTTCCAGAAATGCAGACTGACGTGTGAACACAGGATTTGGCAGAGTCACCATTCATGTGTTTTAATAGAGAGAGACGGAGCAATGGGGAGAGACGGATGCTGGAGGAGCTGCAGGAGCTTGGAAGAGAAAGGTGAATAATTGAGCTGTGTTGTGAGGTGTTTCTCCAGCCTCCAGGAGTCACCGACCACCTAAACCCTGAAGCACGAGGTATCTCTGTAGATCAAATTCACAACATTTTTCATGAAAATATGTAATTACCCCGCTACTATTTCACCAGCCTTTACCTATAGAGGTATTTCCAGTCAAAGCCACAACTGGGTCCTCCATGAGATTAAATCAATGAGGCTCCACTGAAACCAGTAACTACAAAAAAAGGTTCAGACTTTGCTTCCTCTTTTCAGAGCGGAATCTGCTGCATTTAAAACATCATTACAGAGTACTTGTTACTCATTCAAGCATGAGAATTTGAGTGACAGGGGAAAGCATGCCCTCTTCATATAACATCCTTCTTTTCACCTTTTGATTTGGTTACACTTTCTCACTTGCCAAGGAAATTGCATGTGTGTGGAGGAAAGGAGGAAGGGATTTGACGCATTTAATGGACATTTATAAGGGCTGCAAAGCATTTATTATAGTAGTAAACGAATTAACTAATTATAGGTGACCGTTAAATTGTGGCTGCACTCAGAGAAGAAACCCTGTAAAATGAGTTCAGTTTTATTCCACTGATCTGCTCTCTTGACCAAACCGTGTTCCCAACCCTGTTGATGTAAATCCAGAGTAATTACTCTGACCTCGTGAAGTTAGTCTCCTTGTTCTTTGGGATAACCAAGAGCCCAGTCTGGCTACTTCCATGTCGTCAGATCCCAAATGCTTACTTCCCCAATGGAAAAAAGTGGTTGTTCTCTTAATACCACAGAGACAATGAATTTGTGGGCAAAGAGCTGGAGAGAACCTGTCTTTTTAATTAACAATAAAGTTATCAATTAGGTTCTAGTTGTAAAAGCTTAATTACTGAGGATGATGAAAGAGGCAGGAGAGACCCAGTTCACTGAGCGCATTCCAGATGGAGAATGTAGCACTAGGCCTAAGCGGAAAAACAGTGATGCCTTTAGCTTGGAAATTGTGTCCAAAGACTAAATGGGAAGAGCTCACGACATCAGGTGTCTTTGGTGTCTTTCCTTAGTTATCACAGGGCTTTACTACAAGGAGTTATACCTCATCCATCCATGGAGCTCTAAAACTGCTACAGATTAGAAAGAGAGAAGAAACTGATGATTCTTGGGTATTTAGGAAGATTTGAGTCTGGAACTATTATGGCTAATACAGTGAGTTTTTCTACTGCTGAAGCCAAAGAGCGAGCTCCGTGTCCTGACAGCCGTGGTAAGCCCGCTAGCCTTTCACAGAGGGGAGCTGCAGGAGCAAACACGGATTCCTACTTTGCTCTCATGGGTTGCAGATGACATAAAAAGCTATTGCTGAATAAGAATAACACGGTCTGGTGGCTGGAAACAAAGTAGGGGGTTTGGCATGGAGGGGAGAGATCTTTTTGCAGAACCATTTTTCCTTTGAAGCTTTGCTCATGCTTGCAACAAGCCTGGCAGAGCCTTGCTCACGCAGGGAGCCTCTAGGTGCAGCCCTCACACTGGAAGTGCCTGGGCTTAGCTAGACCACGCTTTCTCCGCTGAATACAAACCAAAATGAGGTGNAAAAAAAAAAATTAAAAAAAAAAAAAAAAAAAAAAAAAAAAAAACAAACCTAAAAATAAAAGAAACTGTAAAGAACAACATGGCCAAAATGCAAACAGGAAGAACACGCTTTTATGTGAGACAAAGAATATGTGAGCAGCAGGCTGAAATGAAAAGAGACAGAGAAATTGTGAATGGGAATTAGTAAATTTTGGTTTCAATGAGTTCTTCAGTTCAATAGCAGAAAAGACAAGCCTGTGGTTCTGACTAGAAACATATTGCCATGTCCCTGGCTATGGCCAAATCCCAGTAAAGCGTATGAAGTTGTTTCAATGGGAACGACGCAGGTGCTATTGATGAATAGCGTTGTGTACGATTAGGAAAAGGGCCTCTGATGTCAGCAGAGCTCGTGCTTGGTAGAGGGATGTGTGTCTGCCATGGCACTATGAAGTCCTTTCCTTGGAGCAGGACTGTCTATTCAGAAATAGAAAGAAAGAGGGGAACAGTTACAGGAGGGAAATACCCACCGTCTCTGATTGAAATCTATTTTCATCTTGTGAAAAATATCTTAATTTTCACTTATATTCCATGCCTGTAGCTAAGGGCCATTAAAACTAATAAAACTAAATCATTTGTGACAGATCTTAGAAAACAGTTTCTGCAATGCACCACACTCTCAAATGCTCATTAGAAATAGTGGTTTTCTTTTCGGAAGAATGCTTGCTGAATGCTTAAAACGTGTTGCCTCCAACTTTTGACAACTAGCACAGGCTATGAGAAGCTTTGAAGCAAATGTTTGACATAAAAAAGATGGTCTGATGCTATATCAAATAAGATTGGGGAGGAAGCATCAAAGCAGAAAGCATTAGGATGAAATGCAGTTGGAGGAAAGAAAATCAACACACTCATTTCTGATTTTACATTTTCTGGCATCAGTATAAACAACTGATTTGCATTTGCCGAGGACACTAGATTCAATTCTTAACAAATTAGCATTAAACAGAGCCTCCTCCCCCAAATCCTTTCTGACAGCGTAGGGCAAGGCCAGGAAAAAAATATTGCTTACACAGTGATGGTTCCCGGGAAGAAAAGTGAGTATCTCTGATAATGGGACAACACCTGTTTTCCTCCTCCAACCTCCATCTTGAGTGAAAACCAAGGATGTCCCTTTATAACACAGTCTCGTGGTCCATTCTGAACAAAATCCTTGCTGGAAACCAACATGGATTGAAAAAAACCCACCACACTGTGAAATAACGAGTATGTCAAGCAACTTGGCTTAACTCCTTAGAGAGTTAGTGAAATAAATGTTTCATTTGTTTTACATGGTATTTTTCTTAAATACACTTTAAAGTATCTTGTACATTGATCTAACTAGAGCGCTGTGATCTTAACCTCTAGAACAGAGGTGAGCCACTGTCAATAAAAACTGGATTACCTGAAATACCTCTGACTCACGTGAGCGAGGTTTCACCCAGTAGTTCTGCTAAAGGGACAGTCAACGAGTTGGAATAAAAAAACATGAAAACCGGGTTCTGTCCAAACATTTCTTCAGACAGGAAGGTGTAATCACAGGATTCACAGCTGTAATGTTCAGGCAGGTGCTCCCTGGAGAGGTGCTCCTCACCTACTCATGTCTGGCTTGAATTTGCTCAGACACTGCAACACTGGGATATGGTTCAGGAGAAGAACTCCACATGGTCTTTTCTTTAGCCACTGTACTAACGTTTTAAAAGAAGATTTAGAATTGGTTCCTAAATTTGGAAGCAGGAGAAATGGATGGTAGGGTCATCAATGAAAAAGTTGTAAGAACATACAAGAACAGTCTGGTATGAACGCAGGGAAGGGGTTTCTCTAGCCTAGCCTAGTCAGACGCTAGCTATGCAGCCTTCTGCAGCTGCAATACGAATGGATTTACCTTGCATTTTAAGTACTAGTTATTCCACTTCAGCTATACTCTGCTCGGAGCAAACTAACATAGCCAAGCATCTTAGAAGTCCTGCATCTTATGTTTCCCATCCATATTTTATTCCTTCTCTCTCCCCTTTGGCCCGCGGTCTGTCTCCATCGCTCGATCAGTTTTCATGGTCATTCAAGTCGTAGGGGTGATTTGTTCAGGTAAAATGGAAAATTGAAATGGAACGGGTGCTGGATACAACATCATCCGCTTTTTCTATTTTGTCAAAGTGCCGTGGCTGTTCATTTTTTCATGGTCATGAGTTGAAATAAATTAAACTTCCCAGAGGCGAAACTTCTCTAAGATCAAATTGGAATATATTGATTAGGCTCTTTGAGGGCTGATGGATTGGACTCTTATGCTTTATAAACACATTTACCAACACGCTCTCAGAAACAGTTGCTTAGCACTGGGCAAACTGATCGTGTTTATTTAAAACTGTGACAGTGGCGTACACCTGTAGCCCTCATTCTGGCCAATAAAGTCTCACTTGCTGATTGATGGAGACAAGTTGAGCTGTCTGGCTGCCTGACTCCTAGGACTGGTCCCAAAGGTTGCTGGGCTGATGGAGTCCAGCATAATGCATCAATGTCAGTAAAACAACTTAGCATGTCATTGAGAAGATCTGATCAGCAAGCACCCAGGAGAGAGGATGAAAGCAGTAAACTGGAAGAATTTTTGAGTGCTTATGATGGCAAAGGGGACAGGGAGTCCCAGAGCAAGGGAGTTTTGAAAGAGCATGTATACTAATAGCTTTAGATGCATGACACTAGAGATGAATGAATGCAGTTACTGGCCAAAAATGTCCAGATACAAGAGTCCCAGAAAGCAAAGCTTGGATGTAACTCACTCATATGAATAGCTGGCAGTAGAATCACGGGTTTCACACGATTAGAGAGAAATGCAGAACTAAGAGCTACGTCCCATCAGCGGGTCCAAGTCATGAGCAATGCACGATCCAGAACGACCCCAGCCTGCCTTTCATTTTCCAGTCTCGATCTGCGGCTCTAATTTAGGAATTGTCTTCGGAATAAGAAATCTAAGAGAAACATAAGGAGAGGTTGGCAGTGAAGGACAAAGATATGGAGGTAAGGACTGTGAACTGGAACTTCACCCGATGGAGATGAGGATTTAGACACTGGATTTGTAAAGACTGTGTCAGCAAGCCTAATAGTCCAGGGAGAAAAATTAGTTTTCTAATTTCTTCTGAGAAAAAAAAATGCAGGCTTTTTAACATAAAAATATGGTCTACTGCTGTATCAAAAAGAAGTAGTAAGAAGAATCAAAGCAGAAACCTTAAAATGAAAGCAGGCATCTTGCTCCCATCACTCTGTAAAGGTATCTGTAGCGTTTCCAATCTCAGCTGCTAGTCAGAATCAGGCAGTGTGGGTGGCACTTGAGCACTTTTCTTCCAGTCTCTCATTGAATCTGCGTGGATTAGACCATGTGGGATGCCAACCTGCTCAGGCATGTCTCAGTGACATCTTACAGGCTGTTTTATGCCATAGCCCAGAGCAGCGTGGGAGAGAGCGTTGAGGGAACATAAGTCAAAGAGCAGAATTTTGCCTTCAGGTTCCTGCCGACAAACAACTTGACAGGGTGTGTGCCTTCCAACAGGGAATAAGCAACCACTCCAGGGAGATAGTGACGTATATAATTTCCCCCGGTTCATCTTGCATAACAACCAGGATTTGTGGTCTGCTTTGGTACGCTTCGGCTGCCAGCCAGTGTGCAGATATACTGTGTAAGTGTACACGGAGCTGTTCTCTGAATTCTCAAGGCACAAGGAGCCAATGTGGAAGAGTTTCAGTAGGTCAGCATCTTCCACACAGCCTAACAAAGTGTTCTTTACTGCATTATGGTCTGAAGTGCTTCATTTCAGTCTAGCTTAAAATGACTCAAAGCCATAGATTTTTCACCAACTGTCTTTACAGACTGTCTCCCTAAATCATACATTTTGCTCTTTAAAGTTTGCACCATCTTCCTTTGAGACTATTCCCCAGGCTAATAGCTTCGGAGACAACTTCTCAGCCTAACAGACTTTGCTCTTTTATTCCCGTTAGTTGGCCTAAATTTTCCCTTCGCTTAATTCAACCCAATTATTTCCAGTGATACCCACTGGAGCACCCTTAACATTTTCTTTTTCCTTTATGGTGTTTAGCTCTTCAAAGGCTTGCAGACATTTGTCCTAATGGAGAGCGGATAGAGAGTTATCTGACATGTCGGGGAGGAGAGGTTGCTCTGTTCCGATTCCATTACAGCAGGAAACACGCTGGATATCAAAGAGAAATTTATGTAATGTATTCCTGCATTGTTCACAATACAGCATCATGTTTTATGCAAGCAAAAGGAGCGTGAGGAGAGAGTGGAAGAAAACTCCGTTTAACTGGCAGTGAAAATGACAATAAAACAACAAACGGGGAAACTGGCAGGAGATAAACCTTAGCTTTTATGGGCGGATTCCTCAGTCGCTATCATGAGTGGAAGGCCATTGAGCACGTCTGAGGGTGGCAAGGAGGAAGAGAGCGATGCCGGGAGGGAGCAAAGGCTCTGGGGTGGCTCTGCTCACTACACACAAACCAGAGCCGCGCGAGGATCTGGCCCCGAGCCACACGTGGGGCGCAGGGACGGGGGGCAGGAGGATCCCTTGAATCACAGAGCCGCTCTCAAGCACAGCCCCGTCCACGCACAGTTCTCAGTAATATCCCGGGCGAGGTTCAGGAGAGGCCACAGGAGACAAAGAAGTACATACAAATGCTGTGCCAGGTGTGGCACTTGTTTGTGGCACTTTGGTCCTGGCATTTCTGGTCACAGGCTTAAACTGAAAACAGAAGAATGCCTGTAAACATGGGAACCGCATATTTTTAGCCCCCAAGCTGTACTTGTCACCTCTTCACATCTCTCATCTTCTCCTGCCCAAAAATAATTTGATCATCAGAAAGAGAAAATTCAGATATTTTCCTCTGAAGGTCAGGGTTCATTTTCAGTGTGCCCAAATAGGCACCTCCACGGCTGAACGAAGACAGAAGTGTTTACTCCGCCGGAAAGTGATACAGTTTTGGGGGAGCCTAGGGTTTTGTTTGCATCATTGATTTTCAAGCAAACTCTGACCAGTAGTGACAAAGTAACAGGATGAAGCAACAGATACAAAGATATCGAGCACAGTGGGACAAAAGAGGTGATAGTCACAGCCATAGGGAGACATCTGATTTGCTCTTTTGTGTCAACAGATCACCTCCTGTTTGTCACGTTCCCAGTCTACTGGGACAATTAGGTGTTAGTACCCTCTGTTGAAAGACTGTTAATCTGATGGCCTAAATACTAATATTCACTTAAATCAAACCCTTGTGAAGTTTTTGCTTTGATGCAAGAGTTTAAAGAATTAAAAACTTCACAGGGTGAGAAGGTGACTCAGTTTAGGGAACCTGCCACGAGATCTAATTCCTTTTATTATTTTTTGTTGCTGAAAGAAATATACACACACACACACATATATAAATAAGTGAACAGACTTTCAGAGACAAAAGAACATTTCCATTTTGCAGCAATGATCACAATGTAAAAAGGCTCCATTGCCATGGAAACGGCCCTAAGCCTCATCATATCTAATGGTGATTTTCCAAAGAAGTCCTTGAAACATCTTTTGTTTCTTGCTTTGAAGTCAAAAGAAATGGTTGAGTGCCAAGAAGAGGGCTATCAGCTCCAGATCTCCAATCACAGGCCCGGACTCAGCTCTGCAGGCAACTCGCCCGCTCCGTACGCTGCGGAAGGCTCACTTAAAATAATTGCCACACGCGAGTTAGCAGGGGGAGGAGAGCAAGAGGAAAACAGGAACAAATATATACGTATATATATAAATCGCAGGTGGCTTATGGAGAAAAATTTTCTCAACAAGTGGCAAACACAAGATTTCCATTCCCCAGACAGGATCCTCCGCGGAGGGCTGTTATATTAATACACAAAGCAGCTGAGAAGAGAGCGGGTACCGGCTTTCCATGCTGAGCCCACTTTTCCCTCATGGCAGGGACGCTCACGCTGCCGTGGCAGCAGCTTTGGTGTGCCTGATTTAGGAATTAATGACCTAATTAGGAGCACTGGAGAGGGGGAAAGGGAGGAGGGAAGGAAAAGGAGACACCACAGAGTACATTGAAGAGCTTTGCCACTGCTAATGGAGTTTCTTGCTGTTTGCAGAGGGACTCGCTAAGGGATTTGAGCGAACGGTTCACAGCCCGTTCTAAGAGCTGACGGGGGTTGCAACTGCACTGTCAGGGAAAACAAGCAGCTTGCAAGGGAAGGAAGAAATGCTTTTAGAAATGTGCCCACCTCCCCTCTTTACGGCCGTGATACTGACCCAACCCTCGGTCACGTCCCAGATGCCTTGTTGTCATGGATGACGATGCCGGACCGGGCAAAGAAGAGCCATGACCAGTGGGACAGAAAAGGCAGGAGACGGTGGCCTGGGCTTTTCAGCACTGGTGGCCTGAAGCAAGGTCTCTTGGACTGGAAAAAGTAAGAGTAATGGACAAGAGGCCGAAAAGGGTAGCAGCGGTCCCAGAAAAATTGCTTGTTCCAGAGGACAAAGATAAAAAGAGAGCACTTTGCATAGGCAGGAATGACTGCACGCCCCAGCTCACACCCACACCACAGTCTGGACTCTGCCACATACCCTCACCCTTTAATCTGTGTAGGATCACAAGAAAGGAAGCAGGATAGGGTGATATAGCCACATTAAGCCTATCAAATACAGTGCTGTCATTAATATGATGGGATATTTTCAGGTGCTGCAAATACAGAAATAACTGGAACCACTGGAAATGGAAACAGCTCAGCTACACTGAAAATTAGACCCCATGAGCCCAACTTTACATGGTTCTACAGAAATGGCAGACTACTATAAAAAAAAGTGATCTAGANGCAAATACAGAAATAACTGGAACCACTGGAAATGGAAACAGCTCGGCTACACTGAAAATTAGACCCCATGAGCCCAACTTTACATGGCTTTACAGAAGTGGCAGACTACTATAAAAAAAAAGTGATCTAGGCTCTATTTTCACTTTGCATGAAAAGTAACTTCTCAAAAAGGCTGTGGGATTGAAAGCTCTGGTGCCTGAAAATGCTGGAGGAGCCTCTGCAAATGGTGACTGGGACTGGCATGTCTCAGTCTTGACCTCTGGTTATTCAGTTGGGACTAAGCAAAGCCTTTGCTTTCTGTGCCTTTGTCACTTCGCTGCTAAAGCAGAATTTGCCATCAAAGGAGCTGGCTGAGACGTGGATGCCCTCTCCAGCCAAAATGGGTGTAAGACTATCATCAAGTCCCTTCATCCAGACCATCAACCTACTCTTTGTCTTCAGCTGGCTTTGAACCGTTGACCTGAAGGTGAAAGACTTTTTCTTTCATTGCCAACCTCCTGAGACCTCCAGGCATCCCTCCCATCTCCTGAGGCCATGTGCTTTGCCCTTTTTCATCGCTAAAATAGCTATCTGCCCCCTTTCTCACCTATTCCCTTATCCTGGTTTATTTCCTTGTGGAAATTAATTTTCCTTTAGACATTCAAGTGCAAAGGATCCTGACCTGAGATGATTGTCACCAATAACTTCTTCTAAACCAGCTCTCAGTAAAGTGAGAGCTTTTTTGTTCTTTTATTTTCTTTCTCCTCCCTTTAAAAAAAATATTTTTAGGGAAGGGTGTTGTCTACAACCACTTGAAAAACAGCAAAATCGGCCCATAGATACATTAGTGTATATTTTAAAGTTGTGCATATATCTATAGGATGTAGGTATGCAAATGATTTTTTGTTTTAATAAGTTCTAACATCCTCAAATCCAAATATCCAAAGTCCCTTTGTTGCTCAGAAAAGTGCAAAAGAACTTCATCCACTAAATAAATCCCAGTTGCCAACTCTTGGCTCAGATCCATGAAGGCTTTGTCATTCAAGAAATGAGGACTTCAAAATCTCAGAGCCAGCACTTTAGTAGCAACTTTACAGGGAACAAATAATAATAATAATAGTAACACAGAAATAAAAGATGGCAAGGTGCAAAGCAGCAGGGATCCTACAGACAGCTCCCAGGATGCTTTCCTTTCAAGAAATGAACAGATGCGAGATGCACCCATATGAAAGTGTGTGCAGACACCAGCGTTCCTCATTAGCGGAACACGAACATTCTTCACCTGTGACTTGGGACGCAGGGAGTAGGCTTTTGCATTGCTTCCATCCTTGAGATACAATCTCCCATGTACTGTTCTGAAGTCTTCAACCGCTTGGCAGGCAGTCCCAGCCCTTTCACTTCACAGGGAGAACAGACCGTTTGCCAAGAAAGGGATTCAGAACTGGATAAACATTAAGCAAATACTTCAGGGAGCTTTATTTTGTTTGTGATACATCTTTAGATTTTGCATTTGAACTCTTTGTGGAGGATTAAACTTTTGATGTGCTTGCCCCTTGTTTTCCCTCTCCCTCCTCCTCCTCCCCAGTATCTCAGGTAACAGTTGTGAGCCAGGAAGACCAGGGCAGCTTGAGGGGGAAGTTACAGGAGGTTTCAACCCTCAAGGACTTCTCTTGGAGCAGAAGGTTAGTCCCCATGGGTTGTTGAGTGAGCTTCATTTCCAGCAGGATGGAAGTACAACCTCATTCCTCAAGAAACAGCTCAGACCTGCTATTTCACGCTGTCATAGGCGAGGATTGAAGGGTCAAAAGAAAGCTGAGCCTCGCATTGACCCATGGGCAGCCTTTCTCTTTTTCTGAACACTCCCAGGTGCAAATTGCACGATACCGAAACTCCAAACTGCCCTAAAGAAAGCAGATTGCTCTCTCTACCCCATGACTGCTCACAGCCTGACCTGGCTCCCCGTCTCTAAAGGTGCGTGTGTCCCTTGCTCAGGTCCATGCCTACTACAGTTCTTGCTCATCCATCCAACCCTGCCTGCTCCCAAGCCTGCATCACGCATGCCAGTGGTGTGGGCTGGGCCACCGCGTGGTAGTTCAGGAAAGGAGTCATTGGTCAGTGAGACACAGCACAGGACCCTACACACCCCCTGGTCTTCCAGCGTGTACTTTTCATTTGTACGCTTGCCCTACAATGACAGGGAAAGAGAAGGGCAAACTTCCTTAAACAGCCTGGGTAGGTGTCCACAGAAGGATAACTACAGTGGTGGGCTGAGGACATTGGTGAGAAGGAAGAACTCAGCCCATTTGTGCCTTAGGCTGGACCAGGCAGCACGGTTCAGCAGCGAGAGGAGGCACAGATATGGACTTAGCCCATACAGAAAACATCCTTTCAGTTAGGGGAAGAAAAATCATAACTAGCTTTCCATAACAGATATGAAACAGAGACAAAATAACAGTAACAACAGCATCGGTGTTGTGGGATAGAAGCAGATTCAGGGGTGAGGAGTATTCCTTAAGGAAGGAAGAAGATTAAGTAATCATCTGTTTCCTAATTCGCCTATTTCTCTGTTTCTTTGCCTCAGCATCAAATTTCAACCAGTTGGGTGGAAAGGCAGAGTAAACAAACACACGTTCCTAGCAGCTGTGTGACAAAGCAGCAGCTGGATAGAGGAGGGACAATAAAAGGTTTGGTCTCTGAGGGACAGGAGCAACTGCTGCTCTTACTAGACATCAGAGACTCCACACTGGCTCCCATACCCAAGACGCAAGTCCGCAGCAAGACCAGCCTTTCAGACACTTATTATTCAGGGTCCCAAGCTTTTCCTGGCTGCTAAAGCAGGACCTGATTTTCTGACACGGAGGTGGTTTCTCTTGGCTGTGGAGGATATGGGGGGACCTCTTACCGGTTGTGTCCAAAAGGGCACAGCTGCCTGCGGGGCTGTTTGATATCCACATCCCATTTGCAAAAAGCCCAGGCAGCAGCAGGGGGAAGATGGACGTGAATAGAGAGTGTGGGAAAGGGGGAAAATAGAAGTACTAATGTGTTTTCAGCTGGTGGGATTTTTTGTAGATGTTCCGTTCTCTCTCACCCTCATGTCTCATTTCACCTGCTTGCTGCCACAGGCCATTGGACAGCATGGTTGTGCTCCGCAGGAAACAATGAACAAGAAATTACAATAGCAAACTACGTCAGCAGCTTCCAGGCTCTGATCAGCTGTAGCATCTTTGGCAGCTGCTAACACTCCCATCTACACAGGGGGAAGGAGATACTGTACAAAAGGTGTTCCTCTTACTGCCCTTGACCAGTGAAAGAGTTAGAAACCAGTAATAGCTAGGCTTCTTTATCTTGGGACGTGCCCTATCTGGTTCAATTTTTAAAGCTGCCTATGTTCTTTGGCTGTGTACGAAGCAGGAGGATCGTGCAGGCAGCGCGCGTGCTGCTCTGCAGGCGTCTGAGCAAGAAGGGACTTGCGGCATCAGGAGCCCAGCTGAGTGCGTGTGATGGGAACGCCTGGTTCTGGAGGTCAGTTACTCTTGAAGATAGCAGCACCCTCACATGGACATCCCTGCATCACTCAGGAAGAGACGCTAGCACCCTTCTGCAGGCAAAGCTCTGACACCAACAAAGCACCAGGACACCCAGTTCTGCACTAGGGTGAATCAGTGTGGCTCCAGGGAATGATTAGGTCCTGTCTGTTCACATCTGCTACACACCTGGTTCCTCCATCTTTAGGTATTTTTCTGTTCTGAGAAATGGGAGATGGACAAGCTGGGATCAAGCTCATCTTCTTCCTTGTCATTACGCTGGTAAATATTTCTGCACCAGCCATCCTAAGCTTCACAGGTGATGGAGCAATGCTACCTCCTCCACGGGAGCCCAGCCTCTTGTTCAATCATTTTCTCTTTCCCTCCCATCACTGTGGTGATTAACTGAAGCATGTCCCCTCCACCTCTGCTTTGACTTCCTGGCACAACCCACCTCCTCTTGATAATCATTATTAGCAAGGGATAGGTCACTTGGGAGATGATGGATTTCTGGTATGTGAGAAGCAAGTCTTACAAGATCAGACTGCTTCTAAGATTTCTAACTGGCTTCTTTTCCATTCTCTAGAAATCCTTGGTCTTTCCTAAAGTGGGTTGTTTTCCAGGCAAAAACCACATCATGATTCCAAGAGATAACTCCGTACTGTTGGGCAACAGAGCATCTCTGGCTGTAGTTCAAAGTGGGTCACCACAAACATTCAGACCTTTAGCATCTCCTGGCACCAATTCCTCTCCTGGACATGCAGAATCTTTCTAGCCACAGCTAGAAGACCATGGCAACCTGCAATTTACTTGTTTCACTTAGAAAGAAAAATGAAAATAAAATCAAAGAGAGACCAAGGCGAGCACAGGTGTTAATGCTGCTGTAAGTACATACCACGTCCCAGAGGGCTTTGGAGCCTGCCCACTCCCGTGGCACCAAGGGTCTGTGTTAGATGATTGGAACCTGGGACTTCGGTTTGATTGTAGAAGTGTGTTAAAGTGACAGCAGGAATACCTCTAATCACTCATTTGAGCTCTTTAAGACACCTCTGTCGAGCCAGATTAGAAGAAGGACCCTTATAATGAACAGGAAGCTGTATCCCACTGGGGCAAACTGGCACAGTTAGTATCATGTGGAGGATCCCATTTCAGATATGTTAGTTTTGATCTCTGTAGGAAGTTTGTAAAATCAACCCCACAGGAACCATGATTCATCTGCAAAGGTAAAATGAACATCTCTGTTGCCTAACAAAATCTGAACTAACTCCCATTGGGAATCTTTCTGTTGCTTTTGATGGGGTTCAGAGCAAGCTGTCATTTAACATTGTATTAATTCAGAAATGGTGCTCTTTGGGCCCAGTCCTGCTCCTTTTCCTCAGACAAGTCTCCCATTCAGGTTATTGGGCCTTTTTGCCATGATTGCCAAAGGCAAAACAGGTACAAGAGAAGAACAACNTGCTCTTTGGGCCCAGTCCTGCTCCTTTTCCTCAGACAAGTCTCACATTCAGGTTATTGGGCCTTTTTGCCATTGATTGCCAAAGGCAAAACAGGTACAAGAGAAGAACAATGTCTTGACACCCAGATCTGCAAGGAGGAAAGGTACTGGATTTATGTATTCTCATGACATCAAAACCTGGCCCAGGGCTCACTCTGGTCAACAGAAAAATCCTGTTTATTCCAATGGGCTCTGAATCAAACTCTAAGGATGAATTTAATCATACTTGACATTAGCTGTCTAAAACCTGGTCAGCTTAAATCCAGACTGAGTAGCTGGACCCCTTCTTCTGAGCAGCTGCAAGGATGCACACTTTTGGGACAATTCTTCAGATCTGTCCTGCACACATACCGTCAGGTGGGACGACATACCTAGCCCTCTCCACTGGCTACGGAAAGAATCTAACTGTCTTAGACCAAGTACCTAACTTATAGATGGTCTAAATCTGATCAGATCAATACCACCTAAATTGTTATATGTGGCCCTTGACAGGGCAGCAGAAAGCACATCGACATCCAAAGAGGTCTTTGACAAGAAAAGAACTAATAAATGCAGAATTCGATCCTTTATTATTTCTTTTTCTTTAGAAAGAGCATTGCTATTTCTGCAGCTCTAACCACAGCCTCGGTTTAATAAGACATGCTAATGTGTTATGACTTTTGGGAGCTCTAGAGCGAACCCATGTTGATAACAGGCTTAGCCTCAGAAATGATAAATCACAAGGGGGAGAAGAGATATGAAAATTCTTTTCAGCCCTTGCAAATGAAAAGAAGATGTGATTGTAGAATATGTTTGGGATGTATGAGTGGGATTCCTATAATCAATCATCCTAAATAAACCATTTTACTTAGCATCTGTTTGAAGGCAGACAATCAGGCTACGTATATGTTTTCTCCATGTAAAAATATTTACGAAATCTTATATCTGAATTTCTCTATCTTAGGTATTTTATATGAACCCTCATTTTATAGCACGTGAGTCCCTGGCAGACTTCAGAGAGCCTTTAGGCATGATATGCAAACCAGAAAGTAATACTAGCTACATTTTACTGATTGAGCCGACAGACTTGTTCAAAAGCAAGACATGTATGGCAGAACAGCACAAATAAAACCCAGCACTCTCATATCCTAGATAGTGTTCTAGCCACAGGAGCAGCTTCCCTGTACTAGCTCCCTTGATGGCTTTTCTTATCCTCATAAACTACATTGAATGTCCTACTTAAGAATGTTTTTTGAAAGGAAATTCCTCAATTTGGTAAACTTCTCCTAATACTGTAGGGTGATTATCGGTGTTTTACTTGGAGTTAATGTCTTCCCGCAAATAATCAGCCAAGAAAAACAACCCCAACAACAACAAAATTTGCTAACATTACTTCTATAGTCCCACAATCCCAGGGTAGGAACAGGCTGCTGGAGTTTGTCTTCTCCCTGTCCCTGTGACAAGGCAGAACCAGTCACACTTGTGTCATTTCTGATGTTTAACAAACCCACTCACGGCTCCCCTGTAACGGACATCCCATGGCCGCCCCAGACAGCCCATCGCAGCCTCTCAATCCTTCCTATGAGAAAGAAAAATATTCCCTCATGGGAATGGTGGGGTTTTAGCCACCCCATAAGAACATGAAGAATAGTATATCCCCTTCCTTTTAGTAGCACCCGTATCTACATGCAAGGATTAATCGTGCTGCACTCCCTTTCACTTCTGAAGACAACCAGGCACAGCGTGCTCAGTCTTTACTTGTAAGACAGGGTTTAGCAGACCTCTAGCCAGTCTCATTGCTCTGTTCTGGGTTATCTTCAAACTGGGACACCTTCCTAGAGGCAGACAGTCCTCCAGCTGAGGTCTCACCATAGCTAACTGCAGCAGAGGATTGGCTTGTGTCTCTTAAACCATACGCTTCCTCACATGGTGTGATATAATGTTTGGAGAGTCATCATTGGCTTCAGGTAGAGAGCAGCCCCCAGGGCCCTGCCTGGGGAACTTCTGCTTTGCTGATTTTCCCCATGCACTCGTGCGTTTGAGTACTACAGTGCTGTACCTTGCCCTTCTCCCTACTGACCTGCATGCAGTACATCCTTCTCAGACCCAACCTCGCTTGTGTCAAACTCATTTAGAACACTTTGATGTGTTGCCAGCCGTACCAGTCTCATTGTGTATTAAACTACCGGACTCCATTCCCTCACCCAGATCAGTGATGAAAACATAGAGCAGTACTGTAGCCAGGACCAATTTCTACAGAACCCATTTCCTTGAATTCTCCTGCTTCAGGACGGACAGCCACTCAGAAGGTAGGTTAGATACCCACTGGCAGTACATCTACATTGTTTTCATGCTTCCTAGTTCGCTTCCAAGAATACCGTGTGAAAAAAAATATCAAAAACCTTACTGCTATCAGGGTATGCCATATATGCTGTGCGTTCTTTATGCACAAGGGCTGTTGTCCCACCATAGAGGAAAATTAGATTGACTTTCAAGTGATTTGTGCGTGACAAATCCATGATGGATGTTACTGATTTCCCTGTTTGCTTTTAAGTGATTTTGAATTGTTTATTTGAATGGATGTGTCCCTTGGACATGTGAACAGGACTGCCCATACCAGATGTGCTGGAGTTAACATGTCTGGGGGTGTACCAAACACATTCCCAGGGTGTGGGTCAGGAGAAGCAGCCTACAGGATTGCTTTGGCAGGATGGGCAAAGCGGCTTGGGCGCATAAACCCATCTCAAACTCATACCTACCCCACTCAGGGTACCATGCAGGGTACTAAGCTTGTGCTCCTTGCAATGAATGTACTTTTTTTTTCCCCATCAATGGGTCTAACTGCCATCTCGGCTTATTTCAACTTCCAATTGGATACACAGGTATAAATGACGCACAAATGGTCAGAATGAGGCCCGAGGTGTCTGGGATGAGAAGAGCTGCCACAGTTCCCTCTTATTTGATGAAGTGCTGAGCCTGATACAACAACATTCCTCCTTCATTGCTCTGCACAACCGAGTTCCCTTTTTTTTTTTTCTTTCTCCTCTTCTTGTTCGTTAACGGTGCAAGCACTCGCTTTAATACATAGAATATATATATGAGGAACACATATATGTGTATATTCCTCATATTTCCTGCCATGCACAGTAATGTTGTGAAGACTCACCAGAGTAATCTTTATTTTCTGCCAAGGACTCTGTTCATCTACAGGTATTTGCCTGGAAAGCTCTCACAGTCATTTTGTAGACTGTCTGTGTTTTTCTTCTGCACTTTCTCTCCCTGAGGTATCATCAGTTTCTGGCAAGTTTCAGTCTCCTTTATTTGCTTTTAAGTCCTGGGCAGAATCTGTAAGAGCCTGGAAAGTGCAGTCTTGCTAAAGGGCTGATGTAGGGTCACTCTAAACCATTTGCACTTTCTGACAGAAGTGCCCCACCATCCAAGGGCAAGCGTGAATGCCTCCATGTGATTTTGGTTGTGCTGATATTCACCCGAATTTTGGAGCACCTCTGTTGATTACGAGGTGCTAAATGAAGCCGTATGTGTGCACATCTAGTTTTCTCCCCCACTCGAGTTCATTCACTGTCCTAGCTGTAACTTCACACCCTATAACTTCACAGTTCGCAGCCCCACCCCAGGCTATTTCATTTGTTGTGTTTGCTCACATCTAGCACTATCCCTACACTCAGCTACACGTCAGGAGCGTGAAGACATTCAGGCAGACACTCTTGTTAATAGACACCCAGGGCCTGACTCTGCCCAGCTCTGAGACTGCCAAAGTCATCACACCAGTGGAAAGGCGGAGTGAAAAGCTGCCGCGAAGCTCCGCAAGATGTTGCTGATGAGTCCGAGTTTCTCCCATGCGCAGCTTTGAAGGTGACTTTTTGCTCCCCGCATTTCACCTGATATTTCCCCCTTTCCCTAGCCCGTGTGAAGCTGTTGTGGGCACAACACAGACCTCCATCCCCTCGTTCCTCCAGACCGACCGCTGCCCTGCTTGTCTCTGCTTACGAACAGCAAACCTCTCGCTGCTGCTTTGCAAATATGAGCATTTCCGTGTGTCATTGACATTTTCTGGCTGCAAAGCATATGTAAAACCAGCCCTGTGAATTACACAAACCAGGCCAGAATTTGATCACAAAACTTGATTAAAGGAGTTGCGTGAAAGAAGAGCATATATTGTATGCAAACAGGAAAATTGGCTTCCCGTTCACTCTTCTTACTGAAGAGAGATTACTGTCTGTCATCTCTGCAGTCTCCTCCTTTCTTTTGTACAACAAAAAGGGTAATACAAACATATCCTGGAAATACTTATTATTTTTCAAGGGAATCAAAGTTTTCCTAGGCTTCAAGCCCAATCAGAATTGTCTCCAAGTTAGCAGTGAACAACAAGTGCATCATCAATGAAACAGAAGGGTGGTAAATTTAAAACTGTTATGATTTGCATTTATACAAAAGCAGGTGGAACCGAGTACCGAAGGTGTGAGTGAGCAAGATTCAGATAAGAAATGGAGTTTTGTGAGAACTGAAGAGGCTCCTCAGCAGCTAGCCCTCCCCACAATCTTCAAAGAGATGCCTTGAAGGGCACAAACCAGTTCCTCGCTAACACGGAGCTGTGAGACTCCCTCTCCGGTGGTGGTTTATTCCATAATCATCTCTGAGGGTTTGCTACCTGGCTCCTGTTGATGAGGTCCTTCCCTGGGACTGCAAGAGACCCTGGTCTTGGTGTGGGGCCCAGAGGAAGGACACTGCAATGCCCTGACATGAGCAGGGCTCTGCTTTGCCACGCGTGCTCCACGTGCCCTGAGAGCTTGAGTTACCCCCAGCAGAAGTGCGAGCTCCAGCGCGGATGGATGCTCTGATACAGAAGTCAGATTTTCTTTGTTGGCAGACCCTGGCATCTTCCTTTTTTCTAAGAAGTGAAGCTGACTCTCTGCCTCGGCGGGATCACGGAAACCCACCCCTTTGCCAAGTCGGGGCTCACCCCTGCGGTGGGTGGCATCTTCCCTCTGTTCCCTCTCGCTGGTGCCGCATAGACAGAGCTGAAAAGCACCGCAGGGAGCCCAGCCACGCGCGGCAAAGGCTGCAGCTGCACGCTTTACAGAGTAAAGCTACTGCGCGGAGGCAGTTCCTCCCAACAGCTTCAAATTAGGGTCAGGTTTATTTTACATCTCCTTCTCTTTCACTCCTAAGACTATGGTCGCTTCAGACCTTCCTCACTGCCCTCTCGCTATGACGTGAGGCTGCGGAGATGCCTCCAGGGCTGCCGCTCTTCCGCAGGCTCTGCGCGCCGCTTCGGGAGCCGCCCGGGGAAGATGGCCGTGCTGGGGCTGGGCGGCTCGCGCTTACGGCAGGTGTGGTAGGACACAACCAACCCAGGAGTGGCAAAAGGTAGGAAAATACGGGCCAGCTTCCTTCCCTTACCTTGTACGGTTTATGTAAAGGATTCTTGGACTCTGTTATGAGTCTGGGCACAGTTTTAAAGGATTGCTGATCATTCTTTGACATCTTCCACACACCGTATGAGGGGCAAAGCTTCAGCGCTTTCCCTATCTGTGATTTTTTTTCACATTTACGCTAATAACTTAATCTATCTGCTGTATTTACAAGGCATCTATCACCTCAGTATCTAAGTGCTGCTACTAAATTACCCATCGTACAAGGCAAGTACAGAGACAAATTGAGTACTGGATCCCCAACAAACAGTCTTTGACACGTACTGAGCTGTTTCGGGTTTTATTTCACCGTGGCATGTCACTGGCAAGTGTTAAAAGCTGTAATAAACTGCAAGGGGAGAGGCAGCCGGGTCCCTGCTGGGCAGGGTGATGGAGTGGGAGGGAGCTGCACCCCGGTTCCCATGAGCTGGCACCCCGGTTCCTCCGGCAGCCCCAACCCTGGCTCCCCCCATGGCCCTCCAGCACCCCGGCTGGTGGCTGCTCATCTAATAAACCACTGCGTTCTGTGGGATTGCGTGGAGGGATAGAAAGGATCTCACTGTTTAAAATCACTTACTTTGGAAAAAAAAAAAAAAAAAAAAGAAGCAAATCTCAAGGTTATATTTGTTCGGCAGTCTTGTTCTTCAAGTCATACCTCAGCAGAAAGTGTTTGTTTACATGTAAACGCATGTGTGCTTACATGTGAAACAACCAGCTTTGCTTTGGTAGCACTATATAGAGCTTGCCCGGTTCCATTTTTCCAAATACCAAGATAACAAATAGGTGGAAAATAGGAACTCATTCCAGAAAGTAATGCCAAATCAGCTCCTTGAGGGAAAAACTGTCTCAGAAACAGTCTCTGGAGTTTCTTCACAAGCCCTTGTCCCACTGGAGTGTGAGCGCTGTAGACTCCAGCAGGGGCACGGTTTCAGTTGAAGTGGGTTTTTTGCCTTAAATAATCTGGCTGTCAGACGTAAGTTTTTTCAGGATGCCATTTCCATGTGACTAAGCCCAGTACTGGGTCTGCTTCTAAGCTTTGCTTCGAGACTCCTTACAGGCAGAGTATAATGGAAAAAATCTCTACTGGATATCAGAATCAGCACTAATTTGGTCACAGTTTCTGGGACTGGGTCAGATCTGTAGCCTGTCAAAAGGATGATGAAGAAACTGATGCACACAGGAGCTGTGCATCCGCAGCCAGGCCAGATTCAATGCCCCTTCAAGGCAACATGCCTTACTCATGTTCAGTCACCACTTACGTGGGATTTCTGGACATCACCTGCAGTTCAAATTATGAGAAATACAGAATTTTGATAGCCTACTGTTTAAAGCGTGTAGGGCCTTTGTGGGGAAGGGGAATACATCATAGTTAAAGCAATGGGCCGCTGCCCTGCTCAGTATACCCAGCAGAACAAAGCAGAAGGGTGGCTTGATTTTTATATCTTAAATAAATAAACCTTTCTGATCCTTCAGGCAGAGTCTATGATTCTGCAATGTATTCTTGTGAGCTGTTGTTTTACTGTAAATATCCTTTGCTATATTAAATCATACATCACTACCCAGTGTAGCTAATTTTCCATTCACATTGACACTTGTGGGCAACATCCTCATGCCCTGGTGTCCCATAAAGCACCCAAGCAGCATCCCTCAGTCATGTCTCATTTGCATACTCCCAGATGCTCTGGGTGAGCATCTTAGTGAAAGAAAGGAAAATGAAATATTTACTTTTTGTTTCAACGTGCCAGTAGTGAAAAGATATTGATGTGGTGAGGATGGGACATTAAAATCAAAATTATGTTGGGAATAAAAAGCAAGGCATAAATTAGCACTGTTTGCTTCATCTATGTTTTAAGAGAGTTAGCATTACCCCAGTGCCATATAACATGCCAAGGATATTTGGGGAAATCTGCAGCACTGTATTTCAGCAACGCATTTGAGCCAAGATGACATTACTAAAGGCCAAAGCAGAATTAATGAATGGCCACCAAAAAGCCTTTGCCAAGGGCTGACTGTGAAGATGCCGTGTGAGAAAGTGGAGAGGAAAGGAGAAAAGCGGTTCCTGACGGTCTGTCAAGACAAAAGGATAAAGACCAGCAGGAGAGGAAATGTGATTCATGCTTCTCTGCTCCTTCAGCTGCTCATTTTCTCTGTAACCCACCATCTAACTGCTCGCACCGTTTCCAGGGGATACATGCCACCATCTTGCACACCTCGCACTTGGCTTGACGCAAAGACGCTCAAGGCTTTGGGCTGTCTGCACCCGTCCTAAATTGTAAACCGGAGGGGATCAGCCACACTCTTGGTTAATCATTCAGTCCAATTGAACAAGCTTGGCGCACGTAAGGCACCAATAATACCAGAGCAGTTAATGACACTCTCTGTCCTCCAGCTATGCTTCCTTAACCATGGTCTAAATCAGCTGCCACTGAGGGCATCAGCCTTACTTAACTCTCAGAAACATTGAGACAAAAAGGTGAAAGAAACCTCTTGTGTCATCAAATCCAGTCCTCTGCCGTATCAGGCAATCACATATATGACCCTGATCTGAAACACATCAAACACCAACTTACAGGCAGCTTGATTTCTGTCCCCTTTCTGTTATTTGAAGAGTTACTCCGCTTATTCTTATAATACTTCTTTTAGTGTTTGGTCCACCTGTGACATTTTATATCCAAGAACTACTGTGCTACTAGCGTTGCTTAACCTAAATAGCTTTTCACTCTCCTGTATTTTTATACCTTTCCCATTTTACTCTGAGAATGCAATCGCATTTACTTTCTGGTTCACTGAATTCCCTCAATCCTCAATCCCTAGGAGGAAACATAACAGACATAACTGAAAAAGTAATTTTTATTTTTTTTTAAAAAAACATACATGTCTCCATGGGGAAGGCTGAAAAGTCTCGATTTCGTAGTTCTCCTTTCAAGATAATGAAGGTGATATACTGCCAGGGAGGGATAAGGATGTGTGCTGGAAGTCTACAGTCCATACAAGGGCTCAGACACCCGCTGTAGTACAGACCACACGCATATAGGGTAGAAAAACGTCCATGCCCAAACCTCAACATACAGTGGCAAGAAAAAGGGAAGAAGTGAAAAAAAAAACCCAACCCAAAATCAAATAATTCTTGAAGCATAAGATGGCATGGAAACATTCATGCTTAGTATGACAGAGGAAGACAACCTGATCGAGGATCACTCATTTCTACAGATGTGCTCTTTGAAGTTAAAGAGGGGCTGCTGAAGTTAATGGACCTACTCGCACATGTAAAGACTACTGGATGAGACCATCAATTTGCTATAGGTCACTGGGACCAGACACAAATTCAGAAGGAATGAGAGAGCAAAGAAGTAGAGCTATTAGCACAAAGCCTGTCACTGTTTTCATTAAAATCAGAACTCATGCCAGAGGGCTGAAAAGTGGCCAGTGCTGTATCCATCTTTAAATAAAGGTGTGAAAGGAGATGAAGGAATTACAGGCTGGCAAGCTTTACTTCAATTGAAGAAAAGATAAGAGAAAAAGCATTGAAGACAGAGTGACAATGCCCCCAGATGCTTGGGACAAACCAGCATGGAGGCTGTCATGGTAAATCGTCGTGCTTCTCAAACTATTTTAATGCATTTCAAAATGTTAACAAAAATAATGGATACCTCTGAACAAGCAGAGGTGATTTATTTAAGTTTTCAAAAGATTTTTTGAGAAAAGCCCTCACAAGGAGCTATTAAGGAAAGCTTAGTGGGTTACCTTGAGGTAAGAGGTAAAAGTTCTTTCATGGATTGAAAACAAGCTATGACATAAAAATCAAAGAGCTGTAATAAAAAGTCCAATTCTCAGCATGGAAAGAGGTTAATAGTGGGAGGTGCTCCAGGGACTACTCCTAGGACAAGCATTGTTACAGACATGTATTAAGAGCCTGAGGATGGGGTGGTATAGTGAAAAAGGGCAACGTTTGTTCAAAGAACAAAATTTCCTCCCTCCCCCATCTTCTTCTTAGGTCACTCAGGTCTGGAGAAGATGACAAGAAATTAATTTAAGACAGACCTCAGAGAAGGATGTAAGTGGGCCGTACAACAGCAAATAGAATCCTGCTGAGGCCACGCACGCACAACATGCTTTGGGAAGAACAATTGAAACTATTCATATACAAATGACTCGCACCCTCTCGGGGACAAAAGAAGATGTAAGCTACTGGGGGGAGCTCAGAAGAAGAGTTCAATGCACAGTGGTCATCAAAGACCTGAACAAAATGTAAAGCTGTTTTGCGAGATATTATATTTCCTGCCTTGTTTTCTGACATCAGCTGCACGGTTTTGCCCTGGAAAACATGATCATTTGGGAACAGCAGCTTAAGGAAAGCACTGCAGAAATAGATAGGGGGCAAAGGAGGTAAGGAAAAGAACGACAATTTCTGCAGATAAGGGAGGCTTTCTTATCATATACAGGAAAAATGGCAATACCAGGATGTCACCATCTTGCAGGGGTATCTAGGTGGTAGAAGTGCAAGAGGAAGAAAAGGTAAAGAAATGAACAGTGGTCTTGGTTTTTTTTATTTTGTTTACGCTGAAGTAAATAGGCTGAAATCCCAGAGAAGTCAGTTGAACCGTGTGTGAGTACCTGGAGTTCAACAACCAAGAATAAAAGATATCCAGGTCAATCATCTGTTCTGTTTGCTCTTTTCAGCATTAAATGGAGAAAAGGTCACTTGAGCAAATTAAGAAGAAAACAGAGTAAATAAAAGGAAACAATTTCTCTCTTTAAACATAACTAACCTGTGCCATTTCCAGCTGCTTGTTTGCTTTGAGGCAAATAACAACAAGAGTTTCCTGAATTTCTCTGAGGAAGAAAGCATGGGCAGTAATGACAACCTTAAACCTCAGAAGAGCGCTTAAATAAAGTCATTTCTCATTGGGTTAGTTCTGTACCCACAGCATGGAAATGGGACGGTATTTTCCTTAAAGAGGACACACCTAAGCCTGAAGACTTGCAATAGTGGGGAAATTGGGAAGGAAATTGCCTAGGTGATTCGAAGAGATGAAGTACCTGGAGCAGCACTTTTGCGCACAGGTAATATTGTCCCGTGGCTACTGCAGTGGTCTGAGACCCATATAACCTCACTGGTTTCTGCCTCCCATCCTAACTTCCCCTATCTGCTTCAGAACACCACTTTAACACCAGATGTTGTCATGAGGGATATATATTCATGAAGGAGTACTTGTTAAGTGAGCTATTAGAATTAACTTATCGGCCAAGTGATTTAAGGTCATCTTTCAAAGCCTATAGGAGACACTGGTACGCCAGCTGCCCAACGCAGTTAGAAATCAGATCTCAGATATTATTTTAAATCTTTGTTTGCTGAAAGCTTCCAAGCTTATGCTGGAGAAAGCACAAATCAATTAACACAATTCTGATCTCACATGGACACATACCGGTATGAGAGGAGGATTACACAGGCAAAAAAGCTACCAGAATCAGGCCAAATACATGAAATATGCATCAGTTGCCATGGCAGACTCCCTTCTGTTTACCACATGCACTGTCAGGGCATGGTATATTGATTGTAGATACTAATGCAATACGCTTGCAAAAATTATAAACACACAAGAGGACCTATTCATTTTTTTTCTATTTGCGGAGGGATGCAAATCCATTTGAATTCTCACGTGAACATGTCTGATGGGGTATAGCCCTCTGCTCATATAAATGGGTGCTGCTTTATGACTCACATCAAAACCTGGCCCTGGGGAATTGATTTCTGCTGTGGCAGGGATGTGTCTGTGCAATTTCAAATGCTGTCGGTTGAATTCCAGGTGACGGCATGTTCTCTCCAGCATCGGATGCCAGAGATACTAAAAAAAGTTAGCCAAAACTTGGGATTGCTGCACAGGAGTTACAATGAAGTGAGATACTAATCCCAAAACAGCCCCACTTCCATGAGGTAGGTTATCTCCATCCTAGGAGAACCCCGAACACAAACCAGGCTTGGGACAGACACATAAACGCATCAGTGGGCATCTACATTTTGATGTAGCTTGCCGGAACATAAACAACCCCCGTAGATTACAGCACTATTGGCATCCGATTTGGCACTGGTGGAGTGGCTCCCTGCAAAAAAATCGTGACAGGGATGCCTATGGGAAAGAGGTGATACCGAACGCCTCGGAGCGCATCGCTGCCGGGAGTTTGGTCATGTTGCACAGCCCTTCTCCAGTTCCACCACCTCCCTGTCCCCTCGCCTCCTCCAGAGTTTCACTCTGCCGTGGGAAAAGTCTGAAGAGCTCTGTTTGGCAGGATGGCCCGTGCCTGACAGCTGCTATCAAAGTCGGGCATTGCTTGCATTTTCTTGTGTGTAGGGGGAGAGGAAAGAACCAGCAGGGAAATCGGCGGCTACTTCTAACTTTGCTTATGTTAGCTGTTATCTCACCATGATAAGCAGGTGGGCTGGGGGGTTAAAAAGCCTCTCGTCCTCAAACCTAACGTCCTTGTCTCTTTCCCACAGCACCCTCTCCTGTGAGTTTATTGCTGTCAAAGTTTGACACCGCCCTTTCCGCAAGCAGCCAAGCCGGCTCTTCCCGAGGACAGCATCTTCCTCAAGGATACTCACCATGCTGTGGGAACTCTCTGAAGGACATGGTCTGAAGGGCATCCTTCCACAGCAAAAGTAGGAGCATGGTGTGCCTCAGGATATGTCAGCTAAACTTGAAGTGTTAAATGAGGTCCCAGTGTGTTTTTTCATTAGGATTCAATACTGGATATTGTTTCCCTGCTGCTGTGATTCAGCCTTTAACTCTGTCAGGATAAAGTTTCATTCATTCCTCCCTCTCAAACTGGCTGGCTTGCTTCTCCATCTCCATCTCCATCTCTGCTATATCCCCTGACCACTCCCTGGGCACCATCAGGCTCCAAATCACCCTTGCAGCAGGCAAAGTGTGCAAGACAGTCAACAGGGCACTTTTAGACACTAAAGGTGGATGAATTTCTGCACATTTGTAGCCTGGATCAGAGAAAACTCCTCTGTCTCCAACTTCTTCCACAAAAATCCCCAAGCTTTTTACAAATATTAAAGGTTGGAATCTTACCCCCTTACTCATGATGAGTAATACTTTATTCAAAGTGATTGCACACAAGTCGATGGGATTACTCATGAAAGAAATGCTACTGACTGTAAGTGTAGATATCCCAATCCAATTTATTAATTTTGCTCTACAACATCTTTGTGAGGCTTAGCAGATGGGAATATTGACATTAGAAGTTCATGTGATTGGCTCAAGGTCAGAAAGTGACAGGGCTGGGAACTTAGCCAAAGCCTTGATTTTCTTTTCTCCCGTTTCAGTCAGGAGATCAAAAACTTAAAATAGAGAAACCAGCAGCACCAGCGACTCAGTAACTCCTCAGTTTGGAAGAAGGAGCTGTCGGCTTGAAGGAACAGCCCCTCACATGGCAGTGCGGGCAACCAACCTGAGCATGTGGAGGAAGTGAAGAAAAGGTAAATATATTGAGGAGTTGGGAAGAGGGAGGAAAAAAAGTCAGGTGCTGATTTTTTTCCTCCTTTTTTTCAACACCAACACTTGAAAAGAGGCTGAGCTCGTGCTGGGGATGATGGTCAGGGTACTGCATTCTTTTGTTTGCTTGCTTAAAAACTGTATTTTAGAACAAATGTTTTTTAAAGCCTCTAAAGGGGATAGAATCCTCTTTCCTCTTATCAGGTGACATCACACTATCATGTTTGACCCTTTTAGACTGAAAAAACCCCTCCCTGAAGGGACAAACCCCTATTTGAGTCTGTTTGGGCAATCTTCCCATTGCGGAGGTCTGCACAAGTCTAAGACTCCCTAACGGTCGTGCACAGAGGCTTCCTGTGATATCTTTTGGTTCAAGAAGGCATCGCTTTCTCATGCTCACTCCTCCCTCATCTCTCACCTTTCCTTCTTCGTTTCTTGCTTCTAACAGGATAAAAATCTTATCTCTCAAACAGCGTATTTCATTCCACCCCTTGAAGGCTTTCTTGCACACACACTGATACTCCAGCCGTCACTTGCATTCCGCAACGTCTACATCCCAAATGTTTTTGAAACTCCATGGCACCTGCTCAAACCCAGCCGCTTCTGGGGGAAGCAGCCAAATAATTAGCACCATTTTTCTAATGACAAATTTGTAGCTGATGAGGCAAAGCAAACAGAGTAGGGACGGTGTCCACGAGCCCTCGCTGGAGCCATGACTACAGGGTTTGCCCCAGGCTGAATCGCCCATTCATCTCTAATCCACCAGTGTTCTGCTAAGACCTTCCTCCTCCCCGCCAGAGACCTGGAAGATCCCCTACTTCCGTCTTGTGCCAGGCGTTACGCTTGCCTCCGGTGGCGTGAGGGCCAGGTTGTCATTTCACTGAGCGGCAGCGAACAGAAGGATCCGAATGCAGCTCCGAAAAATCCTCAATCTGGCATTAATCACCTGCTTGGAGCTGCCGGCAGGCAGTGACATTTTCCGAGTGGCACACAACCAGACATCTGCTGAACGATCCAGCAGCTCGATCCAAGGGGAGGCGGCTGCCTTTTTGTCTCCTCCCTGTAGGAAAGGAAAGGTCGTGGCAGTCCCAGGGAAGTAGGGCTTTGCCTTGGAAAAGAAAGGTTATCCGTGGAGTCAAGAGTCCCTGGGCAGCAAGGGGTCATTTCATGGGGAGCCCAGCACATCTGCGTACAGCGCTCACTGCGCACGGATGTAAATCAATGTCACCTCCGAAGTCCTTGCGAGAATCAGATTTAAATAAAGAAATTAAGAAAAGTGAATCACTTTCCTATAGGAATGAATGGGGGAAATCACTGGGATCAGGATCACTGAGACCATAGTGTTCTTGAGAATGTTGAGGAAGCTTCAGCCGCATCGTGGCCACCTAGCACGGGCTGGGGAGAAAAGTCACCGAGCGGGTAACTCCATCCCTGTGCTTCTTGCAATGGATTCTGAAATGACCTCTCCTCTGTACTGTCAAATGCAAAATATGAATCTAATCGAAGTATGGATCTGAGCCAGCATAGTAATTTACCTGTTTCTGAGGCTGCACTGCAAAATGCATTTCTTTGAAATATAACGCTGATCAAAAATAAAATAAGAATAGGCAGACAGATTTTCTATTGGAAAATGCTGATTTATTGAAACCAAGATGTTTAATAGGGATACATTGATTTCTTAAAAAATTTTGAGGACTTTCAGTAAAAGCTACAAGATGCAATGCGGGACAAAACAAGATGCCAAATTTAACTCCTTGGTACCGTTTAAGCTGAGCTTGGAGTATAATGTCTAAATTATAGTTTTGAATAATGTTTTAAAATGTTGATTTTCCATTTCCAGACCAAGTTTACTGCATCTCACTTGCACGCTGGCAAACTTGTGATTACATCAACATTTAGCACTTCTGTAGCATCTTCAGCTGAAGACACGGAAGGCTTCTTACGCAGGAAAAAAACCCTACAAAACAGCATTATCAATGCCGTTTGCCAGGGCTGCTTGAAAGATTGCTGTTGCTTAGGAGGTGCCGGTGCCACGCAGGTTCCTTAAGACAAGAGTGGAGGTGGCACGTAATGACACGAAGCCTTTCCATCCTTGGGCTTTTCCCGAAATCAATATGGTATGTCAGCTGACCCTTGCTAAAGAAGGCTGCTTCATGTCGGCTCCTGTTTTTATATCATCCGACCTTAGTTTTGATTTTTAAGGGACATTCTTGTTGATTATTTTTTTTAATCACTTTCACATCCAGATGAAGATCATGCCAAATGTCAGCCCTAGCCAAAGAAAACCTTTTCATTGGCAGGGTTTGTGGGTTTCTATCACTCTTGCTCAGATTAGATAGGATGGGGCCAAGATTTCTCTTGGCTGTAGTACTTTCAAACCATTCAGTGCACCGCTGGGGAAGGGAGCGTAAGGGACAGGATGCAGAGTGTGCCAGACAAAAGCTGTTGCCTCTAGAGTGGCCTGAGATGGCTTTAATGAAAAGCAACAATGTCCCACATGCTGGGCGCAACTCTAACAAACTCTAGAAAAAAGATTTTGTATTTACAGCATTCCTGCCTTCCTCAAGGGGTGTTGTAAAACGTATACTATGAAGAGTGAAGCAAAGGGGGGTTTCTTTATACGCAGCCGTCTTCAAGGGGCAGAAGAGGGATGGTGGTCCAATAGCTGGTACCTACACTGTCGGGTAGTTGGGCACAAAAGGAAGAGTGAAAATGTCTTTATCCATCGCAAATTGCATGAGAAATTTGGGGACCTGGATGGTTATAACACAAGTTAAAAATTGGCTGGTAGCACCGCATTACCAGTGCCTGTTCTTGGGAGCAGTGCATGCATTTCCTCAGTCAGGACTTTGATGTTCTCTCTCATTCCAAAAAGGGCAAATGGAGAGTTAGGTGACATTTAAAGCAAGATGAACCACAAACACATGAGAATGAAACCTCATATTCCCACCCATGAGAAATATATGAATAAATAAGTGTGTGTATATATAACTCTATATATTAAAAAATAAATAAATATATATATGAATCAGAGAGGTGAAAACCTTGGATAGATTTCAGACTCCTGGCTGCTTTCCAGCAACACTTTAGAAATACAGTACTAAATTTACACTGGTTTCAGTAATGCAAGCCTAGAATTTCCCCCTGGAGATCCCATCTGCTCCTCACTTACATGAATCCCCCAAACTGGGGAACAGCAGGGCAGACATCATATTAAATCACTGGTTTTATCATACCCATTCAGTTTTTTCCCTGGATCTGATGATCTGCCAGGGCAGAATGCTGCATCATTTGCTTCATCAAAATGTACAATGTGGCATGCAGTAATCCAGGCAGCAGGGAGGTGCTAGGCTCAATGGCTGGTTGATGGAGGACGCAACCCCTGTAAACCCTTAAATGCAGAGTTCCTGGGAGCTGACACACTGGTGTCTCTTCGTGATAGCCGGGCATTAGCAAATTAACTATTTGGACTAGCTGGGAATAGGAGAGGAAGTAGCTCAGAAGTTTTCATGGAAGTTAGTGGAGCGAGAATAAACTCATGAAAAAGAAAAGAGGCAGGCATGACACATGGGCAGCCTTTCACCGAAACTGGAGAAACGGAGGAGGCCAAGGTGACTTGAGTTGTATGAGGCCTAGGTCACAGGAGCTCATTCATGCCCCACACCATTGCTTACAGACTCTTTCTAGTAACTCTGCACTTTTTTCCCCTGTTACAAGGGATCCAAAAACACTTTCTATACACAAGCTGCGTTTAAGCTGCCATTAAAATACTGCATAGTTGGCACCGTGCACAGCTAGGAGCAAAGGAGAAAGGATGAGAAAATGGAAAATCATTTTCTGCACGTGCCCTGGTGAGGAGACCACAGCAGGGCAGGGACGCATGGGGTGGTGGAGACGGGAACCACTGCGCCTTCCTCTGCCCTGCAAAACAGCGCCGCACCCAAAGCTAGCCATCAAAGCGGGGAGGAGGGAAGGAATAGGAATAGCTCTTAAAATCCTACTGCAAAAGGCCCTTTTTCCTTCACCAGAAGGCTAGGGGAAGGTCGAAGGCTGACAGAGGACATCTGTATGAGCAATCCCTTCCCTGGGCTCAAGGGGGCATTTGTGATCCACAGCAGCTCCGACGGCAGCGGCTGAGCAGATGGTCACCGCTTCGCTCCCTCTCCGCTGGAGAGGCTCTGCTCCTGCCCGGCTCCCCTGGCCGCATCAGGAAAAGGGATTTATCCTCTAGGCAAGGCTTTACCTGAGGATAAAAGGAGACAAATTCCTTTTTGTGGTTGCCCACAGCTCCCCAGCTTCATAGTCCAGCCCTCCGGTAGCGCCGCACGGCTCACGCACAGCTGCCTAACGAGCAATTTTCTTCCAGCCTCTGCCTCTCTGATAGTTTGATTTGTCGCTTCGGCTCAGGACCCACCTCGGCTGTCCGGGGGAAGCCATGGAGATGGGGCACATGGCCAGCCCGAGGCTGACGCACCACCAGCGCTGCAAGTTAGCAGCCTTCTCCTTGCAAAACATCTGGTGGGCTTTGTCCGGAGAACAAGCTGTGGAGCGCTGGGCTGTAGGGCTTGTCCAGCAGGGACCAGCGGAGCCTCCTCCAGCACAGCAGCGCCGAGGGGCACTGGCCAAGGCTGCCTCCAAGGACTTAGACCGTGCTCTTCAGCATCAGTTGTTTTTGGAGTTAAACCACATCCCCATGTCCAGCCCATTCAGGGAGCCTAACCAAGGATGTCAGGCTTTCAGGTGGCTTTTGCTCCTGTAAAAGCTGCAGCAAGCCCTGCTTGGCTCCTGCAGAGGGACACGTGAGGAGAGGAAGGCCCTCTCCTCCTCCTCCCTGCTGCAGCACTCACGCATGGTGAAATTAAAACAAAGAACGTTTGGAGACCACCAGGTGGGAAGGGCTCAGCTGCACATCTGGGTCATTTCAAATTCTTGCTCACACTAACATCAGGCCTTTTCCACCCAGACACAGCAGCAAATCTGAAAGGGGAAAAAGGGCAGGAGAGGACCAGTCGAGTGGCAATGGTACAGGGCCAGGCCACCAGGTTGCAGACATCCTTCCCTCTCCTTGCAGAACCCCTCCTCACCGCACAAACACGCACAGCTCCATGGCCAGGCTGCTAGTAAATTTTGGCCCAATAGTTTTCCAGTTCAAAGAATTTCCATCACACCAGTATCACTACAGACATTCTTGGACATATTAACCTCTGCAACACAACTAAATGTCGCAAATACTCCCATTTTACAGGTGGAAAGCTGAGGCATAGAGAGCAACAGTAATTCATGAAAGGTCAGGGGCAAAAATAAGGATTTTAACCCACATGGAAGTCCTAGACATTATCCCAGCTCTGAATCTTCCCTTCCCCGCCCCAGAAGGTACCAGTAGATCCTGCCCTCCTGAATGGAGCAGTCACCTCACTCAGGTCAAAACTACCAAAGGGAGCCAAGACAGACAGCCCGAGCGCTGTATAAATCACAGAAAAGGATGAATAGATCACAGAAATCCCGGCAGCCAGTTCCCACCTTCAATTGCCATAACAGACTTCTGTTCAATTATTTCTCTGTGTATGCAAATTTATTTCCCTTGTCATATCTGTTAGTAAAATCCATAACATTGCCTGAAATAATCCAAAGGCACAATAATTAGAAATACAATGTTATAAGTGGTGATGTATATGAAGAGTGCAGAGTGCCTACACGTGAGCCCGGCTCTGTTCCCTGTCCTACCACATGTTGATGTCTGACCTTGAGCAAGTTGCTTAACTTCTCCGTGTCTTCAATAAAACCTGTCTCGTAAAATCTGGGTAATAGCATTAAACCTATCTACATCAGATGAAGGTTTTGATGCTTAATCAATGAAGATTTGTTAAAAGCTCTGAGATCCTCTGAAAATAGGGAATGTCCACAAAAGGTTTCAGAGTTGTCTGGGAATAAGAGGTGGTACGAGCTGCCCCATCGACACGTCAACGCTGAAGTGGGGCTGGGTTTTGAAGCACACCAGTGGAGGGGCAGCCTGGGCCACGCCACGGGGAAGGAGAGCGTGTGTGGGTTACAAAGGTCTCAGATGGAAGCGGCTGTCACGCCGCAAGTGCAAACCTCACATCAAGTCAGGGCTTCTCCTTCTGACAGGTTTTGGATCAGCTGCTTCTAATTTCAGAGACACCAAAGACTGTTTATTTCTGAATTCACATTTCACCCCTTCTTTCCTTTCCTTTGCCCCCTCAGGCTCCGGCAATTTGCTGTTGCCTAGTAGGGTGGAAGGAGTTATTTCTTTGGAAGCACAGTAGCACCACCAAAGCTTGATGCAGTGCTGGGTGATCAATATAACATAATGTATATAAGAATGTATTAATATTGTGTTTACCCAAGCACATTTTGAGCTATCCCTAACTTTTTAACTTTGAAAATAACAAGAAAGTGAAGAAGTGGAAGCACTTTTATATCTCAAATCTAAGCAGAAAAAAAGTGTCTGCAAAGAGGAGTAAAAGTCTATTCTCATGGTGTCTCTTGTCTGAGCAGAATTAGGAGATCTCAGGGTAGATACCATCCTGCTGAGAGCTATTTCAACTCGTTCTGAGATACTCTGCTGAATTTATAGTACAGAGAGCTTCTGATAAGATAATCTGAATTAAACCTAATCTTCCAAACCTTCCTTTGAGATGCACGTCACCTGTATCTGTGTGTCATGCCTGGAAAGGCCATGGTCAGTGGTCAGTTGTCTGCCTGGGACTGATCCTCAGTCAGGTCCCCTCAGAGCTCTAACTCTTTTAGCTCAAGGACGAACAATTTTCTTCTGCAATATTTAACTCCGACGTTTTCTTGGAGGTGTAGGAAATAGGCAGGTGATGTCCTCTTATTCTTCAAACAAATGAGTCCTAGGTCTGCGTAACCTTCCTGACAGCAGCCAAGTAAGCTCTGCACACTTTAATTCCCAAAGATGAGCTGGGGATTCGCATGTTACTTACTGAGGTATTACATGGAATTTTAATAGGCCTTTAACAGGACTCCTGTGAGTTCAACAGCTGATCCAAACAAGATCTCCGCTCCAAGGCCTAATCCCATTACAGCCTAAAAGGATCTCCTTCAGAGAAATTGTTTTGTCTTCAGGCAGTGCAGAAAAGAAAGAGGAAGAAAGAGATGGATAGAAAGAAGAAAATGAGAGACAAGTTTAAAGAAAAAGTTATCTGAAAAGAGAAAAGTGATGCTAATGCAGGTAGAAAATTCTAAAAAAAAAAAAAGAAAAAAGTGTACAGCTTTTTTTTTTAATCTCACTAGTTAGCACTTTATGTCAAAATCCCCTCATCTTAACAATCACTAGAACTAAGTGAATAATTTAAAAGGAATAATTTATTCAAAGAATGTGGCATACTGATGCATATTCACATATTGTCTGAAGAGATCACAAAGTTCTCCAAATTTCATATGTTATTCAGCTCTATTTGCCAGTTCCTTCAGCAGACAATTCTTTGCTTCCAGATACTTTACAACTTAACCCATGAAAGGAAAAAATTTATTCTACGCACAGACTTCTTTTGTTTGTATACAAAACCTCCATAATAAATCATTATTTCAATAACCACTCAAGTGATGCCACTGTACAGTCACGAGTTTCTCACAAGTACCTTAGTCCTTTTTTTCTCATCCAGAGGTTAAATATCTAAATTCTGTGTGAGTACGTGCATACACTTACTTGCCCACATGTGCTTCACGTCACTGGCTCCTATTTGTTGAGCCCTATATAAATGAACAGAGCAACTACATTTCTCACCCGTAGAGCTCCCAAATCCAGCCAAGGATCTGGACAAAGTCCTGTCACTGGTGATTAAAGATGGCACAAGTGTAAATACGCATGAGGAGATGTCAATGAGCAGGAAGGAGTGATCTGTGCTAACGCAGGTTGTTTCTTTGCGGTTCTTAGCCAACCTGATGAAGCCAGTGCAGCATCAGGGCAGACATTTGGAGCAGGTAAACATATGCGTACTGC
>RSEF01000017.1:4129013-4198177 GCA_003993805.1 Himantopus leucocephalus
GGAGCCTTCTCTTCTCCAGGCTGAACACCCCCAACTCTCTCGGGCCATCTTCATAAGAGCCCTGGGCAGGGAAGTCCCCTTTTACAGGGCAAAGGTTTCTGCAGTCATGTTAAAACATTAATTTACTGTAAAAAAAAAAAAAATCTAAATGACTGATCCCAAGGTACCCAGCAGGAAAGATTTCATCAAGTCCACTTTGTGGACGGCGTTGAGGCAGCTATTGACAAGCTTGGGGTGCTGCCAGCCTGGTCCACCCCCGCCCTGTTAGCTCCTTCATGCTGTGTGATTTCATGCTGTGTGATGTCGTTTCCAACCTAAATGATTCTGTGATTCACAGCTGGTTACAGACCCAAAATCCCCCAGAGAAAACAGGAAAAATTTGCCCCAGAGTCTCTCTCCAGATGAAATTGCCTCGCGCAGATCAGGGAGAAAAAGGCTGGGGAATCTCTCTGTGTCCACTTTTATTGGGACAAATGTTTTATTAGGGTAACTTCCCCCAAGTTATTCCACACTTCAGTTCAACAGTACCTGATGCGACACCTCTACTACCCCGTTAACCCTGGGTTTGTCTCCTCCTCCCGCCTGGGCTGTACAAAGAGGATTGATCCTCATGGATGTATTTTAGCTCAAGTACATCCTTACATCCAGAAATCCAAGTTTCGGTCTAAAGGGAGACTCCGATGGGGGAAAGAGGAAATTTATTACATGTGTAAGAGTGAGGATAACGTGATCCAGACCTCAGACTATTTAGAGAATTAGTCGTTTGGGAAGAAAAAATAAATCTAAATCATCTTTAAAGTTTAGGCAGAGGGGTTGACACAGGCTTGCTTTTGTAGTACGTACGGCTGACGTCTCATTGCTGGGGGGGGAGAGGGGGGTAGATCAAGCCAGCAGCCATTCCCCCTCCCTATTTGCTGTTCCTTTCCACTTTCTCTTTCTCCTGACAGGCTCTGGGCTTGTCCTTGTTCAGTTAGCTGTGCAGAGAAAGCCATTTTCATTGCCCCTGTACATTTTACCCAGCCACGTCTGAAAACCAGGAGAGAGAACTCCAGCTGCTGAAGTGCACAATTTGCTCTTAGCTACAGTCCAGTAATTGAAAACTGTCATTCTGCGGGAAAATGGCAACGCCGTGCAAGAGCGGGAGCAGGCTGGAGTTTGTCACACTGCATCTGGAGATTTTGTAACTAGTTTCGGCTGAACTTTTCCCCCTCTGGGCTCTGATAGCTTGCCTGCTATTTACCAGCCCCTAGGAGAATTGCTTTCGTTATTTCGCTATTGAAATACTTTGGAGGTTGTTATGTTTGTTTACACTTTCTCTGGTTTGCAGGTCCAAGGCAGGGGGAGGGGGAGATGCAGCTGGGTTTGAAGACAGGGAATTCGGGCTAGTTCAAGATTCCCATGACCTTCATTGTTTGTTTCTAAGTACAAAGACAGAGGCACGCTAGGGGGACCAACAAGTAATAATATAGATTTCAGTTATATTAATTCCCTTTGTTTTCTTGTTTGTGAGACAAAGGTGGTATAATAATAATAGAGCATAATAAGGTTGGGGAAGCAGAGGGTTCTGGGAAGTGCAATAGCACCAAGGAGCGTGAGGGACGCAGGAACGGTCCTGCACGTTCACAGCTGAGCAGCTCCATCCTCCCTGCTCAACCACTTCTGTGCCGGACAGCAGGAAAGTACATCTTCACCAACAAAACATACAACTCGCCCTTTTTGCTTGCTCCGAGGAGCAGGTCTGATGTCTGATTATTTTTTCCTAGGACGTTTTGCTAAAATATCTCTCTTCAAACCACAATCTATAGAATATGCTGTGATGGTGGGAATTATACCGATGACTCTACTTGAGTGACAAGTCCTCACGCATCACTTACAGCCATATGTTCCCTTAGCCACCGCTGCTAGCCACCACCCAAGAGAAGATACGTAGCTGGGCCTTCTCTCTAGCCTGCTATGGTTGTTCTTATGCTCCTACGACCTGCAGCCTATGAAGTTCTGGGATCCACGTTGACCCTGTCTGACCCTGGAGGTGTCCTAATGCCCTTCTGCTTCATCTAAGGGATCCTTTATCCGCAAAAAATAAGTGCTTTCTCCACGAGCTCACTGCATTCATGAAGATACTGCTCCTTGACATGTTTCCTTCATGACTGTCCTACCACAACGCTTGTGTACTTTTGCATGCCCCATCTCTTCGCTCAGAGTCAGTTATGTCATGAGAAGATGTGGGTCTCCTGGCTACCAGCTCTGAGTTGTACTGCGCCTGGATGACACCATGCTTGCCAGAGCACATTGATTTAAATGAGAAAGTCACATTCTTCTGCATTATAGACAGCAGCTTGTAAAAAAACCACTATAAATAGTATCCACAAATGAAAAGTTACTCATGCCAAGTTCAGATGGAGCAGCTTATTTTCTCTTTTTTTTTTTTTTTTTTTNTTAAATAAATTGGGGGAGGAGGGTTGTGGCTTTTTGGTTTTGCCTGGAATTTTGTTTCACAGCGAAGTTTGACTTTGATAATTTATTTTTTCAAAGTCGAAAAAAAAATAATGAAAACACTTTGAAACTGAAACATCTCTCCTACCTTTAAAGATGAGCAGCCACCTATCTGGATGGCTGCCAAGCTATGACGGCAAATGCCGGCTGATGTCTGTTCAATTCCACGCAACGCTCATGACAATGTCATTCCTCCTGGTTGAAGTATTGATTACAATTGACATTTCTTACAGCTTTTCTTCCTTTTTTGATTAAAAAGCAGAAAATTATTATCTGATCCAGATTTTTATACACTTTTTTTTTTTAACTCTGGCAAAGCAATGGATGAATAATTTTCTCTCCTCTATTTTTCTGAAACTGGCTCGGTCCTTGTTTATGATAACATCGTGTTTTTTAGTCAAATAGTGTGGCTGGTCACCTCTGTTGTGGGAATTTGTCTCCATCCCAAATTGCATGGCAAATATTTTAAGTGAATAATGAATAGTCAATATTGACCTTCTGGGATCTCTTCTCACATGAATACTCACTGTGTTCTCCACAGCCACAGCCTGTCCGTAGTGGGGCTGCCCGTTAGGCTCAAACCCCCTTTGAGATACAACCATCTGCTCTGCTTCTGGCAGAGGCACCCTTGCAAAACGCACGGAAGCAACCCAAAAAGCCCCCCAAAACAAGACATGAACTACCGTCTGCAGGACTGGTGGACCGTGAACATTACTGTGTCACCTTGAAAACATGTATATTTTCCTGGGGAAAAAAGGGGAAAACTTGCCAATCTCAAATATTTGGATTAAAGGGAAGTGCTTAGCTAGTTGTGCAAAAAAAGGGACCAGCCTTAGCAGGGACCTCATGTCTTGCTAAGATGGTTATCTGAATTTATATCAGAGCTGCTCAGTTTAGGCTCACAGGGCTGGTTTGAGTTTTGATACAATTGGAGAATGGACCTTCCTGCATAAGCAAAGCATATACCAAAGACGATTGATGAAAGACCTACAGATCTATTAGGTCCTCCCAGTAACTCCCCCTAAAGCCTGGCTGGAGATGACCACTGGGATCCATTAAATGGCTTTGGGCTGAAACTCTTACCTTAAATCCCATCAGCACCATTTGGGGAGGGGGAGGAAGAAGGGAACTGGAGATGTGTTCCCGTTAAAGGATTAGATCGAAGGAAGAAGTTAAGCAAGGAATACAAGCCCCAGTTACACAAACTGCTCCGAACCCTGCAATTTGTCCGAACATTACCAGCACTGCATAAGAGCTAAAGCTTCTGGCCTGTGGAGGGAACAGATCTGAGACTGAGCTCGGCTACGTGGTGCCTTGGGCACCCGCGGAGGGTTGGGAGCCCGGGGGAGCAGTGCAGGTTTTGGATTGTCAAAAACATTCTTTCTAGGCCAGCCGTATCAAAATCCAGGCTGCTGTGGTTCCTCACATTTATCTCCTAACCCTCAACGACTGTTTTCTCCTTGCTTTAGTCAAAATAAGCATCTCAGTGCGCGCTCGTGGCGGACAGGACTAGGACCAACAGGTTGCCTTCTGAAGTGTCATTCACTGTGAAGGAGAGATGTGGCTGGCTGACATGTGATAGCTCTTCTCCTCTGGTAGAAGGAAAAGGCCTCGCCAGCTCACTAAGCAAGGATCGGGGAGAAGAGGTTTTGCAAAGCCTTTAAAACTTCCCCATCTTGAGAACTCAAGGGGTCCTGGCTGCCTCCTACACTGTTTTCCCATCTCCATCCCCCAAATCTTGCTACTGTGGGTAAAGATTACTTTTACCGCTGCAGTTACTGTCTGCCTGCAGGTGAGTGTTCTTTCCTCTATAGACACTTCCTTTCCTGCGAACCCAAAGTGGCCCTTTTGTTCTCCAGAGGGACAGTAAGTAAATTCTGTAATTAGGGGAAGGAGGCAAGACAAAGGGAAAGGCTCTGGCGAGAGCCTCGGAGGAGCAGACGGTGATGCATGGTGACAGATGCCTTTTGTGATGCTGTTTGTTAAACACTCCGCCACTTCCCTTTGTTCAATTCCCCAACTTGCCTGTTGGCTCCCCACACCTGCACGGCCCAGGCAAGACAACGGCTTTCCAGAGGTAAAGAGGAGAAAGGCACTCCTTGCACTCACCTCTCACCATTCCAGCCCAGTCGCTGAGCTAATGCAAACCTCCAACACCCCTCCCTCCCTCCTCATTACCTCGTGTGGGCAATGGCTAGCTAGATACCCCCAAAATGATGCTATAGAGCTCTCTCTCTTAAAAACCCCTCTCCTATAAATGTTGGGCTATTTTATTGTATACCTATACCCTTCGGGAGAAGTTATACCTCCATGTGAGTATTTTCTTGCACGCGTGTCTCTTTTCAAGCTCTATTACCTTCAGCTCTGAGGAAGTTCGGTGCCTTTTGCTGTCCCTGCAAGAGCGGGGTACCCCCACGGCGGACAAATCGCTGCCAGCCCCGGCAGAGGTGCTGGGGAAAGGCACAAGCAGCCGCCTCCGGCCTTTCTTTCCTCCTCCTTCCCGCTTTGGGGAACACAGAGGAAAATAGCCATTGTGGCTGGCAACAAGGCAGATGGCAGCGCTAAAACTATGAGCATTAATTACTACTCTTATTTTTAGAAGCAGCATATTGTAAGCAGCACGATTCAGAGCTGTCCAAGCCCCTGCAAGAGGCTGAGCACTCGGAGCCGAGCAGGAGGCAGCTGGCAGGAGCGGGGAGAAGGGAGCGGCTGCTCCTCCGAAACTTTGGGACACCCTCATTTATTTACGCTACGCCCTCAATTTCCAGGGACAGATGCGCATTGGATCGGAATTCAAAATGGGAAAGCTCTCCTATTCCCACTGTCAGAAATCAAAGCTTGGGTGGGATCCCGCTGTTGCTTTCACTGGCACGTTTCCGTGGGCATCGGCAATGTTCCTTTGGATGTACAGCTTTGGTGCTGTAAGTGGGAGACAAATCAGTCCGCGGATTTTAATCTCTAACATTTTACTGGCTTCATAAAACACGGTGTGAGGTGCTGTATGAATAACAGTCTTGGCTTAAAGAATTTACAACCAGAAAGATAAGACAATGGTTGGAAGGAAAGGGAACACTCATTTTATAGCGTGAGAGCCGAGGTAGGCTGGGGATGGTTCAAAGACACTTGTGCAGCTCCTGATCACAGGAAACATGGAAATCATATGCAATCTGTGCTTTTCATATATACCTGCTACTGGAAAGGTCATAAAGAGTCAACAGCAGAGCTGGTAACTGCAAATAAACCACTACTGCACTGATTTAAGTTCAAGGTTACCCTTACTGCTAAAGCCCGTGGTCCAGCAAAGCGTCTGAGGTAAGATCGAAACACGGGCTTCAAGCAAACACTTGTTCACATGTCTTTCTAAAAAGAGATGAATTTAAAACTATTGTCAAAGGTAAGTGTGTTCTTCAAGGGTCTGTTAAATCGAGACAGACTTGTTGTCGGAGTCAAACAGAGAAGTGAAAGAAAATACTTGTCAAATATATTATTCTGAGAATTCTGTGTTCACTCATTAAATCATTTATTAATGACTCCCGGGGAAAAAAAGAAAAAAATCACCAGATAAGTTATTTAACAAAACCCCACAAATTCAGCATGTAACACATTCATCAGAATCTATTCAAGCAGCTTCAATGCTTGGACAAAACCTTGTTTTTTCATCTCATTTCCCAGGCAGGAAGACTGCCAAAAAGTGCCAATGATGCTGTAAGAATGAAGAGAGGCTTTTTAGCGGCCAAATACCTAAATGATGTTTACACGGACACTTAGCATGTCACTCCCTGAAAGACACATTCCTACGTGTCATTTGGACACAGGATTTATTTTTTTTAATGCTTATTTTGAAGTAGGGGGGAGACAGGGTATATTTGTCCACAGGACCAAACATATCACACTGGATTCATTAAAGAGGGATGGATTGGAGGCAGCAGTTCCTCTGTGCTGAGCTATTGAAAGTGAAATGGGATAATTGCCACAGTTACAACTAGACTGATCAAGCTGAGAGAAACAAGTTTCAAATTGTACCAATCAGCCCTAATCCGAAGGAGTTATTAACAGAGCTCTACCCTGGTGAGTCTGCATCTGCTAACTTGAGATAATGATTTATATCACCCTTTATGAAAGTTCCAATTTATCCTAATTCAATAAGTGAAAGCCAGCAAGCTCGGAGGGAGTCGTGGACAAGGATTCAGTGTGAGCCCCTCAGCCGCTCTCCTCCTCCCAGGCTGGGCAAGCGGCTGCCGCACGGTGCCATCCGCTGGAGGAAGCCAAAGGAGAAAGAAATACAGAGTTTGGATGGGGTTTTTTTTTAATATCTTCAGGTGATGCAGGATTACAAGGTGCATACGTAGATCAGTGTGATGGTTTAACCTTCAAAACTCTTGAACAGGACCAGCAGTGAGGATGCGGTAGGGGAAGGGCAGATGATGCCTCCATTGGGACAAAAGAAGCAATCCTGAATGCCTGGATGAGGGAAGTTTTGGTAGGCCCTCGACACAGGACATAAAAGCACACCGCTTCAAAGGCTGTGAGCTCACCTGGTGTCCACGTGCACATTTTTGTGGACACAAGGCTGTTTTGACCATTGTGGGAGATCTACCTGGGATGTGGCCTTTGGAGTCCGAAACAGCAACAGGGACAGAAGCTAGGCACTTATCAGAAGTTACTCCCCTGAAATGTGGGATTTTGAGTTTTCAGCACATGGTGAGACCGTAGCACCACCTATCACACAGCACACTTCAACAATCCCTGGCTCGTTGATGAAATTCTTATTACAGCCCAAATAAGAGCTGCCATGAGGCTGCTCTAACTCATACAAGTCAAATGTCACCACTGACTCCCACATGTCCCACAGCCTGCACACAAAAACACAGCCACTGATTCCCTCGGGATTTAAAAGGTGTATAATAGTAGGACACAACCATTTTCATTCTCTATTGGGCCCTTTTACTAAGGGAACCAAAGCATCAAGACTTCTGCGTATTGTTCTTCTCCTGAGGGGAAGCTTTACGTTATTTGCTGTGTTTGCACAGCTCTAGTATCTGCAATGTTTGCTTGGCTTTCTTTTATTCAGACACATTTGTTCCAGTTGCGTTTCTGACCTATTTTACTGCTACTCTGTGAACACTTATTGAGTGATAGTTTTTGCCTTTGTTTCAAGAATATTCCATGAAAGAAAAATACCACGAGCACTTCAGTGACTATTTGTGCAAAGGTCCACAAGCAAAAGGGCTTTCCCCCTTTCTTTCTTTTTACGGATACCTTAATACTTGATTGACTTTCTTCTAATTGTGGAATTTTTGGCCATCTAGTCAGAGCAGAAACAACACCTGACAACTGAAATGGCCAGTGATACTCCATCGGGAGTGACTGCTGCGTAGCTGGATACAGAGAGATGTTTGCAAACAGGCTGGAAAAAGAGATTTACTTGATGACCTAGAAGTTACTATTCAGACTTATGCTCCCAAAGCGTTCAGTGAACAATGTTTTGATGAAAGACATTGCTGATACCCATTGATAGGCCAATGCCAAAGAGTTCCTGTCCCCTTCCTTTCCACAAAATACAATACTAGTCATAATTTCATATGTAAGTTCCAGACCTAGGTTTTACTACTTTACACTACTTTGACGGCTACAGCATCCACCTCGCACCTCCCTGAGGTTACAGCCTTGATGCCATGTTAGTTCGTTAGCTGCTGAAAAGGGAACAACGTTGCCTTTCTGGAGTAACGCAAGTTTCCAGCACTAGCTCGTGTCTTCTTAGCAGCCTGTTGAAATATTGACAGAAGACTATTTCCCATTGAGGTCTAAACCATCAGTCTTTCTTTTTTTGTTGAGGACTTTAAACAGTATTTGAGTGAGTCCTCAACTGCCATTGATGCTTACCCTGTTTGTGTCAGGCTGTTTGGGAGCATGATATGCTACCCCCATGCTGGCACCTCCGAAATTCATATGTAGAGTCATTTCTGAATTCTATCTCAACCTGGGTCTCTGCCAACTTCCACATTGTGTAGCCTGTAAAATAGGGTGGCAGAGCTTCAACAAAAGAAAAAAGAATGAATGCAGCAATGGAGAAGGAAAGGAGTAACTGTCAAATTTTAATGACATGTTCCTTGCAATGTGAATGAGATGAAGATTGGGTTGGGGCAGGGGGGAGGAGGGAGCCACGCGCAGCTCTGAGTGTAGCTGAATTTTTAGAGGCACAGGTTGAAAGGAAAAAAAAGCTCACGTTCCTGCTGAAGGAATATAGGAAAGTTATTCGTTCCAAGACGTTTCTATCCGTTCTATTCTTTTCTACTCAGGAAAAAACCAGNGTTTCTACTCAGGACAAAACCAGCATCCTGAGGGGCCTTTAGGCTGCTGAAATGGGGATCTAAATCCCTGGGCTATCCTGTCCAAAGTAGGACTGATTGCTCCAGTGCAGAAGTGGTTGTGATGTATAGCCAGGCCACTCCGTTGGCACTTCTCATCTGCTGTACAAATACTCAGGTCATGCAAAGCAGTGAGTGTGGAGCTGGATTCTCTTCCTTTTGTCACATTGATTCATTTGTTATCTAGGGTCATTAGTTCTTCCATATGCGGATCCATTACTGCCATTTCCAAAGCCCAGTGAAATGCTTCATACAGGATCTCCACAAAGTGAAAATGATACTGAGACCTCGTGCTGCACAGTCTCGTAGAGCTGAGTGTCTCAAACATGTTCTTCTTTCTCAGGGCACCCTGAATTTTCTATTGATCACAAGGAATTAATGCATGGACAACTGAAAAACCACCACAACGTATTCAGTATTCCTCTGCTGAGCAAAGACGGATGATTTCTTACCAGCTACTACAAGGAAACATACAGTTCACTTAATTGCCAAGCAATCCCTTAAAAGCACAGCTTGCGTTTGCTCTGCCATAACTATTTGGCTGGTTGATAGGACTCTGAGGTCAACAACACTATCACCGCAAGTCTCATTTAATCTCCGTATGACTTGCTTCAGCCTGGAAATAGTCCAGCAAGAACCCACCGGGGCAGAAATCCGTCTCCAGTCCTGTAATAAACCCACTGAGCCAAATACTGCCTGCACCTCTAGAGAATGAAGGCCCGCAGTGACCCCAAAGCCGCTAATCATGGCCACGGCACATCCAATTTACCTGCATGCAGATGGTTCTTAATGAGAATTAACTCCGAGAGCGATGAGGGAACCCCGAGTCCTGATACTGTGGTTTACCGAACCCCACATGAGGCCTCAACGAATCAAAAAAGATGGGTCTGTGCTGCCGGTGGAAGCAGTTATTCCTGAGCACACACCAGACTGGCTCTCCAGGGCTGCCGGAGGTGGCCGAGCTGGTGGCCTGGTGACAGCAGGCTCCATGGAGGCTGTCCCCCGCCATGCCCCGCTGCCTGCTCCCCCCGCACCAGGAGAGGCTGTACTCGCTCCCCTCCAGCTCGCTGTGTGCCAGATGTCACAAGCGTTAGACATTCAATCTATAACAATAAGGGAGATGTAAAAACAGTAACTATTAAATATTTATCAAGATTATCTGTTTGACCTTTATTTTTACAACTATTTGCACGCCAGCGAGGCGCTGCGGAGGCTGGCTGCAGAGAGGGGGCTGCCAAAGCAGCTGCGCCTGGCGCCGCGTCCCTGCTCTCGCCTTCTACCTTCCCGTCTTCCTCCTCTCACCTCCCCTCCTTCCTCCAACCACGCTGGGAATAAGCCCACAGGTCTGATAAAAGCCTGAAATGGCCACTGTGGTTGGCACAGAGCAGATGGCAGCGGTAAAGCTAAGGGAGATTTCATTATTACTATCTGATTTAGCCAAAGCACATCACAAGCCATCCAACAAGGCGCCACTTGCCAAGCTCGCTGCATCTTAAGGAGGCAGCACAAGAGCTGAGCAGGACTGAGGAAAGATACCCCCCTCTCCCTGATGTGCATTCCTCCCTTCTGTCCCTTTTTTCCTCACCGTAGTAAGCTTCTCCTGTGCAGGCACCACCCTTCTCCCATCCTTACCCAGCAAAAACTTCTCAAGACGGGGGGGGGGAACTTTGTGTCTCCAGGCTTCGAGATGAAAATAGAGAGAGCAAGAGGAGAAGGAGGAGGGGGGGGAAAAAAAAAAAAAAGANATTGACCCTCGGTTTCTGTTTGACCGTCACAGCTAATTGAATTGCCTTCAGTCAGTGCCAGACTTTGATGGCTGCCTTAAGAATAGGGCTGGCAGAGTAACAGAGGATGACAGCTGCTTTCTGCAGCTGGTTCCAAACCAAGGAGCAGGTCAACGAGCATGGATGAACTGGGGCTTGAAAGCAAGGAAGTACATGCGCACTCGCCTCCACGACATGGGCTGAGCGATGGGAGAAATTGCCGTTTCTCTCTCTCTTTTTTTCCAATTCAGCATAAAATACCTGGACAAATGTCACTGCGTTATGGTAGGTGTTGAGTTTTTGAGTACTTTTTTTTTTTTCCTCTTTCCTTCCTATTATTTTCCTAAGCCCATTTTTCTGCCCAATGGCTGGGATGGAATCAGTAATTGAAAAGCGGCACTGCTGAAATCAATTGAAAAAGTCATTAAGCAGCTGTGGTGTAAAAAAGCCTCCCTGCACTGAACTCTGGAGCTGGCCCCATTCATTCACTTCTCCTCCCCAGCTTGCTCCGGCTGCCCAGTTGGGACACCACATCCTGAAGATCCATTGGCTGCAGCCAGGCATGGAGGAACCAGTCACCTGTTAAATTTAGATTTCTTGAATCTGCCAACAGCCTGACACATTGATAAACAGCTGCGATTTTTAGCAAAGGTTGGGAACGCTCACTCACTTGCTGTTAATTGCTTTGTGGTACTGAACCATAAAACCTGCAGTGACTCAAGCCTGAGCAACCTCCCAGCGATGCAGGCGGTGGTGACTAGCCGTAGTGAGATCAAGGTCCCTCCATCACTCTTCAGACTGCGGGCCAGTTGATCTCTCTCAGAACAAAACCTCCCAGATTTACAGCTAGCCCAGCTGCCGTGTCAATAGGAACTAGAAGCTGCGGCCACCAGGCTGTCACCGACAGAGACGGACCTCCCAGCCAGCAGCCACCAACCCGTGCCGTGATTCACTGCGGCAGGGGCAAAGGTGCCCCGAGTACAGGGTGCACTCGTGGCGCCGCGTGATTAAAAGAGGAGAGTACTGCAGATGCGCTCTGTGCGCTGAGCAAGGTCGGATGCTGCAAGAACTCCCTGCTCGGGCATCTCAAAATGACTGTGTCCATATGAGCTCAGGGATGGAGCACAGAAAATGAAGTAGCAGTGGTGGCTGGATTGCTTAAAGAAAAAAAAAAAAGTCTTGCCCTTGCCCAGATCCGAACTCTGGCCCTGAATACTGAGAAATCAGGCTTCATTGGTGGGTTTTTGGGGTTGTTTTTTTGTTGTTTTTTTTTTTTAAATCTGGCCATAGATATTTTGATAGGTTCTGTGAAGACTATAAAACATCTACAGGACCTACGGGAAGGATGGGGACGGACTTTTGATCAGGGAGTGTAGAGATAGGACGAGGGGTAACAGTTTTAAACTGGAAGAGGGAAGATTTAGATTAGATACCAGGAAGAAATTTTTTACTGTGATGGTGGTGAGCCCCTGGCGCAGGTTGCCCCGAGAAGCTGTGGCTGCCCCATCCCTGGAGGTGTTCAAGGCCAGGTTGGACGGGGCTTGGAGCAACCTGGGCTGGTGGGAGGTGTCCCTGCCCAGGGCAGGGGGGTGGGACTAGATGGTCTGTAAGGTCCCTTCCAACCCAAACCATGCTATGATTGTATGATCTTCTTATGATAGGCCACTCCAAGCTGATGCTCAAACATTTTCTAGAAAACAAAGGCATAAACTACAGCTAACTGATAGCTAAAGAAGGAGAATGACCTAACTTGTTATCATTGTTTTTTTCACCAATGAGAATTTTTTTGGACCTTTCATTAAAAAAGGGGAACAAGAGCAAATCCACTCTTAAAGGAGAAAGCTTCCTTTTTTGGCTTTTTTTCTTTCTTTTTTTTTTTTTTTTAAATGGGATATACCACAGAATATTTCTGATGGAGCCCTTCTAATCCTCAAATGGAAGATATTAGCATGACAACCAGTGACTTCTTTAGAAATAAAGCAATTATCAGGAGAAAAATAAGGTCAAAATGTATTTACTACTAATTCAAAATCTTAGTGAGCCACTGAACAAGTGATTTGCTATAACATGGAATGTCCTGGGGGTATGAGTTGAGAAGCAGAGCTATACATGCTGCTTACAATTTTATAAAGTGGAAGTATTTGAAAATGCTTTCAAGGCTGTGGGCATAAGACCATTTATTTCTCTGGCATGTAAATGATATATTTCTTTAAAATTTACAACTCAAAGGTATCCCTCTCATCAGATAATTAATTAATGAGAGGATAGAGACTGGGCAACAACAGAAGATACTAATATAAATTGAAGAATCTCTTATACTCCTGCTTGAGCACTCATTATTTTTATTGTCACAAGAAATGTAACAGGCTGAATGGACTTTGGTCTCTTTTGATGACAGCACTAATACATCTCCCACTAACACACGTCCACCTGGTCCAATGGTGGAAAAGGACAAATCAAAAAAATCCCACATTTCACTCGTACTCCTCATGACCTATTACTATTTTTAATGATTCAAGGACTAACACACTACAGTTATTCATTCTATTGGGATTTGCAAATAATGGAGGTTGATCTGAATATAGAACAGATTTCTTTCATGACAGTCACTTATACGGTTTAAGTTGCACCTGGGTTTATGTCCACGCATTACAGATGTGAAAAGTTAAGGAGATGAGCAAGAAAACGACTCTAGAGTCAGACAAGAAACTTGTTATGGTTCCCCCTGAGTGTGAAAAGACACTGACTTTTTGGAGATGTCCTGAAAGTTTCTACGAAGTTTTAGCAATGGACGGTGTCTGGGAAAGATTTAAGATGTTGATGGTGGGGACAGAGTGTCCCACCTGCTGAATAAAAAAAGATGAACTTTCCTTTTTATACCCGCTGTTAACAGTGGGTTCCTTATGGTACGAGACATTGATCTCAACTATCTCATGGAGCTCTGTAAACACCCTTTGTCCATACCATGTGTGTTCACGGCTCCTATGAGTCTCTGGGACCAGAGGGTACCTGGGGCTCTGTCTTTGTGCTCAGGACGAGGAACCTGCAGTTCCACCACAATGTTCACGCAGGGGATGGAACTTCGTCTTCCCTCTGTCCTCCCTGTCACCGTGCCAGGTCAGAAACTGTGCATAGCCCCAGTAATTAAGCCAGATAAATAAAACCACATTGCTCATAATTACTGTGGACAATTTTGTGTAATTAGATGTTAAGTGTGGTAGCCACTCTCCTTTATGGCCCCAGATAAGTACCTGCACCTTGACTTAGAAGAAGCCTGGTAGGAAATATAACTGCTTTGTTGCTCTCTGTGTAATTAACTACCATTAAAGCCACTAATTAGATCATAAGTTTTAAATAAGATGCCCTAATTATCTTTGGTACACGGTGAACTGATTTGCTGGGGCAAAGCCTTCCAAAATGAAAAAATATCTTTTGGCAGCCCTCAGGCTTATTCTTACTGTATTATTTTTCTATATCTCAGAGTCTGCGTGAGAACGCGTTACAGGTGCACTGCTCAGCGGCCAGCGAAGAGGCAGATTTGGTGCCCACTAGTTCCTATGGCACGGGCAGACGCAGCCTTGGGGCAGGAAGGCAAAGGAGCGAGCAGACGCCCCCAGCTCACGCAGCAGATGATCTACAAGTAGGTGCAAGCGTGTACACACATAGGGGAAGGTTTTCTTTCCAGAGAGGAATGCAATTTTGTCATGATGAAGATGTTTTTCACCTGTCTCCTATTGCTATTTTGCTTTTGTCAGTAATACTGCACTACAGAAAAAGTTTAGAAGATTTCGGTGAAGCAATTTGTTTCTTCTTCATCCTGATTTGGTTTATAGGCAGCTTTCTGTGACTTGTCCAGCCAGCAACCTCTCTGATCTCCCAGGGCCTAGGAACGGAGCACACAGTGTGCACAGCAAAGAGAACATAATCTAGCAAACACCTACATCTGAACCCTGGTTATAAAAAAAGTTTTGTCCAGTTGAAGAACAAATATTCCATGTGGTTTAGCATTCAAAGCTATCTGACTTTGCATTTCATGAGTTTCTGATATTTGAGCAAAGGTGAGCCAAAGCCAAGGCAATTCGTGGGGTGAAGACCTGCGCAGAGATTTCATGGTATAAATACAAGCAATACGGACCCAAGGAATATTCTCTCTGAGCTTTTCATCCATTCTAATTGGGAGAAAAATGTATGCTAGTCTGGCACTCCACTGTTGGCTCAAGGTTTTAGTTCAATCCTATCTTCGATTTTGAAGAATGACAACTGCAAAAAGCCAGAGAAAGGTAAAGAACGAGGCTGAAAAGGCATGGAAGGGCAGAACTGAGCAGCAGGAATCAGCGAAGGCCCAGAAAGAGCAATTACATCTTTCTTGTAGCCTATTTTCTGTTTCCCAGGGTCAGGTGAAGCTGGAAACTCCTCAGGGTGGGACTGAGTCAGGGCAGAGTGTGACTGCCCTGAGAAAAAAAACAACACACCCGTGTGGCAGTAGAGTCTTTACTAGAAACTGAGATATAGAGACAACTCTAAATTGTTTCATTATTTTGTGCTTGTAATACCAACCCTCTGCTTGGACACAGGTGATAAGAGAAGAAATATTGTTTGATAGAAGCAGTTTCTCTCTGGCAGAAATGCAGTATGCTGTTAAGCCTTTGTCCTACTCACTCAGCAAGGGAGCAGAGGAATTGCGTTTTTTCTGAAATCCCTTAAGCGAGCCAAAATTTTGCAGACCTCAGACCACTGACCAAGGCAACAGCCCTCTTCTACCTTCCCTCAGTCTCAAATGAGATGTGATCCTCTGCTCTCAGAAAATCCCGGAAGGCGCTTTCCCTTCCCATTGTATTAATAGAGAACTGAACTCCATTATTTACAGAGCCTGTGCTACATGAGATTTCACCCCTGCCATGACTTCAAGTTTCCTTGAATAAGGGAAATACTAGTTTATTTTCCCTCATCTGATAACATCATTGGATTCCTTTGCAGCTATGACACTATCAAAAAAACCTTCAGGTTTTGAGAGATGATTGAGAAAGATGGAAGCATTTTAAGACAAATCAGTCTTTCTTTTACTTGCAGATTTGCACATGGTAGTGGACTTGCTTGGATCTAATCTGTTTATATTGAATTAAAAGGAGTATTTTAGCTTTCAGAAAGGTCCAACGCCATTGCTGAGGCCGGGGTATTATTTGCCATTGCTTCCTACAACTGCCAGATCCTTTCAGAGGTCTAAACCATGACATCTAGGTTGGAATTTAGTGTTCCATTCCTGTGAACACCTTTGGCTCCCAGGACCGCAGTGAAAAGGTCAAAAGACATTTTAAGCAGCCCCTTGCCTCTGTTGCGCCATCCACAAATAAAACCATGAATAAAAATACAGAACAGTATAGTAGATAAGAGTACTTGGCCAGGTCCCGGCCCAGGGCACGCTGGGTGCCCCACCGTGGGGGTGGGGAAGCTGCAGCTTTCCTTGCTGCCTTGTTTTGCCGAGAAGTCCGAGATAGCGATCTTTTACCCTTAAGGCAGCTCCAACAACAGTCAAACGAAAGAGAGTCTCCCCCACTCCAGAGTGGGAGAGTCCTCCCCCACCATCCCTTGCTTTACTTCGAAATGGGTTTCTGAATTTCTGAATATTCGCGTTTCAATAACGAACTTGCTGCCCGGCCGCTCCCGTGCCTCGCTCCTCAGCCGCCCCGCTCCTTCTGCTCCCTTTTTCTCCCCCTCTTTCCCTGCAACAAGTTTGGGGCTGCGGAGACAGAGAGGTCGCAGGGGGCGATGCGCTCCGCCGCTGGAGCGCCACCCGCTGCCTGTGCCCCCCCCGCGCCCCGGGGCGGGAAAGAGATGTACTTTACAAAAGAAAAAACCCGGTAAAAATGTACTTTTAAAAGTTCGAATGTATTTTAGGGGGTAGGATTTCTCAGGACGCAAGAGCACAGAGCTGTAAGACGGTTAGGGGGCCCCGTGAGGCGGCACGCTTTGCCGTGCTCATGGCAGGAGCCGTGCAGGAGAGGAGAGGGCTGAGAAGGAGGGGACATCCCCCCGCAGGGGGCACCGGAACCGGCTGGAAACCGGACAGCTGCGGGAAAAAGCGTAAAGCCAACAGAGATGTGCAGTGACCGGGGGAAAGGTAAAGGCGCCGGGGGGAGGGGGGGGGGCGCGACCACCGACTCAATTAGAGACTAACAGAACTGCTCCCCCACCCCCCCCGCCGGAGCATGCTCACAGCAATTAAAGGGCATTGTAGCTTTAAATGAAAGCGGGAGACTGTAGTAATCAAGAGAAGTTAAGGTAAGGAGAGGAGAGGCTGAGAGCCCGGGGGCGGATCAGGCTGGAGAGGAGAGGAGAAGGCTGAGAGGGGTCTCATCAATGCTGATCCATGTCTACAGCGCGGGTGGGAAGAGGACGGGGCCGGGCTCTTCCCAGTGGTGCCCGGCGATGGGACAAGGGGCAACGGGCACAAACTCGAGCATAGGAAGTTCCATCTCAACATGAGGAGGGACTTCTTTGCTGTGAGGGTGGCAGAGCAGTGGCACAGGCTGCCCAGAGAGGTGGGGGAGTCTCCCACTCTGGAGCCATTCCAAACCCGCCTGGACGCCGTCCTGTGCCACTGCTGGAGGTGACCCTGCTCTGGCAGGGGGTGGCACTGGGTGAGCTCCAGAGGGCCCTTCCAGCCCTGACCAGTCTGGGATTCTGGTTAGTACCTTATCACAATAATTCTAATTAAGAGTGTATTTCTATTTTGAACTGTAGAAACATTGCAAAGCGTTTGTAGGCCGGTGTGCTAGCTTTGTGGATTACCACCTAGCACCCAGCTCTGCAGAAACGGTATAAATAAATACCTCTGTGCCTCTGTTGGCATCTTGCACGGCAGGTGAACGACCCCGCTTTGGCACAACGGAAGGAGATGGGAGTCACCATAACCGCTGCAGTGAGGCTGTACCGTGGAACTTCAGCTAAAAGCCCTGCAGAGGTAAGTGCGATTGCAGCCTGGACTTAGCCACTGTGATGTTCCTATGCGCTAATGGCTTTCTGATGCCCACCAAGTGCAAGGGAAGACCTGCCTTCCTCTGCCTTCCCTGCCCCAGTAACAGGGCAGCAGCCCCGACTCTTGGGGGAGAGCAAGCAGCCATCCTCTCCTTTGTTCTGTTGGCTGAGCGCAGAGCGAGCAGAAGCAAGGGAAACACACATGGAGTGGAAAGCTGTGCACATGGTGGTTAAAAAAAAAAAAAATCACTTTGCAGTAGGATCTGAAGTCTCACAAGTTATTTATTACACCTTTAATTCCTAGATGAATCAAGAGGGGGGGAAAAAAAAATAGCCCTATGTTCTTATCCTCTGGTACCATGGTGCTGCTCAACCCCAGCAGCTGAACCGCCTTCATACAGAGCCAAAAGAATGTGTGTGATAATGTTGTGTTGGTGAATAACCAACAGGTACCTGTACCAACACAAAACAATGGCAGCAATTATGGCCCCTTCTTCATCACTCACGGCAGGAACTTAACTGCTGCTAAAGAAAGCTTTTGACACCCTCTCCCCAGCCTGTTCCCACACACATGCCTCCTAGAATTTCAATTTAGGATTAAATTTGAAATGTGTAATTAATTGGCTAAAAAATCCCTTCCTCTACAATAAACACCAGTCAGCTGCAGGCCCTCACTGGGTGTGCCTTTTCTGTAACTGCTGCGGGACTTCTCTGCCTTTATTTTGGGATAGGTTTTATGACCTTTTGAATAGACACTTTTCCAATAGCCCTATGTGCTAATAATAGGCATCACATTATTAGCACACTGTTTGCATGGGATATTCAATGAAACCGGCTTTTACAGGGACAGAAATCAGGAAGAAACCTCAGAAATAATATTAACTTTCAGGAAACTACCCAATAAAGTGTTTTCTTAAAATAGATATGGCAGACCTTCACTGGAAACTTGACTCGCAACACAGAAGTCTCTCTTTTAAATACAGCTTAATCTTTTAGAAAAATGTGCCACTTTGCAAGATTCCTAATACAAACCCAACCATTTAATTTTGGTTGCAAATAAGATGATAATCAGAACAGAAACGTCAAGTTTTTCTGGAGAACTCACCTCTAACAACCCCCTGAGTTTTTTGCAGATTTACCCCCAGCCGTCGCAATGCAGTTCATCCTTAAGCCACCTCCAGCGGGCAGCCAGGCAGTCGCTTGCTGTCTCCCACCTTCCTCCCCATCCTACCCACATCAGCACTGGTTGCACCTTCTGGGGGCTAAACTGAGCCCTTTCAAGTTTACTTAAAAGGCTCCCACGGAGTTCAAATAGGTATCAGATCAAGCTCCGTTGACTCCTGCTGTCACAGAGACACTCACTCAGCAGGAGGGGAGGGAGGTGAGAGGGAGGTGAGCCTGGTACCACTGGTTTGGACCTCTCCAAGGGACAGGGAGAGCAATTCCACAGTCCAGCCCGGTGGGAGCCTGGGCAGTGAACCCACGACAAAGTGCTTGGGTCCCAATATCCTCAAACAATTTCTCCTGTGCTGTTAAACATACGCCTTCCCTACCGCCCAAGGTAGATAAGGATGTAGATTTTGCCTCCAGCGTGCCCTGTTGTTAGACGGTCTGTCAGCTCCAGAGCACTCCCCTTCACTGGAGCGGCCCATGTAATTATAAAGGAAGGGTAATTGAAATAAGGAGAAAGTAACACTTGAAAAGGAAGCAAATGATTCAGAACATGCAGAGCCATCCACCCACATCAGCGGGGTCAGGAGGTCTATCAGGCTTGGAAGCAGAAATGCTTTTGTCTGGAAGGCAAGAAAAAGAAACCCTAATAGGATATATTTATAATCTTAAGTACTGGAACCTCTTGTTTTCTTTTTTCTTAAAGCAATCCCTCTCCCTTTGCAAGATGAGAAGCAAGGAATATATTTGAAAGAGGAAGAACCTTACCCAGGGGCTGACAGCCAACGCTGCACCACGTGCCGCAGGTGAGGAAAGGGGGTGGGTGCAGAGCCCCTCACACAGCTCTGCCTCTGCCCAGCACTCCTGGTTTTGAAACAGAAACTTAATCCCACTCTTTCTCCCTCCAACCGCATAAAACCCAGTCAAAAAGGTATCCTCCCTTCTGTCTCAACCCTATCAAGCAAGAACTTACAATGAAGCCTATTCCTGCAGGATTTGCACGCCAGGTGTTTCAGCTCCAGCACCTCCAGTCCTGGCCCAGGTCTGCAGACTAAGCAAGAGCCTCAGAAGCTGTAAATTGACACTGCTCCATTGACTTCAGCAGAGCTAAAACCATTTGCACTCGCAGATGATCTGGTCCACTGTGTTATATACCCATTTTCTCCCCTCAATTGCTCTATAATCACACCCATGCCAAAAATACTTCAGTGTCCTACTCTGTTGCTGAAAGATTTGAGAGCACCGACCCTCCTCCAGTTTACACATTTGACACGACGAGCAGGGACAGAAACTGAAGAGATGCAGGTTACGCAAAAGAATCTGTGGTAACGCCAGGACCAGGCACAGACCTCCCAGGTCCCACTGTGGCACGTGCTTCATAAACACTGCTCTATTTTCATGCTTATTTGAGAAATTGTTTAGATATTACATATACATTTGCAGAATGTTCTAATGTTGGTCTGTTACTAGGTGTGGGTTTAACCAGAAGAACCAGCTATGAGTCTGATTTACGCCATTCTGCCATTAGGAGTGAGTCCAGGCTTCCCACCCATCCCCTTACAGCACAGAGAAAAGGCGCTCAGAACAGAAACTTCAAAGGTAAAAGCCTCTGAAATAGAAAACTCCAAAGAGACAAATCCATAGCATGTAAACCACAATTTAGAAATAATCTTCTCCATGATTTTTAATGCCTTAGTTCAGGCATTTCACTCCTAACATAGGCTTCCCAGGCAGCATCGGGTGAGTTAGATCAGTGTGTGTGCTTACCTGTAAATGATTCGCTCTTCTCTCCTTAGAAGCATCTTCATGTAGGACAGCTTCCTATTACACACAAATACAGAACCTGTTAGAAAATATCTTTCTCAGATAACACTTCCACGCTTCTAGGAAGCACTGACTTAAGGAAACGTTCACAAGCATTTTTAGTGTTTTGTGAAGTATTTTATGTATTCCAGAAGTCTTCCAGCTTTCCAATCATACCATTTTCATAGTCTGATAGTTTTCACTTTTTAAGAGATCTGATATTCTAGTAACATTTTTTTTCCTCACTTCAGCAGTTTTAAATACATCTTGTCACAGCCCAAATATTTTCCCCGTTCTACTTCCTCAATAATTTGACAGATCTGCTGGGAATTTTGCCCTCAAGTTAGATTATTTGTTATAGGAGTGAGAAAGAGAACTAGAAAACACCTTTAAACAAAGTTAGCTTTTTTCCCTCCTGGTTCAGGAGGACTCACTATAGCGCAGCACTCAAAGCTTCATTTCTAATCATGCATCTCGGTGTACTTTTAAGACCGGCCTTATACCATACCAATGCTATCAAAAAGACTACAGATAACAGCTAGTATCAGTTTAGTGTTATATTTCTATATAGCATTACTTATACCCTAGACTGCAAGAATTACTAACCTAGTTTTCAAATAATAACCTGCCTAGAATCCAGCTATAGAGATTTCCACTAGCAAAAGCTAATAATAGCCTATATAAACTGCCTACAGAAGTGAGCAGCTATCTTTAGGAAGTGTAACTATTTCTATCTGGTTCAATTGGAAAGATCTAGCCTTACCTGCCACCAGCCATGCCCTGGGCCCACTAAGGAGAGCAGCTGCTGCTGGTTCACGCTTTTATTGGGCGCAGCGTTTCCCAGCAGTCCCCTCTCCTCATCCTCAGCCCCTTAAATTCGGGTGGGATGGGCAGCAGCCTCAGCTGCAGTGTTTATGTTGGGGGGCTGAGGAGTAGCTGGCCTCCTTACCTGCTGTATTTGTTTTAGTGTTTGTTAACATACATTTGTTTCAGGGTTGCATTTCCAACAAGTAATAAGTTTTAAGGCCTTATTGAATTTATTTCTGTACTTTTTAAGGTGAGTTAGGTTGTCTATTATTAAGTTTATTTGTCTTATACTGAAGTTTTTTTTTAAGTTTTAGAACTTGGAACTCATAAATGGAACTCAAAACTCCTTTTTGCTTTTTAAATGCTATAAAAATCTAGGATTCTGTGGAAGAAGATGCTGGGGAGCAGGCAGTTGGGAAGAGCAGCTCATGTTTGTTTCTATTTTCTTTTCCTATGCTGTTCTATTTCTAGGTGGAGAGTCTACAGGGTATGTTAAGATGAGCAGAGAGGTTTGTTAGTGCCTTAATAGGCAGCTTCTGTGGACAGTTGTGCTAGACTAGGGACTTGACTGGACTTTGTTCTGAGCCCATCACTAGTAGAGGCTTTTCCTAGGATCTGAGATACTTTTAGTATGTGTTCTTTGGGTCATTAAGCTGTGGACTGCAAGCACTTGCTTTGGGAGGTGATAACATCCCAAAGAGCAGCTCCTCCTCAGGAGGTATCCATCAGTCTGCTTCCAGATAGAAATGCAGGTAGGTGCCTGACTCCAGAGATGTGCTTCAGTGCAGTGGTTTATTTATTTTCTGGGGCTCTTTGAGAAAGGTCAAGATTGTTTTGAGAGGGATGGCACACAAAGTCCCTGCCCCAAAGAGCTGATGTTTAAGAAAACTCTCTCAGAACTGTAATGAAGCATAGGAGGCGGCTGTGGCACAATCCAGCCAAATTATATTGATAATACGTAGTAATTATATAGCACTTCACATGATCAGAGCACTTTACAAACATTAACTAATTTACAGCATTTACTGAAAACAGATGTGCTTTTTCTGGGAAAAAGAGGGAAACAGTGCCTGTGCTGGCAGTGGAGGGCGGTGGTCAGGCTGTAGTCCCTGGTTTGTGAAGAAGCTGGAGGGTGGTGTGGGGCTCCACGGAGGGACCTTCCAGAGGTCTTTTAGCCCCCTGTAGCTAAACCATGTCAAAAGGGACAAGTGTCTTCCTCTCTGGTAGTTTCTGAATCTGAAGAGTAATCTTAATCTGTCAGGTGATCTCTTCATGTCCAAGAAGAACATGGACTGCAGCTGAAGGTAGGGGAGCTGCTCTGCTGTTGTGGTCATCAACCTCTGGCAACACCTGGAGCAAGACAGCTGGTGGGAGCAGTGACCTGTCTCTGGTGGTGCAGTGACAAAGGTAGGATTGCTGTGGTAGACCTAAGGCAGTATTCTGACTTTTGAGTCTTGCTTTTTCTTCCTTCTTGGCTTTCTGTTTAACATCCCCTGCATATCTGGCCAGCTCCTGTGCTTGGAGCAACACCAGTTCATCTCGTGTGGTACCTTCTATTCAGCGCCATTAAGCAGTGTGCAACTATAAATTCATTATGCCAGATGTCCTTTAGAGGCACAATAAGGAGGTAACATTGACCCTTCCCCATGTGGAGCCTGTTGGGTCACCAAAATGAGCAGCTTCTACAGTGAATCATGTACAGCTTCTTAGAAGGTACTGGAAGAAAGGTGCCTGCAAGCCAGGCATGTGAGAGCACAAATACCTGAAGCTCCTGTGATAATTTCCTTTTGCCCTTTGTGTGATCAGCCACTGGTTTCTTTGCCTCCTGCTTCCTTTGCTGGCAAATTAAAAGAAAAAAAAATGTTTACTTGGCTAAGTATTTTACTATCAATACCATATGTATTAACCTTATAAATTAGCCTTTTATGTGGTACTGTATCAAAAGGCTCTTGAAGTCTGATTGAATTATGCTTTACTTCTTCACCCTGTCCCTTGTCATTGTCACCTCCTCAAAGAAATTAATCAAGTTTGTTAGGCATGACCTCCCTCTAGTAAATGCAGGATGACTCTCTAAACAATCCGTACTTGCCAAGTGCACTCTGATGTTGTCCCTGAGCAGTGAATGTAGACTTCTGCACAAACACAGCGATTATAAAACTGTGCCCAAGTGGTGGAGGGAGGGGTAAACCTCATCATGGGACTGCAAAGCTGAGGGTGAGGGGTATGTGGGGGTGGGAGGGGAGTCCCTGTTACACCACAGGTATGGATGAAAGAGCATAAAAGATGGTAAAAAAAAAGCTGGGGGATGCTTCAGTGGTGTTGCAGCTTGGTATGGAATGGAAAGAGCAGAGGAGAAAAGGGGAGGTTTGCTGCTCCAGGGCCGGGCTGTGCCACGGAGCACTGGAGGGAGGTGGCAGAGGATTTCTGCAGTGATGCAGTAAAAAAGCCGAACCCTTGAGCAGAGAGGTGGGAGACGGAGGAGGTCCTGAGCTGCTGCAGCACAGGGCTGGGTGGCAGGGAGGTGCGGGCTGAAACGCAGGAGAGAGTGGGGAAAAGAGCTGGGAAAAGGGGTTTCTGGTAATGCTGGTTTCTGGTAGTGCTGCAGTGCAGAGGAGTTGTGCAGAGACGGGGGAGGGAATGCAGGGAGTTGGTGTAATGATGCAGTGCAGAGAGAGGAAGAGGGAAAGCTGTGCTGCAGATCCTAGAGCTCAGGTAGGATTCGGGGAAGGAGCAAGGACTGTCTGGATGCTGTAATGCAGTAGCACAAGGGCTCTGGACGTTCACTTGCCTCTACCATTCAGAGAAGGAGGGAGGCAACATTTTTTAGGGCAGGCTCATTGATTTTATAAACTAGTTCTTATTTTTGAGTCTTAATGATTGGGTTTTTAAGCTTTTTTTCCTACCTGAGAGGGTGAAGTTTGATTTGAAAGGTGATTCTTGTGTCATCATATGACTCCAGGAGCTGGGGCTTTAGGAAAAAGATGAATGATGAGATCTGCAGATCTGAGCTTGGGAAGCAGAGTCACGGTGACAGCAGGAGCAGAACTGTGCTCATCTGATACTTGAGTGGTTGCTTTCTTTTAATCTCAGTTTGCATTGCATGTTTTGCTCAAGGAGCTTCTCTTTTGCTTAAAATTGCTTTCACCCAGTCTTGCATAAGATTCTTCTGTCTTACTGTAGTGATAGAATGGATTTACTGGACAAGGAAATGTCTGTGGTTTTGCTACAGAAACACATGAGGCCCTTATCAAGCAGATTCTTTTTCCAATTAAATATGTACTTGTTTTGCTTGTTATATGTGTCTGTTGGTGCTAGCAGTGCTCGTGAGCAACTCCTGCAGAACTTGCAGTAAACCTGCTTGAAGTCAGGAGAACGTAATTACTCTTTTTCACTTGGTTTCTGATTCCTTTTGAGTCTCTACAGGCTTGCTTTCTGCATTAAAGACTAATGGGTTACAAATTTCAGTTTAGGAGAGGAAGGCTGTACTTGAGGGACAGGAACAGATGAAGCACAGAAGTGTTGCTTCCTCCTATGGCACTTGTCACAAATCAAGAAATTCACTGAAGAAAAATTGCTGAGGCTGGGAAGTTACTTCTCATTTTCAACTTAGAAGAAAAATGAGAAGCGTGTTTAAAAATACTGCATGAGAGATCAGCGTGAGGATGTCTGGTGGTGTGGTGGGTAGCAGCTCCACTGAGGATGCAGAAAGACAAGGGCTGCTGGTGGAGCTGGGACTGTGGGGCATCACTTCAGACTGGCAGGGGAATACGTAGCACTGAAAGGACTGTGTTCTTCTCCACGTGTACCAATAGCTGTTAACCCATCCCAGCCTTCACCTGAAATACTCCACAAAACTTTCAGTGGAAGCGCCTAGGTTTCCTCAGTATATTTCTGGAAGCGAAAGGGCACTTCCCCTAATTAATTTTGATACTTTTAAGTTCTCATTTACAGTATGCTTATGGCTCAGACAATCTTATCAGGGATCAACACAGTTGTAACTCTACTCAAGTAACATCCTCAGAAGCAAACCTACATGTCGCCTGAGAGCAGGGCTGCATAACCAGCTGGGAAAAGTGCTGTTATTTGCTATCATCTTCTTGATACCACTGCTGGAACTGTTATTACTCCCCAGTACAATGTCCTCGATTGTCAAAGGGGGACTGCTTCTTCAGAGCTATAAGGCCATTCTTCAAGGAATTATATAGGACTTTATTTAACAGGTTATAGTGTGAATCACTGTCATCTTACTCAGCCCCTCCTGAAAGGGGAGCAAAATGGAAAAGGAAATGTTTAGCTGATTATCTGCTTGGATCTGGAAAAAAGCAGGGAGGTTGATATCTTGGTTGATTATTCACTGGTTTAAACATTACCTAGGGCTTTCCTCTATTCAGCTGCCTGCCTTCCTTATTGTTTCCTCCCCAGGATTAACAGATAAGAAGATGGAGTGCTCAGTGAAAAGTGAGAGGTTTTGTTAGTAGATCTGTTCATCTATCAAAGTCCAGACTGCAGCCTTTTGTAAATTGACTCTGCTACTTTTCTTCTTTCATAAATTACTTTAAAAAATAGAGACAAAAGGCTGCCAACTGTGTTAGTTCCTGGAAAAATCCTTCTTCTGGTTAATATACAAGTCTTGAGAGACATTTAAAAGTGAGATGCAGCCATGTGTGAATGCCTGCATATATACTGAAGTGCCATATCACGCTGAAGAATTTCAGCATCCCAAATGGTGACTTTGCTGCAGATTGTTTTCTCTAAGAGAAGCCTGTTTTGGGTTTGGGGGGGTATCTGTGGCCAGCCCTTCAGAGACCAGGCTCTTCATTCACCCGCACTGACTGCATCATCTAGGGTGATCCTGGTACCCAAATCAGCTGTCTCTTCCCAGTTGTTTCACCTTGGTTGGGCACAGGAGACCTGCAAGTGTGCTGCCATGTCGACAGCCCTTTCTTTATATCTGTGGTTTGTGGGCTTTGCTATAAAGACCAAGATTATGAATTCCTTTTCATATTTGTCTACTGCCATTTCCTAGGTCTTAGGAACTCTGCAGAAAAGTGACTCATACTCCTGTTTCTAACTGCACACATGCCTCTGCAAAGTCCTGTTGCAATGAAGAGTTGCATGAAACATGCTTGTGGCTATGGCACTTGAGGTATGGGTTTGTTGCCGTACTTCAGGTCATTAGAACGCGTGATGGCAGGCAATTCAGCTAGCAGTTCATATGGCAAACCCAGAGGCAGCTGCTGGTCAGAGCACAGGAATCTGGAGTTTCATTCATAAAAACAAATAATCACACTACCTGCATATCCACGTGAGCCACTCTAACCTCCAAAATGTAACTCACACTTGTAATATCATTTTACAGGAGTGTGTTTTCCTTATTTCCTCTCTGCCTTTCCCCCTGTTAAGTCACTGCTGCTCTCAAAGCATCCACAGGGAGATCAGAGTACTGAATATCTCATCCCTTTTCTGAAACAAGTGGTGATTCACATCTTAAGAAGGACTTATTTTCAGTGGGAATTTGAGGTCTTAACTTCAAGTCACTATTATTGTTTTGACTTTCTCTGCCAGAGAAGTTCTTTCATACCTGATATTTTCCTATTATGAGCATTCATTCATTGTCATGGCATCACCTCTTTATCTTTCATCTTAACATATTAGGTGTCTTTAGCTGCTCTGAAAATAGTCCTTTAAGTGAGCACTCTGACCCCTCAGTGCCTTCTCCGTTTGCTGCTGGGTGTTAACATGATGCCAGCATCTGTCTGTGGCGATGAATCGGGCATCTGAGATACAAGGTTGAGAACCTCTGGTGAGGGTAGGTGTGAACAGAAACAAAAGGCCAAGCAAAAGCACTTTAAATTCTTGATTTCTAATGACATATGGAATATAGGAAACTGCTAACTAGAGGGAAGCAGAAACGAGCATTCTTGGTGCACGCAGACACTTAAAGTTTCTGCAGCATCTGGCAGGACTGGTCCTAGGACACCAGTTTGACTCGTGCTGTGCGTGAGAGCAGTGCCCTCAGTTCAGATACTTTGATACACGTTAACGTAAAATTTTTGAAAAAATGAGGGATGGGAGCAGAGCCTGCACCAAGATGTCCTATCTGGAACAGCAGGTTATGTCCTCATGGGCGCCAGCTTTGCCCTAGTGCTCCAGCCCTGTTTCCCGAGCAGCAGTGAAAGCACCTTGCCACGTTTGCTTTTGGTTTGTCACCGACGGGAGGCACAGCCCTGCTCAGCTGCCCCACTGTGGAAAGGAGGCAGTATTTGTACTCAGGCTTGACTTTGTTCTGATATGGGACTGCAGAGCAAATGGAATAAAACAGGCAAAAGGCTATCAAATATCAAAGGTGGCCAAATGAGTGGAGGGGAGTAAAAAGCAAAGGACGGGAAGAGAAAATTCAAGGCAGCATCTTTTTCCCTACAGGTTAATAACTTGAGAGTTGAGCGTTTGTTCCCTCAACTTTGCTCTCATTAGAACCCACTGTTTGTGAGAGAACAAAATAAAGATTTACTCTGCAGTAGACATACAAGAAAAGATTGGCATTCAAACTGACTGAAGAGTTGGCAACTGTTTGACACCTAACTCCCGTGGACTCTACTTGTGAACAGTTCATAAACAGGCTGAGACTTTCCTCTTCGCAAAGTAGATTTACCCTTCAAAGCCGGTCCATGCACTTGGAGGCCGCTCTCTTCAGCCGCGGCTGCCCAGGCTCCTCACCGCCGCGCTTCCCTCTGCCATCACTTCGAGATTGGTCCCCTCAATCACACGGTGCCATTTCACCCCGCTCCCCGCCGCCACCGAGGAGTGACGTCTGCCTGGGATGAATTTTGTCACAAATCTTGATTGTGTTTTATGCTCCAGTGCATTCTGTTTACAAGGGCAAAACCCTCTTCTCTTGGCACTTTACACCGGGCAACCTTCCCTTACACAAATGGGTTTTCCAACAGGAATAAACAGATACAAAGCCAAAGTTGTTTTTCATGTAAAAGTCCCTGGAACGCAAGTAAATATTTTTTTTTCTTTGCTATTTTACCAGCCCAGGGTGACAGACTAGGAGAACTGAATATGTTTGTCAGTTTTACAGAATATTTCCTTTCACTAAGCATTGAAAAAATATGTGAAGGTGTGAGCGTCAGAGTGGGGAATTCGTCTGTGTTACCAATGAGGAAGATTCATACTTTTTTTTTTAGTTTTCATGAAGTTTGCAAAGTTGCTTATGTCGGCTTTGGTTTCATTGTCAGACGACTTAGTTCCAGTTGAGCTCTTCCATTTAAGCTGTTAAACAAATGAAAAGCAAAATTGTCACTTTTAAATAGAGTCCGCACATAATCACATTTTGAAATGGTCCTCTGTGGTAGGAGCAGAAGTTGTGTGCATTATAATATTGAATTTTAAATAATATATTACACAAAATAGCTTCCAATTTGATTTGGGGGGATATATTTTCATGAATTATTGAGTATTTGATTATTGTAGAAAGCCTTTGCTGTTATGCACTGAAACTGTCACTCTCCCAGGCCTATGATATATGAGTTTGGTTATCAATATTTAAAGTTACGGTCAGCCCGTGTGCGTGGCTGCTGATACTGGAGACACGGACTAATCAGTAGTAATGTATATGTGCCTCCTGTCTCTTGTTTGCCAGGCAGAGCTGGAGCAAATTGAGTGTAGAAGATTCCCAAGTGATTTGTGGACTGGTTTGTCATTCTAAGCAGAAGCCCCTTTGACACCGCTGCATAGAAATAAGGTGAAGAGAAGTTTGCTCTGCTTTCAAGAGAGGAGGTAGATGAAGCCCAGCTGGTACCAGGCTTCCTTTTCTTCTGTGGTGACAAGGGCCAGGCTGAGTAGCAGTTTACCAGTATGAGTTTTTAATGTAAAAAAGAGAAATTGGCAAGTATTGAGGGAGTCTGTGATGACTGGGAGTAAAGATTTACTGGCATCTACCAAAATGTTTGGAGTTGTTGCATATGAGCCCAAGCCTCCTGGAGGGTTGTTAACCCTGGAGACACCTTGGGGACTTGTGTGCAAGTAGGATGTGGACTGGGACTCTTGCATTCTTCAGAAAAACCCCATATCTTTATGTGGAGAAGCAGCCTGTGTGCACAGGAGTTTCATTTTAAGTAGTGTGCCCACATGTGGTGTGTTGTGAGAGGGCGATTACTGGTGGGAATACTCACAATGCACTTTTAAAGCTTTACACAAAGCAAATATTATGCAGCAATGAAGAAGTCAATCATCTGTTGCTTAAAATGCAGGAAAGCAAAGCCCAGTGCGAAGTGACCTCTGTCTCTTGTTCTAGATGGGGTGGAAACGGAGATGATTGCACGCAGGTTAATTAGGGCAGACCCAAACTCACCGAGTCCGGTGGGACTGCTCCAGGGTAAACTTGCGCCCAGAAGTTTGCGGTGTTGCGCTGTGATTGCAGAGAGGAGAGAACCAAAATAAAAGAAGCACTGTTGCAGCTAATGTGCTGACTCGTACTTGTCTAATTGAGGCTGGATGTGCCAGTGGGTAACAGCAAAGCAGACGACAAATACTGTGCTAGCTGTCACTCTGTAGAATCCCTCTATGAATTGAGGACCACTGTGGTTTGGCTACCTGCTTTGCAAACTGGGTATTTATCTTCAATTCAATGATTTGGGTGAGATCAGAGGCCAGAGGAGAACCCAATAATTCCATTTCTGTAGCTCCTGCAGAAGACCGGCTCGCAGTTATACTCTCAGAAGGGAAGACAGAGGTAGGAGGAAGGAGAAGGAGCTGCTACACAACTGTTTAAAAAGGTGAAAAGAACAGTACAACTTTGTTTCTTAAAGCAGGAGGCAAATCTTATGGTATGGAACGGAGGAAGCCAGAGAAGACCCCTTGCTTGTCCTTGTATTGCTCATGTATTTAGTAGGTGTGTATTAATCATAATCAAGTGTATAGTGCAGCACACAAAACCACCCGTCCCAAGGCCTGTGTGTCCTTGACAAACTGTTAAATATAGCCTAATCAAAAAGGCAGACTCCAATAATTACTGGAGAAGTTACACCTTGGCAGCTGCTGAAAGGTAGCAAAGATGTCACAAACCACATCAAAATCACAATTGCCACTTTTTTTTCCCTGGAGCCTTTTTGAACATAGTCTTTCATTCCCCAAGTCTGTGCCCAGGCAGGGAGAAAGGGGAGATCTCAAAGAAGGTTGTGCTCCTGCATTTGTGGATGAGCAGGGAACTGGGACAGCAAGGCAGCAGCCGTGTGGTCTGGTGGTAGTGATGGCTCAGAAGGGTAAATGGTCATATTGTCATGCCTCCATTTTCCCCTTCTCTTCTTTCCTCTCGCTGCCCTTTTGTGAGTCTGGTCTCTCCTGGCCCCTCCCTTGGAGAAGGGATTATTGGTTGGTAGAGCTGTAAAAGCTTTATCCTTTCTGCTGACTCTGTGCCTTTCCCCAGAGATGTTTTCCCTCTCGCAACTGTTCGCAGTGAAGTTCACAAAAGTTAAACATGATGCAGATTGGGAGGTTTAATGGATCAGACATGCTTGGTGTGGACAGAGGAAGGTTTCTCGGGGCATGCTGTACTATATATGCTTCTGTATAAACTGCACACCTCCTCCCTAGTCCAGATCATTCCCTCGCCTCCCCCTCCTTCCCTATAGAAGATGGATTTATTCTGTGGCTGGGGTCAGTACTGCTGGCTTTTATTTGGTCAATTTGCATAAGCCTGCAGTAGGTGAAGAAGCTGACAGGGAGGTGTTCCTTTCGGTTGCTCTTACTCTCATAATTCAGCTCGTAGCTGTGCTTGGCCTTTGTGGATGGCAGATTTCCAGCTGACGTGCTGTAATAACATGCGTGCAGGTTTCATATTTAAAAATTCACAGAAGCTGAATAATTACAGCATCCTGCCTAGCAGTATGTTTGGTGACATGTCCTGAAGAGCCTTGCTGACCTGAGATGTTTTAGAGACCAGGGAAGGGCAAAGATGCTGTGAGCCTTTGTTTCCTATTAACTCTGTGGACTCAGAAGAGGCAAGGTTGTGTCCCCAGGTGACTAGCACAGGCACAGTAAAACCTAGCATTTCTCAGTTTCCATCCTCATATCCCTTATCTTCATGAAGGTTTTAAATAAGACCACCTGCATTTATAACCTGCTGTGGTTTCTGCATGGCTTCATCAATAATATTTCTACATGTTTTCCTGACTTTGGGGAAATATGCTATTTGCCTCTTGAATACTTGAGATTGGTCTGATCTCTGGTTCCTAGACAAGTTCTGGGACAGCTCTTATCTTTACTTCATTACAAGGGTTGTCACTCATGCCTGAAAAGTGACAGAGCCATCCCTTTCCCTTTAGCTGTGTCTGGCCTCTGCTGTCAGAGTTTGCTCTGAGCACATCAGCAGCTTATGTTAGGGGATGCTTTTTTTTCCCATGTTGCTCTAAATATTTTTAAGAAAAGTTTTCCTCCCCCGATGCAGTTTCGCAGGTTGTGCTGGGACTACTGAGATTGGTAAAGTTTCAAGAACATCTGAGCAGAATCTTAGTCCTAAAGTCATGTGCAAGGACAACCTAGAACCATAGAATGGGAAGGGACCTTAAAGATCATAGAGTTCCACCCCCTCTGCCCTGGGCAGGGACACTTCCCACCAGCCCAGGTTGCTCCAAGCCCCATCCAGCCTGGCCTTGAACACCTCCAGGGATGGGGCAGCCACAACAGGGTAACCCGTTCCGGTGCCTCACCACCCTCCTTGTGCAAAATTTTTTCCTAATATCTAATCTAAATCTCCCCTCTTCCAGTTTGAAGCCATTCCCCCTTGTCCTATCACTACATGCCCTTGTAAAATGTCCCTCTCCATCTTAAGACCTCCTGGAGCATCTAGGGACCCCCTTGGCTCTCCTAATTAGAAAGAGCCAGGTTAAAAGAACATCCCTTGATGTATTTTGGAAGAAGACTTCATAAAGTCGTATCAGAAACATAAATCCATTAAGAATTTGAGTACGTACACATACTGCGCAGTGATGTGCTGATTCTGCTAGATATTATGCTTTGTCTTGGAATATGGGAGAACTTGGGCAGTGACTTTCTGCAAATAATGTCATCTAGTATTGTTCTAATCACTCATGTGCGTTCAGCTTAGTCCTGTATCTATAAATATTTTAGCCCTGTTACTTTTACCTAGGTTCATTAAGCACTTAAAGGCTCATAACTGAAGCAGCAGAGATGGAAACAGACCCCCATGCTCTACAGAGCACTACAACTTCTGTGCTGCACCACAGCATTTATAAAATGTTTTGCCTGGATGTGGAGATGGCAGTGGTTGAGGAGTGTTTAGAACATCTTAACTCTATTCCAGTGTTTTAATAGATCTTGCTTTAGTGAACAATTTCTTGCTGCCTTAAGAGGATTTTCTGCTGTTCCTTTTCTCTTGACTTATCTGACATATGTGCAACCTTAACTACAGCTTAACAAAGGCTTTTGGGCTATCTGGCTGGGTACCCAGCTCTGTTCTTTTTCTGCACATGATAGCTCTATAGAGATTTAAACACAGAAGTATCAGACATGTTTTAATGCTCAAGGACCATTTCCTAGCAATTAAGGGAGAGAACTGAAGGCATGAGACTTTTCCTACAGGCTGTTAACCACAGCTGCCCTTTGGCTATTTGGGAAGCAGGCTGAGGTTGATGCTATTGCTATTTTAACACAGCTGCAAAGGACAGATGCGCTAAAACAATTAGAATAAATACTTGTATCTTCTAAAATATTTTTTTTGCTTCACGTGTGGAAGTATGGAGTGATGTTCTCTTATGTCGGCTGCAGCATAGGTGTTATCATGGACACATCCTGGTGCAGGAACTTCCTAGGATGGTCTGGAGGATAAGGCTGTTGCTGGATAAGTCATTCTGGTTAGTAGCTCAATGGTGATGGTTCTAATGAATGAAAAAAACCCTCTGGCCATAAAATATAGCCATAAACCCTTGCTGGGTTGTGGAGACTACATGGGATCTTATCCAGTGAAGAGTTTCCCAGGGAATCTCCTCTTGGCACTGGATCTATTTTTTTTTTTGCCTTTGAGAGACCAGGAGCATGCCTGATGCTTTCTCTTTGAAGTCTACTGATGGCACAAAGTGAGGAGAGCTTTATTCACTGGGAAAGTGCTGACTGTGCTATCAATCAGCCCTTATACAAGCCTTGAGTTATTAATAAAAAGCCCGGTAATCTAACACCTGCTCTCAATCTTCCTTTCTGAGGGCATAAAAAGCCACAAGATCAGCCTCAGCAGTTTTGCGCATCTCCAGGACTTGTTAAATCTCTCTCACTTCCTTTAACCCACTTCCTGAAATCTTAAGCATCGATGCTTTATGCTCTGGCTTGTAAATGAAGCCTGTTATTATCATTGAGATAGTGTTTTTATGGCATAAATAATGAGCTGAAACAGGGGAAGAGGCGTTGTGTGGAATTACTGCCTGAACTGAGATGGAAATAATCAATATGTCCTCACTTACAAATCTCATCTGCATGTCGACTCCATCTCCCTGGCTGTCTCACTACCAATTCATTGCACAGGAGGCCCAATAAAACATACTGGTGTCATTGATCTGTGTTATTCATAGCCGAAGATAGAAATGCATCATTCAAAATTAATGGAAGGGCTTCTACTTACTGCCCAATCCAGGTGGAAGGAGTCTGCAACCCAGCATGGTTGGAAGAGAGGTGGGTTTCAAGCAAGCAGCAGGGTGTTGTGCTCTGTCACAAGATGAGCGTGCTCCAGGGTTAACCTCTGGTGTTTGGAACTTGGGTTGTGTCACCATGTTGGGNGTGTTGGGCCCTATCTTATGTGGTAAAGCAAAAAGGCTTTTTTCTTGGGTCACTTCATCATATTCATCACTTCACATTACCAAGAAGTTTGCAGTGGAACTTGTTCGCAGTTTCAGTAGTNATGTTGGGCCCTACCTTATGTGGTAAAGCAAAAAGGCTTTTTTCTTGGGTCACTTCGTCATATTCATCACTTCACGTTACCAAGAAGTTTGCAGTGGAACTTGTTTGCAGTTTCAGTAGTTTTGTCTGGAGACATTTGAGAAGTTAAAGAAGGACTAGACAATAATGGCTTAATTGGGGTGTTTGTGGCATCCATGGGGAAGAACTGATTTGTGATGTATTGATTTTATAAAAAAAAGCGTGGGTACGCAACATGGTATTAGAGAAAGCGTTTAGCAAATAGCAGAAGTTGCGGCAGGTTATCTGTTTTACATGAACAAATGGAGAGAGTACCAGTACTGAAATTGTTACCCAGGGAGAGAAAATGTCTTATCTCTCCACACCTGCAGCTACCTCTCTGCCTGATAGAAGGTTCTGGTTCTATTTATGTACAAACACCTGGAGCAAGTCAGTAGTCTGTCCTCCTCTATTGATAATAAAAGCAGAAAAGGAGTGTGGAAATGATCGTGTGCTCTGGACAACCTAATGATGTGCTCAAAAATCCTTGTGCCTGGAGACCTCAGAGGAACACTTCTGTTGCTGCCACGTAAGTCTCTTGAAGAGGAAGTATGTGTCTGATAGCTCAGCTGGATGAAGAGGATTATTTGGGATTTGTCTCCAATGGTGACTTCAAAATAGATTTAGGGAAAAGTATAATTAAAAGGAAAAGAAACTAAGCTAGTATTCTATTCCTTACTCAGTCAAAATGACTGATAAACCTGTGATGCTTCTTGTCCTCTTTAGGTTCTTTGGAAAAAAAAAAAAATTGCCAATTATTTGCTGGGGAGAAAATATTCCTTAGACAGCAGTTTTCTTTTCCAGGTATCTCGTTTGTGACCTAGGTAAAGCTTACCTATTGATCTTGGAGGTGAAAAGCAAAGGAAATAATCTATTGGATCAGCTGCCTCTGAGGGGAGGGCAGTTTGGTTAGTAAGCATGGCTCCGGAAGAGTTTCCACTCTTGTTTGCTTTGTCATCCTTTTTCCTGCCCTCAGCTCTAGTCAGTATAACTGCTGAATCCCAGGGAGGCTTTTTACTATGATAATCCAATATTTATACAGAGAAAACACGGTCCTGCAGTATATGAGATCTTCACTCACTACTTTGTCCTTTGCAGCTAGTTCTGAGGCGTTGCTAATCTGAGTCTGCCCAGCTATAGTATTTCTGCAAATGGAAAAAAGGGAAAAGGAGATGAAGGAAGAATGGCTGAGGAAAAGCCACTTATCTCTTAATGATACGAGTGCTGGAAATCGTTCAGGTTACTCTTCCATCTGAGAGAGAACAAGACCTGAAAATGGTATGTGGAGCTAAAAACTGAAGTCAGATTTACAGGACTAGGCTGGCTGCCAGCAGGCTGTGGTGGGGTAAAGTCTAATTGCACCTGCAAACAATGTAGCCCACTGATGAGCACCGAGAGGACCCAAGTTCTTCACTCCCAGACTGAAGCCCAGCCTGACCTGCCACCACAGAGCTGCTCCCAGGTTCACATTTACTGTGGCTCACTGCAAAGAAGCAAGTCAAACCCTCTGGTTTATTGGAAAATCTGCTTTCAGACACAAATTGAGTTCAATAATCGCTCAACCAATTGTTCTCTTCTTGCATTTACTGCATCCAGCACATACATAGAGTACTTCGAGTTTTTTCTCTAGCATCTCTTATTGGGAGCCAAAGCACTGGGCTATATGGGAGATCTTAAGCTAGACTAAAGCAAGTGACGCAGTTCAGCTGGCTTCATGGAGGACTTGGTATGTGAAGCTGATAGAACACTTTGGTGCCTGGACAAGTTCTTGTTTCTTAGATTTCAAAATGTTTTCTAGCTTAACCTCATCTCCTTCAAGCTCTGCTGACTTTGACTTCTGATAAACTCTAAAATAAAATTAAAGCAGAAAACTAAGGCTAAGGACTATCATAGAGGACAATTTCCCCACCTCCATTGTCTGAGAGCTTGAATACAGCAATGCAAGAGGAAGATACAGTGAAGAAGGGAAGGAAAATAACTGTTAATTGCAAAGTTTGTTCTTTCCCTGTTTTTATTTTAGTACTTGTCAGAGTAAATCAGTGCCTTTGCTAGGTCTGCTGGAAGGCAGCCCTCTTGGCTAGAGCTTGCCTCTACCGCTGCTCCCTGCAGAGCGCACAGGATCCATTAAGGAAGTGAAGGACATGTTTTGAGGGAAGCTTCATCCTTTTACATGTTTAATATTGTTGCAAGTCTGGTAGGAAAGCTGAATTGGAAATCTTGTTTCTTGTGTTCCTTTTTGAGCAATGTGCTCCCTCATTCAGATTAATCTGTCATCCAGAACGTGGCCCACTACCAGCTGTGACTTCATCACCCATCAAGTGTGTATGCATGATGTTCTTGAGGAGTTTGAGCAGAGGTGAATCCTGGCTAGGTACCAGCCTTAGCCTACCTCAAACGGCTGTCTGTGTGCTCCAGCCTGGGGGACAGCCTACACCGTGCCATAGACCCGACAGTACCTGCTTCAGTCCCAGATGATTTTGTAGGAACGGTGGCTCTGGAGACAGTTCCATTTACCTTTTTGCTTCATTGAGGTTGCAGTTAACAAAATGTAGAACTCTGGTTTCATGCAATCCTATATTTAGTTTTTGCAAATTCCACCTTTCTTTAAAACATTTGGAAAAATGAAGGCTGGCAGGTGATTTCTGTAAGATATCAGTTTGGACGGCAATTAATCCTGTGTATTTTAGCATTCCTCATATGACCCAGTGTGAAGAAATAACTTTGAAAGCAAATCTTTTTGAATCACTTCCCACTCTCCCCTGAGTTCATTTTTAGTATTAAGAAAACTGCCTTTTATAAATGTTTAAGCACTAGAAAACATCAGGTGGGGTTGTGCAGATATTTTAAGTATAATCCTTTGGGTTGTATTTTGCTTCCATGAAGCTATCGTAACCCCTGTAAATGTCAGTGGAAATTAGGCATTTATATTAACGGAGGCTCCCCCCTCCCCTCTTCGCTCTTAAAGGTGGGATTTTTGCATTGCATCAGTGATTCAGAAGCAAGACTGAATTTCATCAGCATTTCCTCTGACGGAGGTTTTTGCTTGTTTGAGAGATCTGCTGGCAAGCAGCAATTGTTTAGAGGGGCTTTTTAGAATCTAATTTACAATGAAACAAATTCAAATAATATGCAAAAGTAAAATTAAAAAGTGTACCAATTAACATACAAAAGTAGAACTACAACACACGTTCAGCATAACAACTCCTCGGAGGGTACAGCAGCCCATAGAAGGGAAACAATGCGAAGCATGCAAAGCGAAGAGCTCCTTGGGGGGTAAGGGATGGGAAAACAAACTCAGGGTTCCTGGTAGAGAACCAAAAGCAAACAGGATTTTAGAGTGAACTTTGTGGGTGAGGGGCAAAAGCAGCCTAACAGTCTTTTGAAGCTATCTTCTTCCTGAAGAAGAGCTTGCCTTTGGGTTGCTTTGGGTTGGACAAACAGGATGATGTATCAGGCGCCTGGGGGTGTTACTGGGGGGCAGGGTCATGTTGGCAGCTGCGGATCATAGCTGAGTGTAGATGCCATTACGATTGGCGTTGGACATCCTCAAAGACATAATTATTGCACTGAGCAACTAATGGACTTGAGGTTTTTATGCATTTTCCAAAAGCCAATGTGAGAAGGGAGATGTTACTATCGCCCCATTGTACAGAGAAAGGCAAATGAAGTGACTTGCCCGGTGTACAGACTTCATCTCTCCCCAGTCCTGAATTGGAAGCTGTCACTCATCCAAACCTATCCCTTCCCATGGTGCACAGAGCAGGAATAGCGCATTCCCCTGCAACCCTGTAAAAGCAAGAAACACCTTTGGTTCTGGGTGTGTTCCCTCAGAAAACATGGTGACGTGGTGGTGTTGGCTATGACCATCTCTCTAAAGCCCAGAGGTGACATCTGCTTGACGTAGTCCCAGGGCTACAGAGGGCACTCTGGAAAGGAGGGAGGACTTTGGATGATGTCTAAATGCGGGAATCCTGTGGAAATGTGAATTCAGCTGTCTGCACCACCTTATTCCGAAGTGAACTGAATCCACTTCTGGGGTCATTCATCCAATTAGTGAAAAAGCAGCTGCTGAATTGGGGAGGATTACAAGCATGGGAGCGCAGGATGTTTGGCTTTGCAAAGTCTGGGGAGAGGGAAGAACTCCCCTGCTGTGTAGCCAGGCCCCAAAGGGAGTGCATCAGCGCTCGTCTGAATGTTAAGTGTGCGATTAAGCGCTTTGCTGAATCAAAGCTTAAATCATTAATGTAAGTAAGGGTTGTGTCCCTACCTTTGTCTCTCCACAAGAGATTAATACATTCACGTATTCTCTCAAATACCAACAGATTTTTGTTGGGTGTTTTGGTATTACAGTAGAGTTACTAGGGATCTTGAAATGTCTTGTATGCCAGTAATGATGTCACTATAGAATATATATGCAACTTAAATCTTAAGCAAGTGATAGTTAAAAATTACACTACACTTCTATTTCCCGCAGACCGCACAGACTGCCCTGTTGTCAGCTCTCAGAACAAGGGGGAGCCAGGGCGGCATTTAGGAGATGGCCCCAAAGAGGACTGCAGGCAAGGGGAGCGGGAAACGGGTTTTTTTTCCCTCCTTGGGGTGGTACTCACTGACTGTGTGACTGCATGGGAGGGGTTAACATGTCCTTGCAGGTGAGATGCTGACTGGTGGGAGGTGGTTTTGAGTCTGTGCTGTGGCTACTGGATCCAAGCCAGGGCTTGGGGAGCTCCAGTGACTCAGGCAGAGCAGGTTGAGAGAGCCGTCCTGGGGGCCAGGAGCGCAAGGACTGTCTGTGTCTAGCAACTTCAAAAGAAAATTCTCTTTGCATTAATCACTGCTCAGTCCTGTTTCTTCTCTGCCTTGACAGACCCTGTGCTGGCCACTTTGGACGATTAATGATCCAATACGCTTTTTTTTGAGGCTGCGGGAGCATCATACTCAATGTCAGATTTCAGCTTGGGCCATTTGTTTTATTCATTTCTCCCAGTTCTACTAGTATTTCAACTCAAATCACCCTTGCCTTTTCCCTTTGGCTGTATGCGATGTATTGTGGCTGGTGCAGAAATGGGGTTCCTGTTTTATTCACAGGTGCCTGCAATTCACTGAATGGCTGAAGTGGTCCTTATAGAAAAGGTTTGCAGTGGGCTTTAGTATCTGTCTGCTTGAGAAGCACTATGTATAATGTGTTGTTATTAATATTGCTCATCATGCTGAAATAGTTACCTTTTCCAGATGAATCATCACTGGCATAGCATTATTCAGTATATTGAAACTACCAGAAAATAGTGTTTTTCTAGGAGTAATATTCCCTCAGCACATTAGTTAGTAAATGTCACACACAAATTGCTCATGATTTCCCTTAGATCAAAGGAATATTTCATAACAGGTGTAATGTGATTTTTTGCCTTCAAAAGAGAACGTGAGAGTCAGCATGAGATACATCCTATGGAAGGGGCTGTCTGGGATAAATCAGATTATTATGAGGGATGTGTAGAAGGAAGGACAGTTACAGTTTGAGATCATGCGTGTTGTCCATGGTCTTGAAAGATGAAATATTCCGCTCTGGTGTATAGAACTTGAAGGGCAGGCTGAGTGCAGTGACTGCAGTTGTGCTTGCGAACAGCTTGGGAAAACTTTCTACTTCGTACCCAGTCTCACACACCAACATATAACTGATTATGCTGTCTCCTTTTTCTTTCCCTTTTCTTCCTCCCTTCTACCCCACCAACAAGCAATGCTAAATTGCTTGCCACACTATATTGTGGGGTGCAGCTGAAAAGGAAGAATAAAAAAGAATTTTGTGGTTTTAATAACGGGAGAAGAGCTGGGTACTTCAAAGCTGAGGATTTATGAGATGGTTCTATCCTCCACGTTTCCATGTAAAATCCTGGAATACTTCAACACGAAGGTAGGAAAGAAAGAACAACGTGATGTCTGGGTCAAGCTACCAGGCATTTGGACTTTTAGCAAGGCTAGATATTCCCATGAATAAAGAAAAGGTTCAGCAATACATTTCATGGGCTGAAAAATGAGATGTAAAGTTTCTGTTGGTGAGACAACTTGGCCCAGGACCCACAGGAGGACACGTCCACCCTGAGCAGGCTTTTTTTGACATTTCCTCTGGATGAGGACCTTGGCATTTCAGAAGTTTGGGGTTATCACTGCCAAGGAGCGTGAAGCCGGGTTAGAGCGTCTGCAATCCAGCGCGGCAATTTGTGTCCTTACAAACGAACAGCAGTGGAAACAGGTAATCTGATCATCCCCTGGGTTTCACCGGTGGAGAAATGTGAACATTCCAATTAAGACTTATTCAAGGTTGCATGGTGAATGCATGGCAGGGTGGAATGGAGCCAGCAGTTTCTGAGACCCGGATCGGCTCCCTCCTCCCACAGCAAAATTCTTCTTCCCACGCAGGTCTTGAAGTTATTAGCAGCTGTTTCCAAACCGAAAGCTGCTTTCTGAAATTGGAGCATAAAGATAATCTTTCTCCTTCTACTCAAGCCTAACACAAACCTCTGCAGATAGAGGGGAATGGAGAATTAGGGAAGCAAAATATTCCTTTTTATTTAATCCCGTAGTAAAAATACATCCTTCTTAAAACCATACAACAAACAGAAAACCTGTGCTGCTATAGATCTTGTTACTAAAAAGGAGTCTATCCAAGCAATCTGTCCGCCTGCCTTTCTTGCTGTGCTGGTACTTTTCTGAAACTGTTGAGTCTGCATTTTTATTCCTCCTCACACTCTATATCCAGAGTAAATGATGCCAGACTCTATCAGCTATCTGGACATCTTTCCCATACTATTTTCTATCTTGGCTGGGGGGAGAGGAGGGGGAAGTTAGCTGCTTCAGTTTAAACACTATGAAACAAAACAATTCCCTACGAGAAAGCAGTAGAGATCATCTGAATCTTGCATACCGCAGATGGAGGAAGCGTAACTTTACTGTGGTTGAGATTGCTTATTCTCCCTTCACCCTTATGTTTGGATCATTTACAGGCCTAAAATGCAGGTAAAGCATAGAAACTTCACCTGAAAGCCTGGCAGGGAGGATGCAAGCATGATTGCTTTCCGTATATCTTAGGGTCTTCCCCCTTCCTCATCTCTTTGCTTTGGTTGTGAAATCCTGACAGTGGGACTGTTTAAAGCATCTGTTTTATTAAAAAAAAAGTCTCAAGTCACTCATGAGCAGGGCCTGGGAGGTGTGACTGTTATTAGTACCGAGATTCCAATTGGACAGGTCACAGAAAGCAGAATTTGTCTTTTATTTCTCCGGGGTATTCTCTAGCCATGACAGAGCAAATCAGAGATCCTAAAAAATAAAGTTTAACTCACCTGACTCCTTAGCAGACAGAAGTAAAGTGCTGTGCATCGTGTGAAGTATTATTGAACTATTGGGTATAAATAGTGATTTATGTTCACCTGTACCATGTCACCGCTGAAGCTCCTAGCTGTCTGATCAGCTATAGATGCCCTAAACCCCGGGGACAGCAGAAAGCCTCTTTATTGCCTCATTCTAGCATCAAAAGATAAGACCTTGATATTTTACTGAAAGGAGAAAAGGCGCTGCGCTTTCCTTTATTTGAAAGTAACTTTAGAAAAAGTTGCTTTCCTTGAGGAGAAAAGGTTCTTGAGCGTGCCGTTCTCGGAGCACAGCACGCTTTTATAGCAAGCAGAGCCCGCTTGTCCGTGTCACCTTAACATTTAGTTTTTACTTTGCTGATATCAATTAAGGAGGATATTCGTAAAGGTCAGTTAGTGGCCTATTATTCGCACAACCCCAGAAGTTATGAAATTATGGGTAACTCCCAGCTAGAACAGCTTGTTTCTTAGCTCACCTTATAGCTGTTTGGACTTTGAACTCTCTTGCTTCTAGTTCAGTCCCTGGGATTTTAGCCAAGGTGGGTTCTGTCTCATCTTCAAGTGCAAGACCTGGATGGCATCCTCCTGGAAATTAAGACCATGTTCCCATTCCCTTTCGTGCTGGGAAATGTTACCCATGCTGCCTCAGGTCTTTTATCAACTTATGTATAAATCCAAATAAAATAGAAATATCCAAATAATGTTTTCCTGCCTGCTAGTGGGCAGGTGGCACAATCTTAAGGGGATTAAAGGCTTTTCCCTCTCTTTAGAAATAGTCATTTCATTCTATTTTTAGAGGTGGAGACTGTCTCTCTCTATATCTACCCAGAGAGTTGTCCTTTACCCAAGGTATGTAAATAACAGCCAGCATTACCGTGAAAATAGAAAGAAGCCTCCTAAGTCCTGCACAACTGGGACATTTCCACAGCAATGACAAAGCCCTGTGATAGAGCGTTTTCTTCTCCCGGCACAAGGATGGCTCGGTGCATCCGTTGTCTGCCGAGTTTTCCAGCCTGCGCCCCAGCCAACGGGCAGCCCTTGTAGTCATTCGGCTCACGCCACATCGCTGTCTGGGAGTCCCTCATTTAGCGATTTATGGGCCATGTCAGCGTAATTTAGTGTCTTAATACTGCTGGTCAAGGACCATCAGCGTCTTCTAAACCTCCATTGTCCTTGGTAGGGAATGGAAGCAGAACTCGCTCGGAGTCAGCTTTCTGGGCAGCTGAGGGACAGTTGCGTTGAAGACAGTCGATATACATCCTTGGAGATAAAATTATTTCTCTGCTGACAAAACTGGCTTAAAAAGCAGCATTTTAAAAAAGCAGTGAGAAAGAATGAGGTTTGAAATATCCCCTTTGTGGGTCTCTGCTATTCCCTGGAGGCAGCAGTGCTCAGGTGCGTTGCGGAATAGGCAGGTGAGCAGGGTTGGCCTCGGACCTTGCTCACTGGTCAGCCGTCCCTGCCGGACAGTCCCTTCCGTACTCAAGGACAGGGGGAGAAATGAATGCTGGAGTGCTTCCAGCAGCACCTGCGCTTCCGGGTAAAAGAATCATGGCTTTTATACTTGGGATGAACCCCGCTTTCAAGGCGAAAAGGAGTCATGTAAGCGATGTCAGTTTTCTCAGTCATCTGCGAACGAGCCGTTCACCACTTGCTCTGATGGAGCCTGGTGCACGTAGTATAGCAGTGGCAAAATACTCCCCCATAATTCAAAGGTCCACTCACCAGGACGAGTGTTAGAGGTGGCTTTCTACTGCTACAAAGGGAGAATGTAAGAAGGAACTGCCCAAAAATCTGCATTAAAAGAGAATAATAGCTTAAATAGGAGATCTGTAAGCAAAAAGTAAGGAGACGGTGGACTGGGGATTACCTGAGTCTGTCTTCTCTGGAGTATTATGGGGGGAAATGACATCGTATTCACTTTCTGAAGGATTTGGGGGAAGGTTTATGTCTGTTTTCTCTCACAGAAAGAAGTGTGTATACCCTGACGTTAGAGGTCCGTGCTGCTGGGCTCGGCTCCTCCAGCCCTTTCTGTCAAGTTCCCAATGAGAGCCTCTTCCCTCTCAGTGGGTATTTACTCATTTATTTTTCTAAGTGGGCTTTTGTTCCGTTCAGATGCCGAGTGAGCTTTGCACAGGATGTAGCACAGTGGAGGTTCACATGTGATTGCACTTAGTGACTTCTAATAAAAAAAATAATATAATAATTATTGTCATTATTTACAACAGCAACATTCTACAGTGACGCCTTTTTCTGTCTAATTCCACTCCCTGCTACTCTGGTCCCGTCCCCCGCCGCTGCTCATAGAAGGCCCTGGAGGGAATCACTTTGCAGGTTTGCAGGGAAGTTTTTTTTCTCCTGTTGAGCCTTGCTCCTCTTGTGTTGGCTTTTTGCAGCGAGTCCAGGCCAAGGACATGTAGGGAAACAGTTTGTTTTGCAGCTAGTCTTCTCAAGCGGGGGCGCAGGGAGGAAAAACCCAACAGCTCGGGCTTTGAAATCCCCCAGGCAGTGAGAGCAAGGCGCTATTTTTTTGTGGTTTTCTGCCAATAAGAAATTTTCAAGGAAAGGAGTGAGGAGCATTTTATCTTGCTGATAGGAGAATATTAAAAACACAGGAGGACGCCGTGCGGATGTGTAACCTTCATTGCACTGAATCCAAAGAGAGGCAAGAGATAAAGTGCCAGTGCCTTTGTCCTATTAGCTGCTCCTGTTTACTGTGCGAGTCTGTTGAGGTGTTTAATGACTTCTCACATCACCATGGGGACACTGAGACAAGAGAAGGATTCATTTCCAGTCTTCTCTCCTTTCTCCTCCTTTTTTTTTCTCCACTCTTCTGCCTCACTCTTTGATATTCTTCCATGGTGTCTTGGCTGTCCTCGTACACGTATAATGTTTCCATTTGNGTTTGCTGTGTATTTGTTGTAGGCACCGTCTCTGGGGCGATGGCGCAGGTAGCGGTAAGCAAGCGAAGGAGTTGGCTCTGTTTTGTGGCAAGAGCATAGAGGGAAAGCGTCAGTGTTGGCTGCAGTGGAAATATGGGAGAGAGATGGACAGGCAGCACATCCCCAGTTTCCGAGGGCTTCTCCAGTCCCGGTGCTGCCGTGCTCCTCGCGAGCCGCCTGCGTCTGCTGGTGCGAGCCCTGGGCTGGCTGAGCTGCTTTGCGGTTTACAAACAGCTCTGCGTTCAAAAGTTCACCAGGATTTATAACGCGGTGGCGCGGTGTGAGTCATCAGCGCTGGGGACTGAACTCGCAGACCTCTCAGTCTAAATCCACGAGCTGCCACAGCCCGAGGTAAAAGGCCACTTCTGCCAGATGAAGGTTGCAGGAGAGCCATAAACCACTCCGTGGCCGCCTCTCTTGCCCTCCCCTGGGAGGGAGCCCGTGCCATGGGGAGATGCGGGGGGCTCTGCCCGCCCTGCAGAACGGCGGCGGCCGCGTCGCCCCTGGTCCTGTGCAGCCCATGGGGCAAAGCAGTGACCGGCAGGGAGGAGAAGGGGGGGAAAGAAGCACTCCAGATGAAAACTGGAGGTGAGGCGCAGCGGTGGGAGGTCCTGCGTTGGGTGCAGTGGCCGGAGCCGAGAGCCCCGGGGTGATTGTCTCAGCAGCGTGAGCGGCGCCCCGACGGCGCTGGCCCTCTGTGGGGCAGCACCCAGGAGCAGAAGGTCTGTAACAGAGGTGAAAAGCGGCTTTACTGACTCTTCAGCAGGTATGGGGAAAAACGGATGCGTGTGCTCACTCCCTCTATCCACAGGCCTCTCGCTTTAGTCTGCGGATGAGGCTTTAATAGTGAGAAGGTTTTACTACAAAGGCCACTTTTCTCCTGATAGCTCCCCGCTCACCCTTGCCCGAAACAAACCGTGCTCGGGGCATGGGCACAGGCGGCTTGAAAGTGAAGCAGCAGCAGTCTGTAGCCTTTAAGCTGTGTGCATACTACTTATTTTTCTGGTTTCTGCCAGTCTCCTGTGTTTAATGGGGATAGTGGGGAGGGGATGGGAAGTGAATAGCCCTTCTGTTCTTGCTGCATGTAACCAAACCAACCAGCGGACATCGGTAGGACAGCAAGTCACAGTGTGTTACCTGGAGAAGGTGGGAATTTTAGCGGTTCCTGACCCTTCTTAGCAGAGGTATCATGCTTGGCCCCTCTGGCCTGCTAGATAAAAGTTAATTGATCAGGTGTAAACGGGCGCTGGCTCAGACCTGGTCCCGCAGTGCCAGGCTGCAGCGGGAGCAACCTGTTCATGTCGCGTAACTGCAGTGCGACCCCAGGGATTTCACTTGGGGCCACGGCGTGTGGCTGCTCTGGGCAAGCCAAGGACACCAAATGCTTGCCTGAGAGAAGCTTCTCTAGGCACCATCTTTTGCATACCGATTTTTTTAAACCTTTGCAGCCCACGTCTGTGCAAGTGGGACTATTTGGGCATACAAAAGAAACATGGTGAATGCATCTGTTGGGAGTCGAGCATCTCTATACCCAGCTGCACTCGTACCTGAGACTCAGTCTGGACATCTGCGCAGTAAGCAAGGTGCCTCACAGGCGCTAAATGGCCGTGGTGGTGAGAGATGTCTTGAGAAAGGTCCTCGAGCTGAGAACTTAGTCCCCTTTTTGGTGGTTGACTCCCAGGAGCGTGGTGGTAAGGCAGTTGTGTGCCAGACACTGCAGACATCTGGGCAGAATAAGGGCCTTGGTTTGAAATAAGGCTGGTGGGAAAACAAGAGCTTTCTATTGCCCCTCCCCACACTCAAAATATCAAGGTTTGGAGCTTTTTTTCACCGTCTGCCCACGCTGCATTAGAATGAGTTGCTTTGTGGAGCAATGTGAACGTTGCCTGTTTACTGCCCGGTGGTGAACCATCTCCACAGCTGCACGTGTTTGCATTCTCCATGCTGGTTGCATCTCACATGTTTCAGGTGACTAATTAGTCTACAAGGGTGCTGCTGGCTCTACAAGTCCCACCCTTAATTTGATGAACCAGTATTTTCCAATGGGGAAAAACAATGAGCTCTGCAAGAATTAAGTCATGGGGGAGTTCCTCCAGGGTCCCCATCCCACGGTGCGGAATCTCATGGAGGTGTTGATACTGCTAGCCTGCATTATAGCGGTCTCACTTTAATCGAAGCTAATAAAACCGTGGATTTGACCCCATTGCCTTTTAATCAGAGCTCAGACCATGACCAATATTAGAGACACAGAGTGAAAGACACCAAAAACATCTTGAGAAAATAGTATGTGTTCCAAAAATTGTGGGTTTTGTCAAAACCAAAATATTTTGCTGGAAGGAGTCTGTTTCAATGATAGTTCCAGCTGGGAATAATTGAAACAAATCATTTAGATTTTGTTTTGATATCACTTTACTATTTTGATAAAATAAAAAGTGCCAACTGCATTTATTGTGACAGTTCACACTGTAATACATACAAATGTCTATGGCCAGTGTTTGTAATGCATGATGCTATTTCAGTGTAACCAAAAGTGGACCATTTTCCTATTAAAATGTAGCGTTCAAACACTTGAACACTTTGAACACAATGGAAATAAAATATTTTAAGTAACAAGTAATCTCAAAAACTTTAATTGAATGAGAAATATAAAAATATCAGCTTTTTTTCTGAGTCAGATATAAAAAGTCAGACAATTTTCCATATAATTCATTCTCCCACCCAGGTAATCTTTATTCAGAGAAAGAGGTGAGAAATAACCTACTTGACAATTCTGAAATAACTTACTCAACAGATTAGAAACTGATGGAACTTGTTCTGCTGCAAAATTAAGTGATAGGAAAAGGCCACATATGCGCATGTGAATATGGGAATGAATGTGTATATTATCACTTATACTATTTGACATCGGGATCAGACCCCTTCTGTGCTAAATATTGCACATTCCCACAACTTAAAAATCTCAGTAGATGAGGCAAAGGAAAGATACAGCTGCCCAGCCAAATGCAGTTGTGTTTGTGACGTGCTTTGAGACGCCTTTGCTAACGTGGGTTTGCGATCGCAGGCGGCGGCAGTAAAGATACGGAATCTTTGGCTTTAGCCAACATACCGGTGTTGGAAAAAATAAATTCCTTGGATGCGCTAGGGACGTGTTTGCTCGGCTCTTCTAACAGGTAACAGCAATGTGTAGAGCACCGCGGTGGCCTGAAGCCTCATCAGCTTTGCAGCAGAACAAAAACTGTCCTCGTGTCACCCGAGTCCTCGTTGCGGATCTCGGCCGCGACACCTCCGTGCGCACGCAGTGAGGGAGCGCTGCTCTTTAAGATGAAACGGGATTTGTGAGTCGATTTCGAAACCTACTGAAGACCGCAATTATTTTAAATGTTCTGATTTTTTTTTTTTGCAATTTTTTTGGTTATGGCAGGGTGGTGACAAAGTTGCAAGCCCTTCTCAAAGAATAACCCCAGCGCGCAGCGGGGTACAAAGGTTTCCTAGGAAAGAAAAAGGCTGTTAGTACTCCCGTGCCTTTGTATAAGCGCGAAGTCTTTGTGTATATATGCTGGCTGAGCAGATGTTATTCAAACACAAGTGTGTTTTGTCAAGTACATTGCTTGAAAGACCCTGAGTCAAAACATGAGTTATTTATGCATACATAAAATTAATCCTCAAATGATTAGCTCAAGAATGCATGTCCTGCAAGTAATTGTTGGTAGTATTTTACTGATGAGAAGCAAAGTCAGGAGAAAATTCTGCTCTTAGTTATTCTGTGAGAGAACGTGGCTGCTAGTAATGAAATAATAATTAATTCACTGAGTTATACATTTGCCTTATTTATGGATGTACTCTTTACTTATACATATTTTTATTACTTAATATTTAAAATGCATTAAGGGCATGTAAGACGCAGTAGCAGAGCCCTTGTGCTGCTCAAATCCTGTGCCGTGATGCTCTGGAAAAACACCAGCAGCTCGATTTGCAGAAGGGCTCAGATCCCCAAGTTCTGGTACTTGCTCAGCAGTAGCCCAGGAGCTGTCGGGGTGGGAATGACGGTGAAGTTTTGGATCCCCCTGGAGCCAGGAAAGGGCCCGAATACGGTCCAAAGCAAGGCTGCTTGTCTGGGCTGACAATGACGCATCCCTGCTGCAACACTGCCAATCCTGAGCATACGAAAATCGTGCTGTAAAACATCAAAATCATGAAATGTACCAGAGAAAATAACAGCATATGGAAGATTCCTTTTATTTGGCACACTCGCTCTTGAAAATTTAGGAGCTCCATTTTTAAGCCTTTCCCCCCTCCTTTTATTGAAGCAAGGAGGGTTAGAATTTTGCTCTTAATTATTCTTGCAAAAGAGATAGTCAGAAAATCCTTTAACACTTTGGCTTAAAATTACCAGGTTATTACAGAATTAATGGCACAATAAGATCGTGCAGCGTTGTCTTTTGCTCACATTTGCACCTAGGTGTACCCAATTCTATTTGTACAAGTATGAGATTTGCTCAAGTGGATTTTTTTTTTTTGAGAAAAAAGGAGGTAAAATGTGTTTGCAGAAACTGATTGGAAAACAGACTTTTTTTTTTTCTTTTTTATTCCCCCAAGAGGTTTAAAGTCTGGTCTCTGGGTGAAAATAAATGGGTGAGGCCAATAGTCTGGAAGCACTGCTGAATGATGCAATGACGTGTCTCAAAGCAGTAATATTTCACGGCAAATCATCGCGATCTAAAACGGAGACAAGATGCTGCCATTTTTCTCCAAACTGCATCTGTTTTCTACTTTTCTTACCTTTTTCTTCCAGAAACCTGGTTCAAATCCAACCTAGGGCTCGGTGGCTATTCTTAGATGATTCTGGAAAGTGATTTTAGTCTTGGTAGCATAAGCCAGTCCGGTGCCGGTCACTTGCTCAATGGAAAGTCACTTATGGTGGAGAAGAGCAAAAACGTGGGGTTTTGAATGCCAAGCAGCCTCTCGATGGTAGATACGGTCTCAGCAGCTGATGGTTGGAGGCAGGGCAGAGAGGACTCTGCCGCGCAGGACGGCAGGCCTGACTGCCCTAGGAAAAGCCGTGCAGTTGGATGGCATGGGACGAAGACAGTCCAATGTTTTCAAACTAAGAATTTCCTGAAAACAATTCAATTTAGGATGGGGAGGGGAGCCCCAAATATTATCACTGATTCTCCTTCCTTTTCTTCTTCCTCCAATTTGGTCTTTTTTTCAAATTTTTTTATAACAAAAATATTGCTTCAGCTGCTTCTTTTGAAAACGCCTGTAAGCCTTTTTATTTCTCTTCAATAACTCATCTTATTTTGAAATATTTATAGAATCATAGACTCATAGCATGGTTTGGGTTGGAAGGGACCTTGAAGATCACCCAGTTCCACCCCCCTGCCCTGGGCAGGGACACCTCCCACCAGCCCAGGTTGCTCCAAGCCCCGTCCAACCTGGCCTTGAACACCTCCAGGGATGGGGCAGCCACAGCTTCTCTGGGCAACCTGCGCCAGGGGCTCACCACCCTCACAGGAAAGAATTTCTTCCTAATATCTGATCTAAATTTGCATTCTTCTAGCTTGAAGCCATTCCCCCTCGCCCTATCACTCCGTGCCCCTGTAAAAAGTCCCTCCCCAGCTCTCCTGGAGCCCCTTCAGGCACTGGAAGGGGCTCTAAGGTCTCCCCGGAGCCTTCTCTTCTCCAGGCTGAACCACCCCAACTCTCTCAGCCTGACAAAATATTTCCTTTGGAAAAGTAACCAACTAAAAGGGTTGGAAGGAGGAAAAAGCAGTAGCAATGATATTTTCTTCTGTAAAGTCTTTTTATACACAGACGCACCAACGAACATCAGAAAGATTTTTAAGAAAACATTGCTTAAACAATTTTTAGTCTCCATGATAGGGCGGGGGGAAAAGTCATTCTGTGCAAACCTCTGCCGATGGGCTTCTCCGTGGCTCGTGCGGGCGGACGATGCATTTTGGTGCACAGCCTCAGAAAGGAGACACGGGCTGTCTCGCCTCGGGTTTGCTTTCCTGCGGCTGTGATTCTTGCAGGGATATGACCAGAGACAAATCTTCCCGACCCAAGTACAGCATCACACAGCTGACTTAAGTGCATTACGGGTTTATTTTCGCTTTCCTCTGAGGTGTCAGATGTAGGCCATCGCCCGAGGCAGAAAACCAGACACCGTGTACCCGTGACCTTACCCAGCACCGAAAACCCTGTCAGCCGAACGCCCGGCTGCTCTCTGGCTCAGGAATTGTATTGAATTGCTCAAAACCTTCTCCTTTATTATTATTGGTTTTAGATGAACATGAGGCAGGTGTGTTAGGACGGGTCACTCCGGAGCTGTAAATCCAGGGGCTGCAGGCGGGGAAGGGACGGGGGGGGGGCCCGGAGGAGAGCGCAACCCCTTCACCTCGAGCTCAGCGGTGGTGTGCTGCGGGTGGATTCGGAAGCAATTTGTGTGCGTACGGAATGCCAGCGTACAGTAATGCGTAAATTTGACTGCCAAGCTCCTCACGGGTGTACCTAGTGCTTTGACACCACTGAAAGCTACTGCTGCTTTTGGTTTTTTATCCTTTTCCTCGCCTTTCGGGGAGTTTGCTCGGTGGAGACGGCCGGTCTCGGGGGTCTTCGCCACCCTGCGCGCCCCGAGCGGGTTACCGTCACGCTGCCCCGTTGCCTCCCGGCGCCCGCTCGCTGTTCACCGTGCAACTTCGGAAGGGGATGAGAAAACCCACCTCACCCCTGCGCAGCACTAGCGTTGTGAGCTTTATTGTCTCCCGCTTCCATCTAACGCTCTTCATTAGCCTGAATATTTGCAGCGCCTTTGGTAGCCTGGGCAGAACGCATTGATCTTTTTGCGCTCCGCTGCGAGGCAGCGGGGAGGGGGGGAGAGGCAGAGGAGGGAGAGGCATCGACTGGTCTGCGATGGTGACTCAGCTGGAGCCGCTTGGCAGGGCTGCGTACGTGCTCGGGAGCGGCGATTGCAAAGCATATTTAAAAATGAAATTTGCGGGAGGGCTTCCTTTCAGCCTGGCAGAACTGTCGCTGTGTTGATTGTCGTGGGTTTTTGTGTTGTAGCTTTTGCAAATCTGTCTCATCTCGAAATAGTCCAAAAGGTTTATTTCACCTCCCGCTCCAGCCAGAAGGGGTCTGAATATTTGTGTGTGCGCGCGCGGGTGTGTGTGTGTGTTTTTATCTCCAGCCCTGCAGCGGTTTCAAAAGCCAAGCGAATGCTAAACACAAATGCTTAAAAGATGTTGGGGTTTTTTAATGCCCCTCTGGTTAAAAAAGAAAAAGGTAAATGGGAACAAAAACAGAATAGAAGAGAACTGCTCCATGTAGAGAAAACATAAAGAATTAGGATGCTGAAATGAAATGCCCTAAAACAGCTCCTCTGCAGACAGAAATGTGTCTACACCATAAGTCTCTTTTCTTCCCTTTCTCTTTTTTCTTTTCTTTACGAAGATGTTTAGTTTGTAGCTGACAGATTGCTGGTCCATTATACTTATTTACACTCTGGCAGAAGGGAGTCAGGGTCACTTACAGTGGTACCCCCATTAAATGCTCTGTATACAGCCAGGGCAGTATAAAAAGGAGGTGTGGATACAGAAATCAGGCTGGCTCACAGCCCCTGTGAGAAACAGCATTGCCACCATAACACACTCCGAAAATGTTTGGCGGGCCTCTTCGGTGGCGCATTCCTGCAAGTTAGTGCTGCTGTTGCTGACAGCCGTTGCAGTCCTTGAGATTTATAGATTTGAATAAGCTTTGGGTCCCGAAGGCCTTGAGCGTGAGTGGGAGGAGGGCCATCCACCTCTGCCTCCACCGGCCCTGGCCTCGTCCCCCCTGTCCCGTGGCTCTGTGGGGTTCCCTCAGCTGCCCAAGCCAGCCCAAAGGGAGTGATCTCACCAGACGTCTCACCCCATCCTTTCCCTCCTTTGGTGTACATGACAAGGCTCTCGGGTCGCAGTGCCATGGGCTGACATCACCTCGTAGGCAGACTTGGCCATGTTTGTGGGAGTCAATTCATGCAGTTACTACACACATGATGAGGAATGGACCCATGACCTGTCCATACAAGTGGACAGAAAAAAAAATCCCTAGGATTTCACCTCCAGAGTCGAGGAGCTCCAAATAGAGCCATCGTGCCCTTGAGACACCTGTTTTTCATCACCCCACAGGCTACAAATGGTCTCTCTGATGCTGCCTGTGAAAATAATTTCTGCTGCAGGGCCGCGTAAACCACTATGGGGCGACTTGCCCACCCATCTGACCTGTGCTGGGTATGAGCCGAGGGAAGGAGGATGGCATTAAATATCTCAGGGCAATTTTTGCATGTGAATATTTGGTCCCAGTGGCATCAGGCACTGGCCAGGTCGTGGTCGGGGCTGCTGAGCCTTGACTGGCTGCTGGTGGCTGCAGGAAGGTAGTCCAGTAGCCAGGGCCTGGGGAGAGTGAAGCACCTCCAGCAATGTTGTCTTTTCTCTCCAGGTCAGTCTCCTACAAGCACTGCAGCAGCCCTTTGCCATGAAAGGATTTTCCACCGCAGGGAAATCCCTCTGAGACCACTTTGGATGGGGTTAGGGCTCCTCTGCATCGCCAAGAGCATTGCCAAGTGACCAGATGGCACTAGAGAATCAGGCCTCAAAATATTAGTCAAAAAGCCCATCTTCTCCTCCCCTTCAATTCCTTATTTGGCTGTTGGCACACAGAAGATCTCATGTTCCCAGAGCTGGACGCTTGTCAGCATCCTCGCCGCTCACCCATCCACCCACATCCACCCCCCCACCTCCTGAACAAGCTGCTCAGACTACAGATGTGATGTGTCTTTAGCCATCGAGTACCCATTACTAAGGGTTTTGTATTCAAGAGGGGTTAGGTTATGTATTTGTATTGCCTTTTTTTTCTTTTTTCTCTTCAGCGTACCTTGTATTTAATTTGGCAGAAAGCTCTGTTGAAGCCGCTTTACCTTTACTACATTATTATTCAATTGTATTTCCCTTGATGAAAAACCTGGCAGTGTGTTGCTCAGTGACAGATGCGCTAGCTTTGGTTGAATCACCACCACTAGGCTTATTATCAGTTTTACTAATGTTTGCTGTTTTACACTGTAACAGGTAGGGTGATTCATTCAGTCGAGTCAAACACACAGACACACATATGCATACACAGATTTAGATACGCCCCCCACACACACACATATACAGAGGTGAATCAGCCTAAAATGATCCTTCCTTTATGCATTCCTCCGACAAAACGCTCCTGGATCCCCTGCCTGCGTGTGTCTCCTCACTGAGCGCATTTACTATCCACGAGCAAATACCGCTTCCTAGAGGGGCAGGGCTGCAGGGCGCCTGCCGTAATTTCAGTCACCGGGACAAAAACATAAAATAATCCTTACTAACCACAACCAGCTCTGACTGCTGGTTAGCTCACGTATGTGTAAGATTAATGGAACGCTGCTTCAGCTAATTCAGGTTGTAGAAATTCAGATTATTCAATCCCGAAGTCCTGAATTTGCTTTTTGCAAATGACTTATCCCGCACAGCCGCGGCGTGCGGGGAGCTTTCCCTCCCTTGCGTGTGCGACGGGGATTTGTGACTGTTAATTGTGTGGGTTAAGATAAGTGTGAGCCTGAGCTGGTTTTAAAAGAGCAGGCTCCCTGATCCCCTGCAGTGTGAATCCAAATCTCTCTGCAAAGGTGTCGGTGTGCCAAGCCTTCTGGGGAGAGCGATGCTGCCTGCGCATAGAGCTCCATCATCGCTCCAAGCTTTTCCAGTCAACGGTGCGACGAGTGTGCAGGTTGCAGTGCTCAGGACAGGTGACCCCGCTCTGCGTCTCACACCCCACAGAAGTTTTGCTGCAGGTTTTCCTTCCGCAGGGACAAATCCCGTTCTTGGATCCCGCAGCAAGAACTTTATATAACAACATTGACTGTCATAGGTCTTTAAAATATCCCTAGTGCCTCCCAAATGCAAGTGTCCTGGCTTCAGAGGAGCTCGTTGCTGGTCAGTGGACTTCTCCCTGCAGGAGATGGAGTTGGTGGTGGGGCTGGGAGGAGGATCAATCCCAACGCTTCAAAAATTGCCATCTGTGTTGCAATCCAATTCGGTGCTCCAGAGAGCTGCTTTATTCATCGTGATTTTCTCAACTCACAATGTCAGGGAGCCTGAAGTGTTTGCAGATTTAATTCTGTGCATCCACACGCTGCAAACTCTGCTGCTTGTTCTGAATTATGTAAATCTCCGGAGGCTGCAAAAGTGGGCCAAGAGTCTCCCAAGAATGGGTTTTCTCATGGCCCTGCACCCTCCAAACTGCTCTGTCTCCCAGCTCTCACGGTAGAATTGGCCATGTGGTGGATAGAAAAAAAAATTGTTTAAACTAGGAAAACTTTGACTTCGTATTCAGTGTGATTTTAAGGCACAATATTAGGCCACTTACATACAAACTGCTTGGTCTCTTTAATTAAAACTCACAGGCACTAGTTGTAAAATAATGAATGTCTCGCTCTGCAGTATTGAAACTTTGTCTAATGAAGTCTTTGCCTTGTCTGCCTCTGTTTCCATCTGACATCCTGTATTCATTCACAAGATGTTCCTCTTAATGAAAACAAGGTCACTCTTTCAGCATTTGATGGCCAAGAAAGAAAAAGGTGATAGAACTGTAGCCTTACAGAGTGTGTTATTTTTTTTTCCTCCTTCCATAATTGCAAAGAACTTCCATTGATGTCGACAGGACTTAGGCTTGAATAGCAAGAGGAGAATAGGTGCCAGATCAGACCATGGGACAAATTGGAGTTCAGTCCAGATATTCAGTTTCTTACATCGATTTTCCACTTTTGTCTGTCATTGCCTTATGGGACAATAATACCAGTTCATAAGAAGGAAGCATTTGTTCTTCTCTGCTTATAGGCTGATGTCTAATGCTTATTAGTAAGTAATACTGATGTTGCATACAGGGACTAAATTTGAGATCTAAACCTTGCAGCGTTGCCTGCTGTACAGAAACATAATAGCGGAAGGTGCCTGCCCTGACAAATATACCAGCCAAAGAGTGCAGGGAGGGAAGTTTTGTAAAATTCCCTTACAGATGGGCAACTGGGGAAGAAAAAGCAAAGTATTTTTTCACACTATGCATAAGTCATGTGGCAGTAACAGAGCCTAACCCCCTGTTTCCCCGGGCCTGAGGGTACAGCCAGAACCGCCAGGAAGAGGCGTGCGATTGATGTAGCAGTTTCATGCCACTGCGTTCTCCAGGGTCATTTCCTTCGCTCCTTCTTGGAGCAGAGTTATGCTTTGGTGCAGCGGTGGGCAAGCACCGCACGCTGTGGAGTTTCCTGGTCTCTTGCCTGTCTCTGGCCTCCCGTGAAGCTCTTGAGCATCCATCCCACACTGCTGCTCTGCTGAGTTTGTGTTCCCTTTCCTACCTCCCCTTCATGTAAAAAGTAAATGGCCCAGCGTCTCTAACAGCTAGCAGGAAGAGCTGACCTGCACTGCAAGGCTTTTTCCCAGAAACAACCGGGAAAATAACTTTTGAGCAGCACATGATACTGGGGGCTGGGGGGGGGGGAAGGGGGAAATCACAATCTGCTGCAGACAGCTGGCAAATATTGCTAAAGAAAAGCTGCAAAAGTCACAAAATTATTCACTGTGAATTATTTCCTGACCTCTATGGAAAGAATACAAACACTCCAGCACCTCCAGGAAGCCCCAACAAGTAGCCCCTGCCAACTGTAATGAGGGTGGGAGCTAATCTCTCCAGGAGGTGAGTAGCAATGCCAAGAGGGACACATTAGACTTCAGCTCCTAGTGACATCCACCTTCTGGGGACACTAAGCCAATTTACCTAATTCCAATGAAATTTCAGTAATAAAAGTAAAGGTGGCTTGCTGAGCAGAGGCTGGGGAAAGGATTAAAGGCATTTGCATTAATAAATAGAGATGTTATCATGGAGAATTAATGTTCTTTGATATAGATCTTGACAGCATTGGAAGATGCTAGGTACAATGCCTCATTATCTCTCGGAGGTTAAGGGGTCAGCCTGGGACAAAGGGAAGTGATTTATGCAGTATCTTTGTCAGAGATATGAGAATATGTATGAAATAATAAGACTTGCAGAGACCATTAGTAAAAACCTCCCCGGATCCCAAGGTCTCGCATTGCACTGGATTCCCTCTCTCTGGGCTGCGCATCATTCAAGCACTTTCTTCCTCTGCTATGTCCCATCTCTTTATCTCTCGTACCCTTTTAATATCTTATATTAGGGTTGTTCCTTCCCCTCCCAGTATCTGATAGGCAAACGTTCTTCGAAAGGTGTGGTTAATCCAGAAGAGAAGGCAGGATTCTTTAATCTGAAACTTTTCCCCCTCTCTCTCACTCCTTAGGAGATACTGGCTTGGGGAGGTGACATTTGAATGACAAGGGCAAGCGAAGAGAGGAGTGTTGAATGGTTCGGGTGTTAATTAAACCATCAAGGACAAATGAAGGGATATGTGGCTCTCTTCTGTATGGGGGGAATTGAGAATCATGCAGGTGCGCATTGCAGGGAAAGTTCAAACCTGCGACCCCTTGGACATTGCTAGCACAGGAACCTGCCTTTAGCAGTGGTCAGTCCTGGGGATGTTAGAGAAATCCCCCTCCACTCTCTAAATGCCATGATCTCCACGTCTCTGCGATGACATTTCATGTCCTCTGAAGGACTTGCTGATAGAGGGAAGGCAGGACCCCGAGCAATGCTCACTGTCTCTCAGGGAACACGGTATTAGCCAGTTTCCTAATACTGCATACAGTATAATACATCTAATGCAGTACAATATTGTACACTTTCTGGTAGCTGGAAAGTGAATCCTTCCAAGCGGCAGTGAAGACCCAGACGTGCGCACAGGTGACTCCCGACGTCGCCTGAAGCTGAGCATCTCAGGCTGCCAAGTAGAAAATTCTTTGCCAGATGCTGCTTTCCTGCACAACTTGACAATATCTTCAAACACTTGTTAGAAGGGGTTTTCTGATTGCTTTTGGTTATTATGTCTCTCCTCTGCTCTCGTTCAGGAGCGTTTCAGAGAGGGTCGCTCCCGTGAAGCAGGCGCTATTCATCCCTTGTTGTCTGTGATGGGAGCGAAGTCATGGGACAAGTAGCAAAGTTATTGGCAAGCTGTAGATGCACAATAGACCCAAGAGGAATGATGAGGATGGCACTGCTGACTGCGTGTAAGGAAAGGTTGCAGATCAACATTTCTGACAGTAAATTCATCTTGGGAATCGTTGAGAAGGGACTCAAACTAACCTCCTCATTGAAAACAGCTTTTGGCCAGGATGAGCAAAACGTAATGATTTGATTTCCTGTATTGTAGAAAAACCATAATAAACCAGGACTTTTTAAAGCTTGTTTCTCTAAGAAAATGAAGCTTACTTGAGAGCATCGTCTGGCTGTGTGCTTCTCCTGATTATCGTTTGAAAGTGTCCCATTTAAAAAAGAAAAAAAGACAGGAAGATGGACTCTGAAAGCTATTGATTTTTTACACATTTTCTAAAAAGAAACAAGTGAGTAGCAGAGAGAGATCTAAATAAATGAGGGAATCTATTGATGGAGAGGATGAGTCTGAGCTCAGATCCACAGAAGCCATAGGAAAGAGAGGAAAAAAAACCCCAGTTGTCATCACTTCCACTGCTGTGGGACTACTTGTATGACAGAGGCTTCCCTGAAGTGCGCAGAGCTAAGGACATCCATTAAGGAAACATTGAAATAATCTCCACTTCTGTACTCCAGAGATACTAGCGCAGCACAGGCCCATCGCAATCTTTCCTCCTCTGCGTTACAGCAAGAAGCCGCGATGGACTTCAAGCACCACCAGCAGGAATTAAGCATTTAATTCTCATTTATATTCTAAGGGAACTGGACCCGGGACTGCACCGTCTGCTTTGAAGCCTTCCCATCTTCTCCTCTCCACAGCACTAGACTTGTCCATACCTTTTGCTGTGCAGAATCAGGATAACAGGTAAAGTTAAAAATAAATTGGAGTGCAAGGAAAATGGACGGAAGAATCTGGACCAGATCAGATGAAGTACTCTCTTTGCACCTTTTCATATTTGATTCTATTTCCTTTCCCCACTTTTCCCCTACGTTTCAAGAGAAATGTAATGCTTTTGAGCAAAAACACCTGAACTTTTCATTTTTAAAAATATCATTCTTTGTGATCACATCCCATTCAGTGGTATTTGCTTATCAAAAGGTGTTATTGAAAAGTTGCTGTCCAGCCTTGTAAAAGTTATCATTTCTGTTTAACTATCCTCGGTCTGTCTTCAGCCTTATTTATGGACTCCTTGATTTTTAAAACTGAATGCTGTCAAATTGAGTGGTTTTTACAGTCAGTCAGTGAAGAAAAAGATCATAAAGGAAAATAAGAATGGAGACTATTATAAAGTAAGAAAAGCAGAAGCAAAAAATGGGACTGTATAGGAGGCAGGAGAAAGAAAAAATATAGCAGGACATTTTGTTATAATATAATGAATGTTTTCAACTCATTTGGGCCAGCCCATTTCATATACGTGTGGAGGCTGGGGTTGCTTTGGTTTGTGTACCAGTCCAGTTCATAGGAGGTAGATGATACGGTGCTAGAGTGAATGAAATTACACTCTTTATACCTGTTTTCCGCATAACTTTGTGCAGGAATGAGCACAAGCTCAATAAAAACATGTGTAATGAGCAACCTCCATCACCCGAGCTAGGGGAACAACTGTATTACCCCAAAAGAGAGGAGAATGGATGACTTTTACCCTTTTGCGTAGTCTGGGTACTGAGGGTGAAGGGGAGGGAGTTTCACCAGGTGGTATATACGCCCCCAGTATGGNAGGGAAGGGAGTTTCACCAGGTGGTATATACGCCCCCAGTATGGCCCCGCTCCTCGCTGGGTTGCTGCCTGATGGAGAGCAGCCTTCCCTGGTGGAGGGTGACACCACCTTGGCTCTTCGCTCCTTGACTGCAGAGCCTTGAGAAGGCAAACGGCCCTGCCAAGGAACTGCAAGTCTGTTTTCAGAGATCCTTTGAATACTTGGGATCTTTAGGAGTTAAGAACTTCTTTTAACGTTCAATTTTTTTGTCCGCTATGTTTATATATGACGAGCTTGTGCCAAGGACCCAATTACAATTTTTTTATCTCTCTCCCCTCTTTCTTCTCCACTTCTTCCTCCAACCATAATCAGGGACACCTGGAAACAATAAAGAGCTGTTTGTTTGGTTCGTCCTTCTCCCCCTATTTTCTCGTGTATTTGATGTTATGAAAGCAAGGCTGTTAGAGATCCATTAAGCTGTGTTTGTAACGGAAGGGAAGTGTTCTATCTGGTTTGAGGAAGATAAGGCACATAAATCGAACTCACCCTACATCTAAACATTTCTGCAAATAGCTGAGAAGGAGACAAACATGTAGTCGCTTTTACTACGTGCTGCATGCTCCATCTTGCCACCACTGGAAGCCAGGAGAACTTGAGAATTAAGATCAGAAACTTCAGACAAGACTGATGAACAATTTTCAGGCTGGAAATTGGTATTTACAATAAGATAATTCTCTGCTTGCTACTGTATTGCTTATGCAGGGAGCATCCAGCGTGTCCACCCAACCAGTGAGGTCATTCTGCAACAATGATCCATTTAATAATTGCCTCCTCTGGGTTTAGGAAAGGCCCACTAGTGCCAACTGCCTCAGTCACGCGGCCAGAGACAACGCAGTCCTGTCCTTATTCAGTGATACGTATGGAGAGCCCTTTTCACAGTCACAGCAGTCAAAGCAGGTCTCATCTCGGCCATGAGACTTGCCTGCAGGAAATAGTGGATGCCAAGGAAATGTGAAAGAGGTGGATTCAAAGAGGGATACGCAGCCAAACCAAGCGTGCGTTTGAGGGGGCTGCGCCATTCCTCCAGCTTCCTCGGTGCCTCTTTCCTCCTGGCTTGGTCGGCTTGGTGCCTCCTCCAGCCCACCTCGAGACCCAGAGGCCACAGCAGAGCAGGGACTTGCCGGCCATTACAGGTGGGACCGGTGAACACAAACAGAGGAACCGAGTCTCCTGCTCTAAACAGTCTTTTGCTTTGTCTGTATTTGTATCTGTCCTGCAAGTGTGTATGAAACCAGCTTGATCATATGCATTCCTGTGGGGTGTCCATACTGTTTCCTCTCCTTCACCTATTCAAGATTTTTTTTCCTAAGAGGTATTCCAGAGCTTTTGTTAATAATGCAGTTTACAGCTCATAGGGGAAGATACGTGGAGGGTCTCTCTTAGAGCTGTTTTATCCTGGCTCCCTTGGCTTAAATGAGTCTTTCCTTGCAGCAAACTTAACGTGGATTGGAAAGACTCCCAGCTGTAGAATGTGTAAATTAAAACTCTCCTGGAATGATCAGGAATGAGAATATTTATTCTCACTCTTGTCCTGGCATCTCAGAAACCCAGGTCAAAAAATTATCCCTTGCTTCTGAAGGAATGGATGAAATGTGTGCAACAGCCCTTGACAGACAGCATTTTCATGATTTGAGCTCAGAATCGAGTCCCCAGGTAGATAAATCAGTCTCCTGCTAAATGATAAATAGTCCTTGGCTTTAATCTGTACTGGAAGGGGCTTGAGGGTAGTTAACAGGTCAATGCCTCTCGCTGAGTACTCAAGAAATACCTCTCTCTGGACTTTTGGCAAAATTGTTTAAGGGATATATTGCTAATGGGTGGGCAGTCAGGTTTAACCCTAACTTAATTAGAGACTCCACACCTAGTCGTTATGGAAAGCAAGGATGCGAGTGTGGCACAGCGGTGCGTTGGGCTGTGCCCTGTGCTCAGCGCAGAGGAGCTGGCGGGGAACGGGCGAGAGCAGAGGGAAGCCAAACCAGCAGGGAGCCCTGTGGTTTTCTCCAGCTCCCACTCCGTGGCGCTGAGGGGCATGTTTTTGCACGTCCATCTACAAGTTACTCTGTGTTCCTCTCTTAGAATGCAATCCCCAGTGGACTTGCAAGGCCTTAATCTGATCCCCTTGAGCGAGAGGCAGAAGCCACATCATCACAGAGACCCCACCTTGCCAACTGATCTGGTTTACTATTGGGGAAAGCGGGAAAAGATTTTGGAGGGGCAGGGGAGCAGTTTGAAGGATTGTAAAGAAACATCTCAGCAAAAGAAGAAAGAACTGAAAAAGGCAAACCAGCCCATTAATCCCTTCCCAAAGACAGTTTAATACCCATGAGGAGGTAGACATAGGGCACATTTCCCAGCATGGACACACAGACTTGGCTGTGGAGTTAGAGATGCCAACTTACCGTTTCAGGGACTGACACAAAACGGAGGAGTCCATTCCCCTTTGGGGTGTAATTTCTTAATACATTAAAAACAAAAGACACAAAATGTTAAAGATGACTTAAAAAAGTGTTACTAATAACTCCCGGGGGTCAAGAGATCTAGAAGCACTCAGCTATTTCTGACTTTGAGCCAGAACTACCAGGGTTTTTCACTTTAATATCTCTGGTCTCTGTGGCTGTGATGTGCTGCCTATATTTTAACAAGAGATTCTGACAATTTTGCCCTCTGAGTCTTACAGAAAACTGCTGTCCCAGGGGAGCGTGCCCTTGCAGAAGGTTTATACTTAATTTGTTTTTCTCCTTAAACAGAAACACTTTCTCATAGACATTTGCTAGGCAACAGCAGCGTAACTGTACTTTTCTACAGAACATTTGTGCTAGGCCTGGTTGAAAAACTTTAAAATCCTGTGAAGATTCACGTTGTGCTGCTGTTCCATGGTTTACATGGCGTAGGGATGTGAAAATCAAAATTAGATGTTACATAACATTTTGAAAAAGGAAGCAAGGAAAGTTCCAAACGTCATGTTCCCAGGATATTTTCTCTGGTTTTGAGATCATTGAATTGGTCTTGTGCTTTTATTTTTGATAGTTGCATGAAAATTTTTTTAAAAGGTTTCTACCAAAATTGGGGATGCAATCTGTGTGTTTATTTTACACTGCCCTCCAGCTTTTGAATCCAGCTCCAAATTCTCACTCTGCTGCTTCCAAATCCATATCATGCGACTATGATCTGTTTTCATGTCACAAGAATTTTGCCTGCTGTTTTAGGATCCATCTCTCTAAACATCATCTCTGCTTGTATAATGCTGCTGAGCTCAACCCTGGGTGAAATGGCACAATTTTAAACCTGATCTTTCATTCTGATGCAACTTGGTCCATTTTAATGCTCATATTAAACTCATTTTTTTAGAACTAAACATTAGTCACATCCACCAAAGAAAATAAATTTCCCAATAGACTATGGGTTGAAGAGAAAAATTACAAGACAAAATTTAGGGATTTTATGCTTCTTGGCTAATTCGTATGTCAAGGAAGGAGATTATTGTTAGACACCTCCACGGACTTCGTCCTCGTAACATCTTGTTCTGGACATTCTGTATCTTGAAAACATGGATGCGTGCGCTTGGTGGGTGCTACAGATGTGGAAAGTTGCATCAGACTCAGGGAGGAAGGGCTTTAGTTTCAGATGTTGTCCTCCTCAGGGTCATGGTCCAGCTCTGCCGGTTCCCATGGGGATCCGAGGTCAGCAAGACCAGGGAGGGTCTTTTTTCTATAGCTGCTGCCTCTAGGAGGGATTGATAAGTATGTAGATACCTGTCATCAGACCCCCTGCCTCGTGACTCCATTTTCCTGAGTGCCTTCCTTAAAGGGTCAGGGTTACGCCGTCCAGCAAGGTACCTTGAATCCCCAGCAGCTGTTCTTCTCCAATGTGAAGGTTATTAATGGGCATAATCCATCAAGTGAGAAAGTTGAGGAAATGAGACTGCAGAAATGCACCTTTATGACTTGTGGAAGCTCAGTTGGCTGTTGACAGGGCTGAGGAGTCTTAATAAGAGGGGTAGGAAAAAAAAAACCCTTTATGAGGAATTAATTTCCTGTCTCCATTATGAAGTGCTGGGATGTTCATTTAGCATGCAGTAGGTGGGTGTTAAGATTAGAGCTGTGGAGGAAATGGATATCAGAACGTGCTAAATCTTCCTCAGTGCCAAAGCGAGAAGCTCTGAGAACATGCTGATGATCCTTCTTCATTTGAACCAACCCTAACAATATCTTCCCAGAAGCAGGAGGCCGGTGGTTCCCATTAAAACCCATTCATCCTCTGTTCCAAGGCCTCGAAATAGATGTGAAATATGCCAAGACCCAGAAGAGACACACAAATGTTACTGATGAGAAAACTTTAAAGAAGTCTTTAAACATCCCTCCTTAGCACTTTGGGATTCACTCTATTAGGTTAAACCTGTATTTATAGCTTCCTTTACACTCTTTATTGTATCCAATGCATTTAGTCTCCAGTAAGAAAATGGAGGGGCTGAATGTGTATTAGAGAACTTCACGTCTGCAGCCCTGAGAGCACTCGAACACAGCTCTGCTCATCTGGTCGACAGCCCAAAAGCTCATCTGATCTAGCAACCTTAGTCACAAAGTACTTTGAAAAATCTTACTCTAGATCTGATTTCAAATAGAAAAAGTGTTCTTGTTTTCCTCAGTCAAAAAGAAAACAATTTTTGGGTCATCTCATGGAAAGCCATAGGCACGCTTAGCACTTTTCATTTCTTTCTGGGTGCTGGAAGAAAGCCAAACTCATCCAGGTGGGATGGGAAACCGGGAAAAAACACAGAGTTGCGCATGAAGTTGATCTTTAAGCGGATGTCCAGCACGTGGCCTTTTCATCACTCTCTTTTTTTGAATGAAACAGTATGCAGGGCTCACCTGCTGCATAAAGATGGGTATCACCTCCCATGGGTATGGAGATGGTGTTTTCAGGGACTTTGAGAGCACTCTCATTTCTTAGCGGACTAGCCGCTTGGCACTTCATAAAAGACTCCCCGCCCTCCATAGTCAGAGCTAGTTTGTGCTTTGGCTTTTTCAGGAAGACTTAGATTTCCAACAACTTTAATGTCATCGCACCGCCGCCTTGGACTGTTTTGCCTGTTGATAATATTCACCCACTGGGAGACGTTAAATATTTAGGGTGAAAGCTTTTTGGAGCAGAGCACGTTTATCCCAGAGTGCCTTTATCCAGCCCCTGCCACGGTCCCAGGTCTGAGCTACCACCCCAACAGAGATGATAATCAAGGACATCCACCTTTATGGTTGCTGTAACATCTTGTTGCCATCAAAGCCCCATCCTTCACATCTCATGCAGTACATTCGCTCTCTCTTGTTCTCCCCTTGCAAAGAAAGACATTGTGTTTGGTGTGATAATGTAACTTAAGGTCATATTTTGCCTTCAGCCATCAGCATGTGCAAATGCTGTATGACTAATGAGGCAGTCTCAAATGACTATCCTGCACTGTTTTTCTACAAGATACTTCGTTGTGTTTGCAGTCCCTCCTGACAGGTGGTGAAGAGCTGTCTTTCCCCTGGGCTTCTGACGAGCTGGAAATCCAACGGCGGTGCGGGTTGTCTGGCCATCAGGGACTTCGCTTCCCCTCTTCTTCCAAACATGTGCTAAAAGGAAAATCTGCCTTTTGCTTTGTCTGTCTTGCTTTCAATTTGTTTTCAGTCCCTTTTCTTTTCCTTAGGGGACTCTTTCGCCAACCTGGGGAAGCTTTGTTCTTTCTGGGATGTCAGATGGTGGCTCGGCCAATTCACATGCCAGGGATGAGAGAGACAGACAGACAGATGTGGAGAAAATGGGACAGCGGCAGGATTGGTGCACGGCCACAGTGCTGGGAGGTGACATAAGGCTCCCCTCCCTAAACCCCTCTTTCACGGTCAGAAATGACTCAGCTTGACAACACAGAAAGCTTTCAGACAAGCTGGGTTTAAAAATGATAGATTATAGCATGCAACTCATCAATGACTCAGCTTGTCAGCGTTCATCACTTGAACTCTGACCCTTCCTCTTCTCCTCCTAGGTTTTCTAGCCCTGGACCATTGCTAGGGATTAAAGGGGCAAATGGACAATATTTTCAGACACCGTGCACACTTTCGGAGTGTGCCTTCCAAATGTGTACTTTAACAAGGATGCTTTTAAAAAGGACTTGCTTTTCAGGAAGCACCGAGTCTTCTGATCTGAAAAATCAGGTCTCGTTAAGGATGTCCACATTGGGCATCCTCAGAATATGAAATCTAAGAAAAAAAACCCCACCTAACTAACTCCTGACTCAGCTTCCTATGGAAAAATACCCTAAGGAGCTGCAAGGGGCTTTTCAAACAGTCTTCCTAGAGGAGAAATCTCTGCTGGGTCAGACTGATGCTTCTCGTGTACACATTAACCCAAACAGGCAGGTAAACTTTCCCTCTCTCCTGTCATAATGTAGTTTGCAAACTTTCTTTCTCAGTCTGCCTTACATTTCCACAATTCCTTCCCTCCCTGACATCCAAATCCACGTTTCTGCTTTGCTCTGAACTAGAGAGAGAAAAAAAGCGTTGATATGATTTTGTTTTGATGGGACGCCTGACCCTCTCGCCTCATCTCTTTATTTTTTTACGCGTTGAAGGGGATCCATCAAGATAATTTCCTGTTATTAGGTTTGAAGTGTTTTGAATTTGAAATGCCTTTTCACTTAGAAAGAATTGATGCCTATAACTTGTAATGTGTTAGCAGTTTCGTATAGTGCCTGACAGCCCAAACTACATTACAGGTAGCTAATCCCAGTTGCTGAGCTCCATTAAAGACTAGATGGTATCTGTTAATACAGCCGTACTGCTTGGGTCATTGTGCTGATGTGAGGAGCACAGCTGCCTGGAGAAAGATTATGATGTGAGGGGACATCTTTATTCTATTTTAAACTGGAAAAATGTATGGGAGATACACTAGTCATGATTGATTAAAGATATGAAAAGGATTTTATGAGCCTTCTTACGCACTCCGTGTTCCTCATTCTGTTTGTCATTCCTCCGTGTTTGGTAAATAAATAAATACACAAACCCAAGCCTTGAAGATAATAGGAAAGACGGAGACTTATAGCTGTTCCTCTTATGTTCAGTGGTTTTCGTTATAATGGGCTAAGGACTGTGAGTCTGAGGAAACATTTCCCAGCTCTGGCACTGATCTGCTACATAGTCCTGGGCCACCTTTTCTCCTTATATCTTCTCCCACTATTTTTTCATTGTATGTGTTTAAAATTATAAGCACAATATGGCAGTGGCTTTCCTATCCTATTTGTGTGCGTGCAGTCCCTATCATACTGGCAACGCAGTCCCAGCTGGCTTCTCTGTGCGCCATCCAAGCAGTCTCTAATTCCCCATCTACTGGATTTCAGAGCCGTGTGCCATTTTGCCAAGTAAATATTGATACCTCATTTCCCAGTACTGGCTATTCAGGGGACACTCTCACCTAAAGCCTTCAATCTCCTTATCTTCCTTCTCCTTACATTATCAGTAACATCCAGGGTTTGAGATCCTCTGCACCTACGATAACACTTTCGTTCTTCGTCTTTCCGCAGTGTTGAGAGGTTTCTGTGTGTTGTGCTGTAGCCGGTGTTCATCCGAGTCCCTTATCTAGGCAGAAGCACAAACCGTGCTGTCTCTGGCTCTGTATCCATCTCACCACTCTTGCCACGGCTGTTCATGTCTGAGGTTGTACTCTGACACTGCAATGTATTCCTTGGCAAGCTTGGAAAGGAAAGAGTCTTATAAAAAAAAAAATCACATTAAGCATAGCATGTGTTTCATGCTCCTTTAGCATCTTATCCTGCTGCAGAGTGTTGTAATTCCCCTGGCTGCTTTTGAATTTCATGTCACACTTTTAAATGTGGTTTGGTACATTCTCTACATGCTCTGTCAGTAGAGTTCTGCCAATAACCGCAGCACACGAGCACCGGGAAGGCGACTCCTGACTCTGCTTCCTTGCGTGCTGAAGTGTGTGGATGTCACAAATGTAGATACGTGCCGCATGGGAAGAAACTGTCTTCCTACTGCTGGAGCCACACAGGAGCCTCTTCTCAACAAGGCAGGATTTTTTTTTAACTGGGCCACTCATCTGCAATTCTGTCTTGAGCAACAAGTAACAACAGGACAGGAGTACAAAGGGATGCTTGAGTATGTTAGCTTGAAGTGACTTTTAAAGCAAACGAGTCAAAGCTTCTTGTAATGGTCTTAAATATTCTCACCGTGGATTAGATAAATTTATCTTAAACTTGACCAACGTTTGACAAATCCACTTTGGAAGTTCATTCAAAGGGATGTTCAGGAGTGTCTTCTATGGAGACACAGAAACCCTGGCTGCCCTTAAACCAAGCCAAATCTTAACGATTGTATCTTTGCTAGGAAAGAAGAGAAAGCACGGTTGTGGAAAGCAACCTTGGAACAAACTGAGTTAATGATGGGGTTGGAGTCGACTGCTGAGACCAATGGCAAGGCACAGAAGACAATTAGGATCTTTGGGGACAGGTGGGAAGGGAAGGGCTAAAAAGTGCTCCTTCTCAGTGAAAGGTGAGGGTAACACAGGTCTTGTATAAGAGTAATTATGTTTATTGACTTTAGCCGCTCCTGAATAAAGGGTGGTATTTCTGCTTGTTGTCTAACAGCAGCATCATTTATTCTGTCTTCCCATACTCCCGTTGAAAATTATTCACCATTTATAAATGCGCCCAACGTGCCAACACGTTGTCTCTAAGTTGGTCACACGGGTAGAAAAGAGCCAAATTTGACTCTTCCCTGGTATTTAAGTATATGTTTGATTTGAAGACACGGTGGAAGCTGGATTTCAGAGCAGTCTTTCGGGCGTGCATTGGTTCTTTATGCCAAGAAACAACAATAGAAATGGTTTGCCAAGAAAGCCAGCAGATACTATTCCGAAGAGAGACGAAATGGGTTTTTAAACTGAGAAGTTTTTGTTTAGCCACAGCCATTCTTCAGGGCAACATCACAGCTGCAGATGCAGTTTAGATACTTTGAGGTGTTTGCAAAGATTAATTAGCTGCCTAAATGGGAACTGAGCTCTGATGAAAGTCTGGCCCTTGTGGGCACTGAGCCTCGGGCTCGGTGTGCTTGTGAAAAATCTTACCCCAGAGGACTCAGTGGATGCACTTTTCTGACCTGAGCTCATGCATTAGAGAAGAACCTTAGAGTTATTTCAGTACTTCCAGGAGTTCAGGCTCATTCTTTAAAGCGACCAACCTAACGCGTTCCTCGCTCACCAAGGAGTGGCAGAAATCCCCCGAGAGCGCCCTTTTCAGAGAAGGTTCATACCAGGTAGCGAGTCTGGATAGACAGCAGGCTGTCTGGATGTAGATGTGTATTTTCAGAAGTCTTAACTTCAGAGTGGGGACCGGAGCTGCAACACCCTCCTCCTACTGCTGCCCCCCTCCCCTGCCCTCCTGCCCCCCGCAGCCAGCGCAGCCTCCCCGACCCGCTCCCCCGGGGCTCCCCCGGGGCTCCCCGCTGCCCGCCTCCCGCCGGCTCTCCCTCCCGCCCCTGTCCTTTGCTACGGCCCTGCTTCGGCCCTGCTGCTCGCTTACTGCATTTTACAAACTTGCAATTTCACGCTGCATTTGTTGCTGCGGCAACATAAGGGGCGGGGGGGGGGGGGG
>RSEF01000017.1:4198196-4250304 GCA_003993805.1 Himantopus leucocephalus
GGGAAAAAAAGGAAAAAAAAAACCAACCAAACCCAAAACCGCTTGAATCAGCCCCTTATTTTGTGCGTTTCCCGTACAAAGTTGGACATGCAGCTACATTAGCAGCGGAGTTTGTAACGAACATTTTTAATACCCCCAGGCACTGCAGAGACCTCACTGGAGGTCCAAACCAGTTGCCCTCCCCTATTCCCGCCTCAGAGCTGCCTTCTCCCATCTCTCTCTAACTGGGTAGCCAGGAGACCGGTACCTTCAGCAGTGTCCCCAGACATACCCATCTCAGTGGCAGCTTTTGCAAGGAGTCCTGCTGCCTTCGCAGGGAACTGCCAGTCGCCGCTCGGGGAGCCGGCACCAGCCCCGACGGGCACGACGGGCGATGTAGGCAACGCTCAATGGCAGCACTGCTTTACCTTTATCTTTCATCCCAGCAAGAGATCCATCAGCAAGGATGATGGAGCACCGGCTTAGGCTCGCTCACGTCCCTCCACCCCCTCCTCTTTCCAATCACCGTGGCTAAAGGAGCAGCAGCCCTTAAATGAAAACTTTACGGCGAAGAGCTGCTGACACTTTTTCATTATGAAGATACATGGGGTGGCTGGTAGCTAATGAATGTCAGTGCTCAAAAGGATAATCTCTGCTTCTCTCTGATACAATTTAACATCGTATTTCCCTAATTTGAGGCTGATTTAGTCGCTGGGGTATTTGGATGCCTCTTCTATGGTGCCGATAGTTAATTAAACAGATGTTGCAGAGGGAATCATTAATTTTAGTGCTGCAGATGGGAGCGGAATGACTTTGTGAAGTTAATGTTTCAGCAAAACAATAGGCTTCTGTCATCAGTTGGTATAAACCAAGTAAATTAAGAGAACAAGTAGAGTAAAGGAGATAGCTTCGAAAGAATATCAATTATTCATTTTAGAATTATACTTTTTTCCCCCCATAAATCATCATGGGAAGAGAGGAGGGGAAAAAAATCCGCAAAAGCTGGGAAGAGGGCAAGAGAGGAATCCCCGAGTCAGCAGCCTGAAAGAGAGTTTATCGCTGCTCCCGCACTCTGGCTGGAGCGCTGCAGGGCTCCCGCCTGAGCCCGAGGAGCCCCGGGCCAGGGGCTGCAGCAGGCGGCAGCCGGGGACAAGGCAGGGTGGCCTTGGGGCCAGCAGCTGGGGAGAGCGTTCGGTTGTTAGCCACGGTGCAGCTTTGGGCAAGGCCAAGAGAACTTTTCAAGAGCACCTGAAGTCATGTCCGTAATGACAGACGTCTTTTTGCATGCTTAAACAGCAAGCGGGCACAAACCTTTTGGAGGCTGTGAAACTTCTTGCCCTCCAGGCTGGGAGTCCCACGCCGACTGCCAAGGTTTCCAAGGGCACCGGGCTGGACTTTCCAAAGCGTCTGGGTATGGTCACAGCTTCTAATCGGAGGTTGGTGTGGATTATAACTTTCAGAAACTTCAGGGCTTGGGTAAAACGCCCCGAAATACTTATGAAAAAGATGCTGTAGGGTCACTCCTGTGTATCAGATGTGGCTGTTTTGCCATGGAGTCTATGGCTGGAAGCAGAAAAACTGCAAAGCAGTTTATGAGTTTCTTGCTGGCACTAAATGTCACTAATTTCAATTGAACAGAGGTTCCTGGTTTTGAACTAAAAACAACAGAGGGAAAATCCAACCGCCTGTAAACCATACAACGGCAGTGGCAGAAGAGGATCAGGGAAACAAATGAAGTCCATATATTGTGTTGGAGTGAAAGTACTAGCGACTTGCTTGAGTGCCTCATAATATGAATATTATGTTTCTTTTTTAGGACAGATGAGTCATTTGACCACTCAGACGTCTATATGAACACGTCTATGTCCATTTATATTATCTTTCTCTTTCTCATATGTGCATGTTTTTTCCTTATTACCAGCTACTACTTTCTCCAAAAACAATAATCAGTGGTTATTCTCATTTATTTGATAAGGCCAAACAATTTCAGTGCCCAGAAAGTAATTATGAATTTGGCAGTTCTGATTAATAAATCTTTCATGAAGCGTGCTCCATTTTTTCCATAAACAGCATCTTCCAGAGATTCATTGAGAAAATATGAAGAAGTAGAAAAGACACAAGGTGAAAAAAAACCCACATTCATCCCGGCGATAAAGTCCTGATCTCTGTCTGACACGTGTGTGGTGAATTTCACCATTGGATTTATTTCTTTAACACTCAGTCTGTACTCACCATTTTATTTCGATGGCTACTGTTCTTGTTTTACTCTTTCTGGCTTTACAATCAAAATGTCCCAAATTATTTTTAGGAGCTAATTTCTGTCCTCAGACTTGCTGCAGAGTACCACTGCACAGCTGGAAGCCCTTGTCCTGTGTTACGACTGGACTAGCTTCTGCCTCAAACACCCGCTGCACTGGCCAAACTCGCTGCTTTCAGTTGGCTGAAAAGAGGTGTCTCGTACGTTTTGAGAAACCATCCCAGCTAGCTGCCAGGGTGCCAGTCCGCTCTCGGTCCTGCGCTGTTTCTGCCGGCCCCATGCAGATGTTTAGGATGCTGCGGGGTCCCTCAGATGGTGCTCCTAATCTTTTTAGCCAACTGAATTGGTCCCCTTAGGCGTTGTGAAGAAATCTCTGTGGTACAGACTTCAGCGATCAACAGTGAAGTCACTCATACTCATACCAAAGAGAATAAATTCAACACCTCCCAAAGTGTCNATTGCGAAGAAATCTCTGTGGTACAGACTTCAGCGATCGACAGTGAAGTCACTCATATCCAAAGAGAATAAATTCAACACCTCCCAAAGTGTCCTGTTGAAAGACATGAAAAAGACTGTGGTTTTTGCCTGGCAAAGACTGAATATGAGGGTACTGAGAACGCGGGATNGTTGTGAAGAAATCTCTGTGGTACAGACTTCAGCGATCAACAGTGAAGTCACTCATACTCATACCAAAGAGAATAAATTCAACACCTCCCAAAGTGTCCTGTTGAAAGACATGAAAAAGGCTGTGGTTTTTGCCTGNAGACATGAAAAAGACTGTGGTTTTTGCCTGGCAAAGACTGAATATGAGGGTACTGAGAACGCGGGATCCCGAGACCTGTCTGCTGTTGCAATATATTACACTGAATTGAAGGACTTTGGCTGCTTCCTTTAGGAAATATAATTCTCATTAAAGGCATGAAATTGAGCTCCTTGGAGACCTCAGCTTCGGTCTGCTGAACAATCCGGACATAAGTTTTCAGCAATACCAGCTTCTCGCTGTATGTGCCTGTGTCTCAACACTGTGCTGTAGGGATTTGCTTCTTAGAGTGAGTCCTTGGGCATGCTGTGTTTGTTCCCTGGTGTCCCTTCAATCCCAGCTCACCGGGATGGCTTTTCTTGCACAGAACTCTCCAGGGATCTGAACCCCAACCATAACAGTGCCTTTGTTTCCCTCTTCCCCCAGCACAGGTCACCAAGCACCTATCAAGCCGTAGTTTTTGGGCTATCCCAATCCTGCTTAAATAAGGAATAAGGTGTCTCCAAGGGGACTAGACCTCACCACAGTTGTGGGAAAGGATGTTCACAGTGCGCTCTCTTAGATGTCTTTATCTCCTCCTTAGGTCCTGGAGAGCAGATGCTCCCTAGGGATTGTAAAGGCTCCCTAGGGGTTGTAAAGACTCCCCAGGCACAAGGGCACCTCCAAAGCAGGGCGGTTCAACAGCATTTTCCCCTGATCTTGTCCTGTGGTGTCACAGTGCCACTTCGTGGCAAGCTTCCTTGGAGCCACCAAGAGCATCTGACGCACGCACAGGGCTCCCCAAAGAGCACACTGGCCCTCTCCTCGTCAGGGAGCCTTAGCGTCCTGCTGCAATTCCTTTTCTCCACACGGCATCACCTGCCAGTGGCGTCTGCCTCTGCAAGAGGTAATTGATTCCCTTCCCCTTTAGAGCCCTAATTAAAAATGCACCATATTAAACTTGAATGCATTGGAAACAATTAGCTTCCTCTTTTGTCTCCTCATTTGAGTCGGCAACGCGAGGCAGCCAGGTGTCACGTTCAACAAATCTCCATCAAGTGATTGCTGTGGAAGGAAATGAAGTTTGAAGAACTCCTTTGCTGCTCCTGACGCTTTGGCTCTGACCTTCTCGTGCTCTCGGCTTATCTCCATGGAGATGCTCATTTTGCAGATTGGCTCCATCTTCTGCCAGCAACCGCATCGCGTGGAGGCAGAGGCAGGGGCCTAGGCGGGGAAGCGAGGCTGTTTCAAGGACTTGATGCTGTTCTTTTGAACACAGAAGCACTTTAAAATGGACAGTGGTATCTGATTCTCCTTCCAAAAGCCTGTGTTTTGAGCCACTCCGACCTCGTGCAGTTAGCCGGGACCCCAAAAGAGGAGAATTTTAGCTTGAGCCAGAAGATTCTGTGGCATATCTGTACCTTGCTGCCAAGTGGTAGAGTGGCCCTCATGGCCCTGAAGACAGGTCTACACTATGTTTCAGAGAAGCCTACTCACATCCATGCTCTTGCCAGAACTGGATCTCTTCCAGTTGGGAGGGTGACGTTTGCTCTGTCCTACAACCAAGAGAATAACGGCTGTCTACAGGCCAAATACCCCGCTGGAAGCACCGCGCCGCATTGCTGCTGGGATTTTGGACACAGGACCACCTCCGCCAGTAGAGCTGATCATGACGTGTAGGTTAGAAATAACGTTTGGGGTGGGAGAAAAAGTGGAAAAATTTCTCGGAGTAGGTCTACATCTGCAGAGATCTCTGTAAAACGGACAGCCCAAGATGAGTGTCCGCTCTCATCAACCAGCTCCAGATCCCGTGTAGTTTTTAGCTCAGCTGATCTCCACAGCAGCACAGCTCCCGGGAACTCTGAGGGGGTGATCTGCGCCCTCCACAGGGACATGTCAGTAGGACTATGTTCAGTGCACTCAGTAAAAGCGCTCGTTGGGAAATTTTCAACAAACCATTTTTCACCAGAAAATGCTGATTCCTTGAAACAGGCTTTCTACGAGAATAAAAGGGCAATTTTTCCTCATTTTAGCAACTCTAAATATTGCAGTAGCTTTAAGTGAAATAAGAAACCAAGAAAAGCCCTGCTTGAAAGTTGGTTCCCCCCCCGCCCTTGTTTCAGGTTGTAACTTTATTATGATGAAACACAAAAGAAAATTAAAAAAAATGGTATAAAAGNGAACACAAAAGAAAATAAAAACAAATGGTATAAAAGTGAAAGGAAACTTTTAAGACTGATGTAAGAATAAAATCCACTGATTGACTAGAGGTATTCGTCCCAGTGTTTGTTCCTACCGTTTTCTTTTGTACTTCAAGTACTAGAGAGAGGAAAGGGATAGCAAGATCCCACGAGAAGGGGAGAAGGTTTGCAGCCCGGGATGAGCCTGTGGGCCAGGCTGTGTCTGCAGCAAGCAGCTGTGGTGAATGACAAATTATGGCTTCCCAGGGCTTAGAAGATCAGAGGCAGAACCCATTTTAGGGCCAAACCTCTTCCCTGGGACCACCTGCCAGGAGGAGCTGGGGGAGTTAGCAGCGCTCAGGGGTTGTTGCAGCAGGCTCAGCTGCGATGTGTCATGCAGCAGGGAGGAGGGAGAAGATGGTGCCTGAGACTTTGCCCAAGTTTCTTCTGAATTTAAATACCGACTCAAGCCGAAGCCAAGGCTCTGCCCAGTGCCAGATTGCTTGCCAGCCAGATGGCACCTTCTGAAGCTCTTCCACCTTCATCCAGGCTTCAAGGGATGCAGTGAAGGTGTTTACAGGCAAGTGTCTCTTCCTTCTTTCTTCAGTGACGTTGCAGCCCTGCCTGCAGCTTTGCACTGCTGTCAGTTGAGAGCAGAGCATGCTCTGAGCTCCAGGGCTCCACCATCTCCTTTCTGTTGGCAAGAGCAAGTCTGAATATTGACATCGAGTTCCCTCCTTTATGCAGAAACCTCTGTCCTTTTTCTAACACCACTTAGACTTTCTTCTGCCTTGCTTATGCTCTCGCATCAGCCGTCCCTTTGGGAGTTAAAGCACTGTCTCATCTCTCCATTGGTCCTGTGCAGTTGTTGGTGGAATTAACAAGGAATTTCTTTGTTTGTTTGTTCTGCAAAGTTGGGTTTATTTTGGAGATGGATTTGTTTTGGGTTTGGTTTTGTTTTTGTTTTTTTTAAGGACATATTGAAGAAAGTAAGTTAGAGTTGGAAATATGCACGGCAAGGGGGACATTTCATTTTCAGTGCAGTCAGCCTTTGGTGGAATTAGGGCAATGAGGAGTAAAATAAAAACCAGAACACGTCTGAATCTTTAGGATACACAAGGAATTGAATGGTGAGGGAGGAACGGAGCAAAATGCCTCTGCCATGGGCCCCGGGGCTGGAGCTCTGAGAGCGGATGGAGTTTTGTGCCTGTGTGTTGCTGCTTCCCCTGCCCAGCCAGGAGAGCGGAGAACGGCTACTCGGGCTCGGGGGGGGACCGTGTACGTGGGTAAATATGTATGGATTGGCTGTGGGCGTATGCGTATGTTTGCAGGGTTTCCACCCATGGGTGAGCTAGGGACATCAGCTTCTCTGAGCAGTAAATAGGCTGAAAGCTGAAGTGGGGCCCTTTCCTGGCCGCCCACATCTGTCAGTCCGTCTCCAAAAATGGTTCTTCCTACCCAGTGTGATTGGTGTCTGCAGGGGTCAGTGAGAAGGGCTCTCATTCAGTACAATCCGAATGAAAATTTGTTGCTTTTGTGCCAGAAACTGTAAGCTTTGTCTGCTGCCCGTCAGTCAGCTATAGTTCTTACAACTTCGTTTTTTTCTGGTGATTTCTCATCGCACATAAAGCTGAGAACATGGGTGCAGCCTTCAGTCCCCACTGAAGAAATAGCTGTCTCCCTTCTTAATTACCTTTTCATGTCAGGACACCGTGAGGTGGCAGTAAGAAGCACAGGAGAGATACTCCTTGCAGAAAACGTGTTGGTGATGGAGTGAGTTGAAAGATGGGAGAGGGAGGGTGGGAGAGAGGGAGGACTGAGTAAGAAGCAGAAAGATCCTACAGGACGAGGTAGAACGATGCAGAGTTACAGCTCTGACGTTGAAGAAACGCTGGCTGGAGAACCAGCAGAGAGGGGACAAGCCAGCCCTTGTTAAAGGTCTCTTTGCCTCTTTGTAGGGGTGATAATTTGGAAGATCAGAGCCTGGCAGCGCAGCCTGGCTGGATGAGAGTGCGAACACGTCTTCCTTCCCCTTTAAAGAGCAGAGGGAGCCACAAAGCAACCATATGGAATTGCAGCAGAGTTTGCCAACACCTTCTGTTTTTTGAGGGCCAGATCCAATAAAGGACAGAGTTAGGCACAGTTTTGCTTTCTTTTGAAGCACCTGAAGTGAACTACGTGTTTTAGCATTGAGATTTTAGATCCACCTTCTAAAACAGGAAAGCCATGAGACATACTAAAGAATGTGAATTTCTGATCAGGTTTAGAGAGTCCAAAGACCTCTTCTGAGGGTGATTGCCAAAGCTTTTCTTCTGAAGACCCGCACAAGGTTCCTTCTTCTTGTTTTAAAATGCTATTGCTGTAGTGTGCGTGAGATCCACCTCCCCGGTGGAAATGTTCCCCTAGGAAAAGGGAGACCTTCAGTCACATTCATCAGACTGGGCAGAGGGGTGTCACACCAGTGCCGTCTCCCTTCCAGGCAGGGTCCGAGCCCAAAGTGGGGTGGAGACTCCGTCCCTGTGCCCAAAGTGGGGTGGAGACTCCGTCCCTCCTGCTGAAGCCAGACCTGTTGTGCAGAGTTAGGGACCTCGGTGAGCCCCCACAAGAAGGACTGAATTACTGTAAGTTATGCAGGAAAAGGGAGTTGTGGATTCTGGACTGCGCCCCATGTGTCATTTATTCATTTTATATTAGACAAATACTGAGCTAAAGACCATGTCCTTCCATTGATGGAGAAGAAAGGAGTCCCAGATTCCACCCTCCACCCCCCTTTACCTGGTGCAATGCTGCTGTTGGCATCAGGAGAAATTCGCAGCTATTTCACAGAAGCTGCACTGAAACAAAGAGGACTGTGTAATCCATTTATCACAAACTACTCCAATTCCTATCTTAAGTAAGAGAGGAGTCAATTAACAAATGAAAACAGAGTACCAAAACACTCTCTCCATTTAGATCACAACACATCAGTAAAACTCTGGTAGCAGCACGGCATGAGCATCGATTTCCTGGATGTGGCTTTGGAGATCGCAGGAGAAAGTAACACAGTCTGGGATTCAAACTTTGGAAATGGACCGTTATCCTTATGATGAGGTCTCTCTGCTTTTATAGCTCCATCACCAAAGTTTTGTAGCTTTGTGGATTTGTCTGCCCAACAGATGTGACGGAAAGAAATATTAGCTTTACAAATGGGGATAAAAATGACATATACTGAAAGCCAAAGCCGGTTAATGAGAAAGGATTTTCAAAATGTCACTCACCCAGTTTCTCAGATTTAGTTTCTATTTCCAAAAACTGGTATCTCTTTTTTTTCCATGAAAAGTCCATTTTCAACTAAACTTCCTTCAATCTACTTCTAACCAAATAATTATTAGTTTCCAAATTAAAGTAATTTAATTTGTTAGTCAAATTACAACCCAGCAAAAAGGAAACCACAAAAGTATTTATGACTTTATTTCATCTTTATTAAGACTAACAAGGTTTGAGCAGAAATGATCTCTTGACAAAGCCATTAAGAGCACAGACAAGATCACAGTCTGGAACACATCTGAAAGGGCACAGCAGAAAAGTCAAACGCTCATCTTCTGGGAGACAGGCAGAGCAAAATTATGCTGAAATTAAAGAAAAATACAGAAACTGAAGGACAAATCCTGCAATTGTATTGATAATTACTCATTGCTTTTTTTTTTTTTTTTTTAAAAAAAAGCAATAGATCTTAAAGGGGTTTTTTTGCATGGTGGATTGGGGTTTTTTTTAAGAGTCTGATGGCCATGACCATTTCCAGGCATGGGGAAATTGTGCAAATGCTCAGGGTAAGGGGTCAGTGGACACTGCTACTGCAGTGCAGCTCGGGGCTGTGTCAAAGCCCAGGGTGTCGGGGTCCCTCTGCGATTTGGGCAAAGCCAACTGCACCAGCCGGGCTCGTGGCCTGCGTGGGACACATCTCCTTGCGTGGCACCAGACGGGGTTGGGTGCAGTGAAGCTCCTCCCGAGCCCCAGCAAATCTGCCCCGAGATCCACGCCTGAGTGCACCAAGTGCTTCTGGAGCCACCTGGCCAAGAGGTCTCCGAGAAGGACAGTGTGCCGTTTCCAGCCCCAGCTGGCTCTTTGGCTTCAGTGTGCACAGCCTCAGCTTTGACCTTGGGAAACTGAGTGGCCAAGCTGCCAGCCGAGGTCTCAAGGCAGTGAAGTTGTATTTCCACTGCAGGGGTTTCCCAGCCGTGTGCTCTCCCCCCGCTTCCCCTGTCCCCTTGCTGCCCTCTGTAAATTTGAGAGGTGACTTGAATGATGTCACCGGCTGAATGATGCATGGTCATAAAACCTGCTGATGTGAGCACGTTTCTAGGCTCTGAGATGCCATCTACTTAGTCAACCTGTCTTCAGGGAGAAATTAAAACAGCCTGAGGGCTTGCCTGCATCTGACACCCCTTCTTCTTTCTGTGCATAAACACACCCTTTGGACATCTCTTTGCTGCCTAAGTGTAAAATGGACCAAAACCCAGAATAAAATTGGAATGGAAATCAAGCAAAAGTATGCAAGCCTCCACTTCAAGCGAATCTAAATCTCTACAGAGCTCAGAGAGCCTCGGATCATCTGCCTGACGAAACAACCAGCGGGTTATTGCCTTTATAGTCACAGGGGCTCATCTCCTCTGCTAGCTGTGGGTGCTGTGGGTGCAGGCCAGCGAGGATGGGGAGGGTCACGGGAGCACGTAAGGGCTCTGCAGGCCCACGGGGAAGGCTGGAGATGAGAAGGGATTTGGGGAGAGGCCAGGCATGGGCATGGGGGAAGGTTTGTGGCTCAGGGGGTTAGCTCAGCCAGAGCAGCCCCTTCTGCATCTGTCTCCTTTTTCTGCCTTGCTCTCTCTGCTGCCTCCGAAAGCTCCAGCTCTGCCAGCTATTCAGCAGCCTAATCTTTTTTCAGTCTCAGCTCTTGCCTACTAATGTGTTTCAGGCACAGAAATTTCATTAAGGCTGCGCTGATGTCCACAGGCTTTAGCCATGGACTTCATCGTTAAGTGGGTTTTATTTCAGCCAGTACACAAATTACCCTCTGCTCTTAGGTGGGAGAAGACGGGGGTGGGGGCTGAGGAGGTGCACAAAGAAGGAAAAGCAGCAAAGAGGTCCTTTCCATCCATCCAGGGTCGTCATCGAATAGCTACCCCTTCCTCATGAAAAGAGATGCAGTGAAAATGAACCCATAAAGACCGTATTTCACTAATGCTGTGGCAGTGCTCAGCGCTGCCAGAGAAGAGAGTGAGAGTCGGAAACGCTGCCTTGGAAATGCTGCTCATCCCAGCTGCCCTCAGAGACTCCCAGCCTGCTCTCCCCTCTGCCTTCACCCCGGGTGCTGACCTTAATGTTTCATTTAATTGGGAGCATTTGGAAACTCGGTTCTCTTGTTCAGCTTTGTGGAAGGTTTTAATGTGGGGATTATTTAGCCATTAGCTCAGGCTCTCGGTTTTTCTGGATTAGGATTCCAACAAGCTACTTGTCTGATTATCCTCGGTGACATGGATGGACCTGAGCAGCAGAGTTTTGAGCTGGAGCCAAATATATTTCTCGTTTGAGGATGTGGCTGAGTCCTTCCATTCTGGCCTTTGTTCAGACCCCCTGGCACCAAAAAGCGATCTATAATTCCCATCGGTGGCCTCCTCTCCCTAGAAAAGGCAGCTCAGAAAGGAAGTTTGCACTGCCTGGAAACAGCTAGGAGAGCATTTTAGGTTCCCCCAGTGACAGAAATACCCTTCCAAACATCCAAAAATTCAGGTGAATCTACAGTTCATGTCATAAAGGAACATGATATGTGTGTGCAAGCTTATTCTTAGCTATAACCTTAGAAAAAACCACCTTCTCTTTCACAGAGAGTCTGTCCTGTGTCATTAATTCAAGTGAGGACACTGCTGGATTTTGGTGGTTGTGGTGCTCTGCTGCAGCACAGCTTTTTTGTATGAGAAAGGAATATAAATAATGTCCTCAGAAGCGGTGGCAGGTTAGTCAGTCAACCCAAAGCGGATACAGGGTTGAGGGAAGGNATATGAGAAAGGAATATGAATAATGTCTTCAGAAACAGTGGCAGGTTAGTCAGTCAACCCAAAGCGGATACAGGGTTGGGGGAAGGTGGATGCTGGGAAACCAGGAACTCCACAGTTCCTCTTTGTGTGGATGCTCCAGAAGAGCTTCCAGAAAAGCCAGTGTTGATCACAACTGCAGACTAAAGCTAACTTGGAACACTTTTGGAAAGATTCCTTAAGGCTTCTCTAACTTTTAATTACTGCTATTCTGAATTTAAGTCCAATCATGGTTTTCCAGAGAGTCCTGGGCAAAAAAAAAACCTTTTCGTTCTAGCAGAAGGAGATCTGCTCCGGCATCAGGTGTCCTCAGCGGAGTCCACGGAGCTCTGCGTTTGCTACGTGGAGGGCCATGGGTGACAGGGAGCGTCTTATTTGAAGCTAATCAGAACAGCATGCAACAAAAGGAGCAGCTGTCATCTTTTCCTTACCCTGAGCCACTGCTTGATGGATCAATCAGATCAAAACATTTTCAGAAGGATTTTTTTTTTTTTTGGGTAAGGATTTTTTGAAGCAATTTCTTTTCCTCTAAAATGCTTCCATTTAGAAAGGAAATTTGTAAAACTGAAACAAGTCCTGTAGGTTTGTAACAGAAGCCTCATTTTTTCCTCTGAGAGGACATACATTTGGCAATCCATGCAGCTCATCTGCGAGAGACAGAAGCTTCCTAAACATCCCGCACAAAATTCTTCCAAAATCCAGACAGCATTAAACCAGTGAATTCATTTTGTTCTTTGTTAGTATAATCCCAGTTGCCTTTCCTCAGGGGTTTGAACTGCAGAGCCCCGTTCATGACAGGACAGTCTCAAACTGGATTTCAGCTGATTGTTGTGAGCAGGACGCACCACCGTGGCTGTGGTCCCTCTTGCAGGGAGGAGGTCCTGAGGTCCATGTCTCATTTTTCCACCGGAGGGTCTGTCGGCACAGGGGAGGGAGCTGGTAGCAGGGGCACTTGCTGACAGCTGCCGGCTCTGGGATCGCTCTCTCCTGTTGCTCTTTATGGCCCTTTAAATATGTTTGCAATGACCCGCCGTTTACCAGGAGCGCTGTAGGGAGTGCAGGATTGGAGGGATGCAGTGGGGCTCCATCGTGCTACGGCCACGGTGTCTTGGCAGGGAGAAGAGAGTGGCTTTATTGCATGAGCTCTGCGGAGTACCCAGCGAAGAGGGGAGAAAAAATATAAAATCTCCTGTCGCCTTTTTCCAGCCAAACAGCTTTTGCCAATTATAACTTGATGTCAGGGCCAGTTTACTATCTGATGATTAGATTTTATTATCTGATCACATGAACTTTGCTTTATCTGACCAGAACGTGGGCTGAGGAGTGCCTGCTGCTAATTTATAAACTGAAACGAGTAACTAAATTTAACTAACATTCATTCTGTCTCTCCAGGCCAGCTGGTAGGGGGCAACATCCCTGCAGTGTTACAGCCTTTAGCTGCCTGAAGGTGCCACTGCGCTAATCCCTTCCAGTTGGCAAACAGCCGCGGAGTCTGGGGGTGCTGGGTTAGGCATCTCATTAGCTGGGAGCAGAGAGTGGGGAGGCGATGCTGGAGCTGGGAGTCTACAGGGTGCCCTCAGGGTGGAGATGGGACCATCCTCCAAGCGTGAGGGAAGGCAGCAGCCCAGCTGGGATGTCCCTGGGTACTCACTCCCCTTGGCGTGGGCACCAGGGGACCCTTCTTGTCTTTCCAGCAGCTCTGGAGAACAGCAAATAAAATTCCTCAGGCTATTCCAGTGCCTGATGCCTGTCATTTAAATGATGCTTGACCTTATACTATCGCCCTTATGCTATGGTCCTGCTCCCTGCAGGGCCCACAGGGCTCCATCCCCGCACAGCACCGACTCGCTCTGTTCAACCCCATCATGATTTTGCCCGTCTGATGCTTCTTCGCCAGTGTAAGCCGCTGTCTGCAGTCATGGGCCACGTTAGCATTGATTCTTCCAGCTGCCAAGGCAGAACACAGATTTTGCTTGAGATGTTTCCCCTTCACAGAGCTCCCTTTTCACGGACTTTTAGCAACAGAAGGAGAGGAGGGATGAGGGAGAAGAAGAAAAGAAAGGAGCAGAGCAGCGCTTGCTGCTGATGGGAAAGTGTCAGACAGACTCTCCAGAGCACTGTCTGATGTGACCTACTTCAATCGTCTTGAGAGAGGTATTTGTCTTGCAACAGTTCTTTTTGGAGGAAAACAAACTATGATCTCAAGTAGCTGCAGGGTAGGAACCTGGTTTCCGATGGAGGCTCTGGCTGTTGCTCTGTGTTTGGCGGGGAAGGGAGGAATCTCGGGGCCTGTCCTGGCGTGGGAGGCTGTGAACCCCCTTCAGCATTGCTCAGCGCCGCAGTGACATACACGGGGAGGTGGGAGGTCTCTGGCCCAGCTGTAATCCCAGTGCAGTGACATTGCACATCACCAGGTAGAGCAAAGTGAGGCACGGGTATTGCAGGGTACTGAACAGCAGTGTTAGACGTGGTTTCCGTGCACGTGGTGAGTGTGACTGCGTTCAAGCAGTGCTGGAGGGGAGACCCTCTGCGCCTCTCCTCACTCATGTGTCCCATGAGTCCTGCCCGGGCCAGCTTTCCACTGGGAGACTGTGTGGTGGCCATCTAGAAGGCAGCCTGGCTAGGGAGCCAACAAGCAGCAGAAGACCAGTAGCGCTCGGCCCTTACAGATAGTGCTTTTTGAGTTTTCCACAACCAGCCGGCTGTGTGTCCATAAAGGTCTTGTCCGCAGAGGGTCCACCTAGTGACCTCAAATGTCTTGCTAGGCTAAGAACTGGTACAGACTCTGGGGTGGCTGGATCAGTGAAATGTTCTTCTGTGTTTCAAGGTGAGGAGCCAGAGCCCTCTGGAAACCTGGGTTCAACTGGGATTTTAGCAAGATCACTGCCTTTCTGTCCTCTCTCCAAAAAATACAGGGGTGGTGAAGTAGCTTTCCCTGACCCACAGTTTTAGGGAGATGCGAAGAGCACCCAGGGCTACAGGGCTTGTATTTTAGTGTGGGGAACCCTGAGGGGCTGCCGGAACACCGGTGAGAAGCTAGATGCTCCTCAGCCAGGCAAAGACTCGTGGCAGATGTCTGGGATCCAGCAGGAGACGAATCCGTCCAGCTGCCAAGTCATTTTGTCAGTGCCCCTGGCCAGAGATTTATCTTAGCCTTTTAATATTTTTGCATAATGTTTTGTTACCCTTCTTCCTTTCTACCTCTCCCTCTGTCTCCGTCTCCTCTTTTTTATTCTCCTTTCCCGGAGCACTTTGTGCTTGCTGAATATAGCTACATGAAGTAGATGGTAATACCAGACTGATAAATTAGCGATGTATTAGAGCCTTGTATTAGCTCAGGCTAGTAATTTAACCTGATGCAGGAGATGCTTGCATTTGTTATATTCATGCACCAATAGACAGCAACCATCCCAGAGAGCTGACATTTGTGGGCAGTGCCCTTCCCATAAAGCAGCCCTGTGGCAGACCACAGTCGCTTCCTATTTGTCTAACCTCAGGGCACGCCGGGTGAGCCGGTTTAGGCAAAGCCTTTTAAGAGGGAAAGAATGGGAAATGAAATATTTACTTTTTGTTTTTACTTGCTAGCAGTGAAAGGATATTGATGCGGTGTAGATGGAACATTACAATCAGAATTATGCTGGGGAATAAAAAAAGCCAGGCATAAATTAGCACTGTTTGCTTCCTCTGTGGTTTAAGGGAGTTAGCATTACGCCAGTGCCATATAACATGCCGGAGATGTGTTTGGGGAGCTGCTGGGCCATAAATCACAGGCAGCATTTAAACCGACATGAAGAAAGGCCACATGGAGATGGATGGGTGTCCAACGAGGGGACTGTCCGAGGGGCAATCGTAAACAAGTCAGGAGGCGAGGCAGCCGGGGCGGGAGGGGGAGAGAAGATTTGAGGACTGAAGTCTGAGCACGGAGGGCAGAGCCAAACGCTCGCAGGGTAAGCCAGAGGAGAAGCTGACCCGAAAAGGCACGCGTTTTGAGAAGTACAGGCTGTGGGATGGCAATCCTGTTTTGCCAGACTTCAAGATTTCTAAATTGCTTTTACGCTTTTCCCCCTTGTGAAACAGCAAAATGTTGTAGTATTCATTTTTCAGTAAAAAGGTCAAGTTTTCGATTCTGCTTTCTCCTTCTGATAAGAACTGACCAGAAAACCCAAGACCTTACATACTTTCTACAAGATGTCTTAATCCTATCTGAGGTGTTCCATATGAAACCCTTTGCCTAAAATACTTCTTGCCAAAACCGCTCAGTGATGAAGTTCCTTACCTCGTGTTAAAACAGAATAACAGTCTATGATCGTGACGGTGCCGAATTTACCCCTAAACAGGAGGGGTGCCTTTTCTTTCCCTTAACCTGTCCGTGGGACTCTGCCTGGAGACGTTGCTGTGACTCTGAGCACTGTCGAACTCTCAGAGGGCTCTGTTGAAGGAGCCCTGTTGACTTTACTTGGATTATTTCAGGAACAATGTTGTGAAATCACACTCGGCTTTCCAGCCCCTGGAAATGACAGTTCAAATGTGCCTGCAGCCAAGGGAGAAAGTTCTTGTGTGACGGCAGCTCTTTTCAGTGTTTCATTGCGCTGTATAAACTGCCACAGAAAGGTTAGTGGGGTTTTTTTTTGGCATGGTCACCACGCACTTTCTCACACTTCCAATAACAAGCCAACAACAAGGGCATTTGCTCTTTAGTGAAGTGCTTCAGTAATGCTCTTTGCAAACAGGACCTGAAAAAAGAGTGTGAGTCAAGTCAGGCTTGGGATCAATACACAGTCGTGGGGTCAGGGCCGGAGTAACACTGGGGGATGGAGAAGGCAGGAAAAGCATCAAGGAGAAGGAATTGAAGGACAAGGATAGATGGGCCTTCGGAGGAAAAGTGAGGCTTATTGGCAGAGCTGCACGGGCTGGGTTGGTGGTGAGTGAAACGGGCTCAAGATGGGGACAGCCAAGGTGGCCCCAAGTCAGAACTGGCAGTGTTAGGACAGTTTGGGGAAAAAAAAATAAAACTTAATCCTAGCAGCTGGCAGCCTGGAGTCTCTCAAACTCCAGCACAGCTCTTGGCTTTGAGGTTTTCCCTCCCGCAGGAAAGCAACTCCCCTGCTGAAAAGGCAGATGCACGGTAACCTGTTCCAAAACCAGCGGCTGTCAGGACAAGGTAGTTGCCTTAGCGAGGGATGTGTTAGATCTCAAGAGGGCCCTGCGTCTCTGCACAGCGAAAGGCAGAAACTGCTTGAGAGGGTGATTAATTCATCAGTAAAACATTAATTATCCTAATGACTCCATTCATTAACCTCTGAAGTGAGAGGAACTGGCCCCTCTCCATCTCCAGAGAAATTTAGCCCCTTCCAGCTTCAGCGCTGGAGTTCCAGGTGCAGAAAAATAGGTACATGGACTTGTTAAAAATGGGGCAATCTGGGGAGCAAATATCCCATGGGCAAGATCATACCTAGGGTTGAAATCTCACACAGGCACCGGTGCAACATCATTACTGTCAGCAGAACTTGTGACTTACCCAGATGTCTATGACTTCAGCTCTGAATGCCATGCTTGCTCTCCGGCACAGTTGTTCCCACGGAGCAATGGTGGTTGTGATTCCCCAGTTCTACACAACCAAGAAAATACCCTGTCTTTTGGCAGCAGAGTATATGGTTCAGTCCCACTGGGACTGCAAATAGTATTCTGGTTAAGAGTTGGTCTGAAGAGTGGCGTAAGCATGTGCTAAAATATTTCTTTGACAAGGAGCTTTACTAGGAAGGCAGTTCACGTGTGTGAACTGATCCTGCAGTCTCCCCTGTGTTTGTAAAGGCTTGTATCCGTTAGATAAAGCTAGCTAGGAAGCCTTGGAAAGGATGGAAACTGTTCTTCTTCAAAGAGGCTCTGGTCCTGCTCCTGGTTCTGACGCTGGCTGGCTTTCAGCTAGACCTGCTTCCTCTCTGTGCCTGGGTTTTCTTCCATGCGAACTATTTTACAATCTATTAATTAGAAGTGCTGCATGAGAGCTGAAAAACAACATTATTTCTGGGATGCAGCACACCTCTGCCCTTGGGAGACATAATGACTGCTTCTGAAGTCGTGTGCTGGTTAAATTAAACTTCATGATCTGCTCGAGTCATGAACCAATGCAGCTGGCAGCTTCCAGGGACATCAGTAATGCATTTTCAGGTGGGATTAACACTTCATGCCTCAGTTTCCTCTTAGCTCCCAGTACCCGTATATAGGTATATGAGCCTTTCCTAGGCTCTGCCAGTGCAGTAGAACACAGTAGAAGCCGCCCTGCTGTGTTCCCCCCGCATGCATGTTCCTTCTTGGAACTAATGTCAAGTGGTATCTCCTGCAGGCTGTGTGTCCACACCACCTGTGATCTCTTGGGCGGAATTCTTTTTGTGTGTTGAGTGCCAGCATCCCCCGCCATCCCCGTCTGTGTGCTGGATCGCTGTAGAGTTACTGGAGCTATGATAGATCTCTCCTACGTGCTGGATCTGAACTGGATCCATCTTGGTCTCAAGATCCTTTCCAGAAGCCTTGGCAGAGCCATTCCAGAGTTCAATAATTTCATTTTCAAAAAGCTTTCAATTTCTTTTGATAGGGCTGGAGTGTTTAAAGATGGCAAAGTGAAGGAGATAAATAGATTATTGATCGGACAGGCTTGTAATTCCTTAGTGAATTGGATTTAGCTCCTTCACTGAGATCAGGTCTCTGCCATAAATCTCCCAAGGAATCGATAAGATGGAGAGTGCCTGGTGAGGACGACTTCTGTTCGTTACCATGGCCACAGGTAGGGACCGGGAGCAAGTCTCCCGCAGGAGTGGAGGGCGGGAACTTGGAGCCACACATCTCTGCTGAGCCAACCTCGGCAAAGGGTTATCCTGATTGCATCAAAGTGTTAACTGCATCAGAGATTGCAGTCCAGGGCTGCAGAGGCATTCACACATGGCCTGCATTTGCCATGCTGAGATAACGCTGTGTGCAATCATCGCTGTAATGAGTTATCCTGGCATTAAAAGACAGTTCAGCTGGAGGTGGGAGTACGAGCTGCCTTCCCGGTGACGCCGCACCAGGATGGAAGACTCCCATCAGGTGCACGTGCCGTCCATTCCTTGTCACCTCCAGGCTCTGAAGCCACACACTGGCCATGTGCTCAAGTCCAACCTGACTGCAGACTGGAGACAGCTTCAGAGCCCTCCTGGCTGGGCTGGGCGAGGATTCAGACCATGATTAGAAAGGCAGCGGGAGCTGCCAGCAGTGAAAAACACCAAACCCCCAAACTTCTGTTAACTCCCCGATCTAGCTAACAGTGCCAGAGAATAAAAACTAGCTGCAGCCTTTTCGGTGTCTCTCAAGGGTCTGCGTGCGCTCCGTCTCTGTGCTCCTGGCACCAGCACAAAGTCTGCGGCTGCCGAGGGCTTTATGGCAGAAAGTGGTTTGTTATTTGGAACAGCAGCAGGGTTAGCGCTGGGAGCCTAGCGTCCATAAAAGCCTTCATGGTCTGACGTCTTGAGCTAATTGTAGTTCTGTGTCTGAAGATTTGTGGATATCTAGATCGAGGACGCATAAATGTGCAATACACTGTGTTGGTGCATAGGTCAGGCTGTCAATCCTCCTGCGTTCTGTTCCTCCTCATCCTCACCACTACATTCAGAGCAGAAAGCCAAGCACGACTACCCCAAAAGCATTCATGAGCAAACCTGCCATCAAGTTTATCAGCATTCATGTAAATGAGCTTGACCATGAACCTAGGAGAACGTACAAAATGCAGACCTTCTGGGCTAAATGTTTTTCCAGACAGGTGTACCCTCTCCACCAGTTCCCATCAGCCCCACTTTACTCACACGGCTGAAGTCTTTGGGTTGCATGTGGCATTTCCCAGAAGTTCAGCTACTTTGCAGAACCCCTGGAGCCTCAGGCCTCGACAAAGTGGGCTGGAGGTCTTCCAAAGCTGGGCTTAGTTGGGAGATTTCCAGTACTTCCTGTTTCCAACTGAGCTGGCAAGAGACAAAATAGCTTTTTTCACTCTATTTCATTCTCCTTCTGGTGCTGGCTATACCCCAAAAGGCAGAGAGACAATGAAAGGGATAGGAGGAGGAAATCAACTGAATCTTTTCAATGTTGAGAAAAGAACCTGTGGGTCCTCAAGTTTGGATCCAGTATGGGGAATGTGTGTAGGGGACGATATCTACCCACCTTGTTCACATGTGTAAATTAAGAGACATTTTATTTAGAGCTAGTGAGAAGAACTTGTTGGTTTCCCATCTTCCATGGAAAACTGACAGAAACTGCTGCTTTTTTTTTTTTTTAAAGTTTCAAGAAAAAAAAACCTGATACCCAAATCTATCTTCAAGACCACTTGTAGGGGGGAAGGGGCAGGGGGAGTTCTGGTGGAAAAAGTGCCTTGCAGCTTGGGTTGAACATTGTATTGATTTTTATTTTGGAACAACTGCAATCCAGGAAGAGATTTCTAGGAGAACAGATTTGTTTGCAAACTTTTTATCTAGTCAGAAAATCCACAACCAATGAATCACATTTTCTATCAAGAAAACTTTTAGAAAACATAAGTTACTCAACCAAAACTCATCTTGTCTGACCGTTCCCAGAAGTGAGTGATGCAGAAGAATCTGAGCTACCTATAGCTGCAAATCCAAACCCAGTCCAATTTTCTCATTGTGTACAAATCACAAAGCTGTTGTGTGGTGTAATCCAAGCAGTCATTGCTTCCAGCTCTTTTAGCTCACCCAGCGGAAAGTCATGTTTGCATCTACCGCGTTCAAGCCTAGCTGAGGGCGTATAGTCAGGATCAGTCAGATTAAAAACTCTTTCTGATGGATCAGATGAGATGGACTCCAGAACCGAATAGTCACCTCTCGGAGTTAGTCAGGGCTTAGACAGTTACCGTTGGCTTCAGGAAGCCCTTTCCTAGCCCAGATTCCCGTATCAGCTGCAACAAGGCGCAGTGGGGACAATGCAGGAGCTGGCTGAGGGGGCTGGTGCCTGCGAGGAGCCAACAGGGGAAGTCTGAAAGGGGCCAGCTGGGATCTTCTGCTTTGGGCAAAGGGGGCACGAAGGGAGGTGGAGACTGAGACGCTCTGAAGCAGGGATTAAGGTATACATGCGGGTCGCGTACACCGGCACAAAATTGACGTTTACTAACATAAAGGGGAACTGTTCTGCCCTTCCAGGTTTGATGGCCTTTTCTAAAGCGATGACTGAAGGGGCCAGAAGATGCCAAACCAGGCAGCTGTGACCACCACAGGCTCTGTACGGGCTCCATGACACCGAATATCCGTGGGACGTTAGCTCTGGGACCTGGCCCTCAGGTGTGTCTGTGGTGGGTATCACACATGGGTGATGGGAGGTGGGAACTCGGAGTGTGCCGGATGGTGTTGGTGGGTGGGGGAAAAATTGCTCCTCACTTGGCCGGGAGCGCAGCGTGAAGCAAGGCGAGACCCTCTGCGCTCTTCCGAGTGCTTTGTGTGCAGAGCTGCGCTCCAGCAAGAGGGAGAGCTGCCAGGCTGGCTCCCTTCCCGCGGATGGGATAAACCATCCCCAGCGCTCCATCCGAACCCGCGCGCCGCCCCATCCCGGCCGTTAGCCCCCACTGCCGTTCCTCAACATGGGAGCCAAAGCAAACATTCCCTTGCTAATGAGACAGGCTGCCCAGCGCCTGACGATGCCTGGCTCTCCCTAGCTCGGCGCCGCCGTCCCTCACCTCGTTTACATATCTTCATTTGTCAAGCACCATCTGAACACTTCGTCGGCTGCCTTCTCCCTTGCCCTCCAGAGCTATGAAAAGGTCACCCGTCTAACAGGGAGAGGCACTGGAAATAAACTCCTGTGTTTTTCCTCTATTCAAACATCAGATGTGACACGGGGAGATGAACCAGCTGCCAGGAACCCGCTTGGCATGTACGATGCCGTGCAGCGGTTTGCCCGGGCCCTGCCTGTCTGCCGCAGATCATTAGTTGTTGCTGTTTCAAGGCTGTACCTCTCCGTGCTGTCTCGATGCCACGGATGCGTTATTTCTCTTTGGAAACAATAATCTGCGGGCGCATACTGAACGCCCCGAAGAACGGCGCAGCCGCCCAGCTCCTAGGTTACCTGGGAGATGTGACACGGCTGTTCCTGCAGGGGTGCACATGGAAGGCAAAGAGGGCTCGCGAGATCTGCTCCTCCCCATGGAAACCGAGGATGCTGGGCTGTGATGCTGTCTGGAGAGAGACCCCCCGACACGGAGTAGCAGCTCCCTGCCTGCAACCAGGGCAGCAAACCCAGCCTGAACTGTTATCTTCATGTGTGCTGTCGCAGCTCCAGGGACTATGACCTTGCTTTGAAAGGTAGTTAATGTCTACAAGGAAGATACAGTCAAAACAATTCTCTCCTACCAAAGTGAAACACGGCAGAAAAAGAAGTGAGGAGAAAGAGTGAGAGGAGACTGGGCAGTATTTCGGTCGCGCTGAGGAGCAGCTCTTTCCTATTTTGAGGTGGGTGTCCTCCGGGGCAGCCCTGGGCGCTGAGCTGGCCCCGGGTGCTCAGTTCTGCATGCTGAATCCGAACCATCTCGGAGGATGGCACAGCTGGAATGGATCAGGAAACAGAGCTCAGAGGGGACGCGGGCAGGCTGGCGGTGGCTCTGACATCCCCTCTCCCTCCTTCACAAGGACATCCCATTTAGTGTTTTCGTGGTTCCCGTTTCACACTGGCACAGAGCCTTTTTCCTCTATAGCGGCACGCCTTCCCATGCAGCCTTCCTGGTGGCTTGGAGGACAGGACAAGGGAAAAACGTGAGCGAAGACAGGCCTGAGAGACAGCGAGCAGCTCTCCAAAGAAATCTGAAGCTTCCTTCCAACATTGGCCCTAATACTCATCCCTTCCTCCCTTGTCAGTGGAGCCTGTGGCTTGATTCCTCTTGTGTGTCCAGAATACGTTAGCAGATGTGACACCTTCCTCTGCCTAAACCCCTTTCTCCTGGGTGCCCCACTCGACCTCTCGCTCACAGCGTCTGCTGCAGGGACCGCTGGGACACTGGGTGGACCCTTAAACCAAAGATAAGAGGCTGAGGGCAAATCCATGAGCTGGACCAAGCACACTTTGCTGTGTCCTTCCCTGACCTGTGTAAATCCATCGTTGTGTCCCCTCGTGCTGCGTTTACGCCACAAGTGCTTTGACTTTCTGCTTTGTCTTTTCACAATGAGCAATACCAGTGAAATCTCAGCCACACCTGCGGTTCTCAGATGTCGCCACAATAAAAACGATTACAATACAGCCGTGCGCTTTAAACATTGTGTCCTGAGGCAGGTGGCATCTACTAATAAGAGATGGATTTAATCCTTTGTTACTGGCTCACCCAGAAGTGAGCCAGTAATACCCATAATAGGAGCGTTACTAAAGAGGGACTCAGGATCCCTTGTAACCATGCTTAACCCTTTCACGATGCTGCTAGTGGCATTTATGGCTACTCAAGAATTAATATTTCAGGTGTCCGTAAGGCAGGCTTGGCCCAGGAGGAAAATTTCGCTTTTCAATATCTGTTTTAATCCCCGAATTGAGAGGAAATATTATAACTTCCACAAAATACGAAACTTTGCAAAATGTCCACGTCCACTCAACAGAATGAAGAATCTCAACCCTTTCATTAAAGGTGGAACAACAGCCTTTGAACATTCAAATGTTTGAAACATTTTCCTTGAAAAACTAATTAAAATATTCTGGTTTTTAAATTTAAAATAGAGATATAATAGAAGCAATATTTTCCAGAAGAAATATTTGAGACCATACATTTTGCAATGGACCGAGAATTTGATTAGAACTGGAGAAGGCAGCGGGGAAACCGAGGCACAGCAGAAGCCGCGTGACTTGCTCAAAGGCACAGAAGAGTCACTTCAGAGCCATGGTTAAAATTCATGAGGACGGAACTTCTAGAGCTGCTCTCTGTTGACTGGAACACACCAAGTAGAAGCTGTCGTATCTGATGCCCTATACAAGACCTTCAGCAGTGCGTGACTTGCTTTCCAGGGTGCGAGAATAATCTCAGGTTTTTCACAGCTCCGCGGTGACCTGAGTCCCAGAGGCTTTTCCTGTGGCTGTTTTATTGCTTGGTTATCCCAGCCTGAGCAGCCTGTACAAAATACCCTGAGATGGTGCCCTCAGGCATTGACTCGAGGGGGAGCTGTTTGCCTGTAAATGGGAACTGGACCCATTCTTTTCACGCACTGATGATTCGTTTCACCTTTTTTTCCTGAATTGCTCTGCACAGTCCTGCCATTTGCCGGGTTAGATGGAGAGGTTTGCCCTGTCCGTGTGCTGTCTATGGTCACCCTGCTGGTCACAGAGGTTGGAAGAGCTGGACACATCATGCTTTTAAAGATGGAAAGGAGTTTGTTAGATACGTGAGTCCCAGACTGTTTTCCCAGAAGATAATTTGGATTAAGAAGCGAGGGGAGAACCTGGGTGGCCTGGAGACCCAGAGATGTCCACACAAACTCCTCAAACAGTCATGCAGACAATAGGCAGATCTAGGTAGATGCCCTGTTGGGGTGTCCGACTTGCCAGACCCACTTTCCATCTGTTAGTGGAGACCCTGGGGATGGCTGAGAGGTGCAGGTTCTCATCCTTCCATCCAAATGCAGTGTGGAGCTCAACGACCCATCCAAAGCTGAGGTTTTGGGATTCCCAGCCTGAGCCCTGAAGCCATTTCATCCGTCTTTAAATAGAACAGGGCTTTGAGGGAAACTGGAACCGGAACAAAGCTCCTTCCCCACTGCGGGGCCAGCAGGGTCGAGGAAGAAGAAGCTGAGGGTGAAATCAATTAATTCATTCATTACAGAGCTGCTGCAGTCACAGAGATACTTCAGTTGTGCTTGCTGGGAGGTCCTCATGAGAGATACATCTCATTTTCAGGGGGGTCCCCAAGGGGAGGGCACAGTCAGACAATTTCATTCCTGCTGACTACAGGGTAATACAGACGTTCCAGGGAAAATGTACCCTCGTCACCGGAAATTTCACTCCAGAACAGGTAACGGTTTGAGTGAAAGCAGACCCCATTTCAACCAAGAGAGATTTGCGATAGAAAAAACCAAAAACCGGGGAGGGGGGCGGGGGGAAGAGGGGATGGTGAATGCTATTTTCAGGGTTTGCAGGATGAGAAAGTGGGGCTGGAAATGCGTTTCCCATGGGCAGAAAAGTTTGCTGTCAGGCTCCTCTTGCTGGGAAGCATCTCTGAGATGGCTCAGTACCCACAGCGAAGCCTTACAAGCCCCTTAATCATGATTCCACCAGAAAGCACGTGCTCTGGGCTGTAGCCTTCACGGTGGCCTGATGGGCATAACGTGCAGCTGTATTTGTGTCCGTGCCCATCGCATGGCCTCCCTCTACTGCACACACCCCTTCACTGCCTGATCTTGTGAGGGAAGTTTAATGAATTTAAATATGAATTCAGGTCATTTTAAAAAGACCGCAGAGGTCTGATCAGTGAACAGCTCTTATGACAAGGTATGGTACTTTTTTTCATGCACTTTTGTACCCCAAACCAGAGAGCGGGATGTCGGTTGCTTAATTGCAGTGGTGATTTCAAACCCTTTGCTCCTTCCAGAGAGATTTTCAAGAGTCCTACAATCAGCATCTCAAAATCTTCTGAAGATATAGCCATTTATTGCAGGATCTGGCTGGGTAATGTTTCAGGGGAAAAAATGTCATCCTGTCTGAATATACCGTGTTAGCGAGAGAGAAAATGTGCCTATCGACAGATGAATAGACAAAAAAAAGTCTGCAGTTCTTGAGAAATAACCAGGACTTTTCAATCATTTCTATCTACCTGACAGCAAAGTTCACCTGCGAAGCAAGGGCAGAGTCTAAACAGCTACAGCATAATCTGAAAAACACTGAAGTGAACATGGCTGTGGAGTAAAAGCACTAAAGTGCTGATGAATCTGGTCCATTCCTTTTATATAGAGAGGACACAGATTGCACAAACAGTCCCTTCCCGGGCTGGGCTGAAATCTCAAGAGGAGCGATACATCACAGGAGGAAAAGACTGAAATTCATGGAAGGTTCAGTGGCAGCAAAGGAGCAAAGTAATAACTGCTTTTCCTTTCTTGCCTTTCCAAACAGGGATCATTCATAAAATGGAATAAGCTTTCTCAGTTTTGAGCAAAGAAGGATGTATGGAAACAACTGTTTTTACAGTTCTGTGTGAAAAAAGTCCTTATACCTGATGCCAACATAATGCGAAGCCTCATTAGGAGTTTAGTTAAGCAGGAGTAGCCAGGACTACCTAAATCCAGGTCTACTGAGGGTGAATTAATTCAGGTTTGTAGATGCAGGTGGCTGCCTTTCCATTAAGTGCCTCGTGCCCCTGTCTCGTATGGTGCATGTGCTGAGGGGTGTTGTATGAGCCATGCCTGGAAAATTACTTGGGCTTCTGACTGGTGAGAAGAAGAGAGGGGATAAAGACTTAGCAGAGTCTCAGAAATGGAAAGTTTCATGTTTTCATGTCCCACATTCAATGCCTTTTTTTTTCTTTTTTTTTTTTTCAAAGCTCTGATACATATATAGAGAGATTTTCTTTCTTCCATCCCCATTTTCAGTACCCAACCAGGAACCAAAAGTGCTAGAAATACTTCTAAGGGATGTCTGCATAGCCAATTGTCCAATTTCACAGACTTTAATGGCTTCTAGTGAAACTTCTGTCTGCCATGCTCCAAACCAGACACAGCAAACGGCAATGACAGAAAGCCAAGGTAAGTGGCCAAAACAAACCCTTTGATATACAGGAGACTGAAAGGGATTATTTTTTACTATTTTTTTTTTCATTTTCAAGATCTTTTATTCTTAATATAACTACTTTTTAGTGATAGAAGAAAAGACATCAAAAGTATGACACACCGCTAACTTTAGGGCTGAATTGAATAACTCTTTAATGACATATATCTTTACATAAAAATCCCAGAGGGTCACTTTCTCAGGCCACCACATTTATAATATTCAGCAAGATAACTACAGAGGGAAAAAAGCCTCCCCCTTCCCCCCACAGCCCCCTCTCACTTGAAGCTCTCTCTGGCCTGGTTGCCTAAGGTGTTCAGACACTGGTGTCCCCACAGGCAGATGCAGAGCCCCTCTTTGCCCCCCCCCAGTATATCCACCTGCTCAAAAACCAGTCCTGGGCTCGGTCTGCTGTACCAACCCACGTCGTGCCACAAGCTGATTGCTGTGACAGTTCTGATAATGCACCAGAAGGGTTTCGCCCTGTTAAAAGCAACTTGGACCTGTGGACAGCCTGATGAGCATCGACGTGCCGAGCAGCTGGGAAATAATCCTGCTGGTCAGAGGAAACTGAGCCACGGATGGAGGCAGAGCACAATTCATCTGGCGCGGGTGTCCGTGGTCCATCCCGGTACACCCAGGGCAGCGCAAACGCTGCCTGCGCAGACCTCCCCAGGGGCGGCTAGAAAAAGGATGGATGCAAAACCTCCTCCCTGGCTCGGCAGCCAGCGTGCCAGAGTTGAGACCCCGCAGTCATTTGGTTGACTGTGACACTGACCTTCCTCTATGACCTTGGGTACAACCATCTTCCCAAGCTTTGGTTTCTCCAGCTATAGAATGGAGACACCAGCACCGTCGTTTATTTTCTTGCAATTCTTTCATAATGAAGAAAAGTATATTTTGCCTCTTACACCTCCCCATCCTGCTTTGCCGAGCAGCACGTGCATCCAGCCAGCGTGAAGTGTTGCAGATTTGTGCCAGGGTGTTACGAGGGGCACGGAAGGAAACTTGGGGACTCTGACAGTTGATATTTCCCCGTGAGCCTGGCTCATTACCTAACTTCCCTGGTTTGACTTATAATTCTCCAGCAATATACAGAAGAAAACCAAAAGAGCCAATTAACAAGTGAACCTGAGAAACAGAGGGGCCGCTTCTCCACCGCCCCACACCGAGCCCTCCGTGTGCTCTGTGTCCGGCTGCTGAGGTCCGCCTGTGCGGGAAGACCAGCAGGAACTGCCGCTGAAAGCCTCAATCCCTACATTTATTTAAGCAAAGCTTCGGATGGCTGACGGGGATCAGTGTAAAATGAATGATTCCACATGGCAGCGCAGTCATATCCCCCTCCTTCCTCGGCTTTTTTCTTTTCTGCAAGAAAAATGAAATCCCCAAAGTCTGTCTGCCTGCCTGCTCTTTTCGGGGGGTGGGGGTGCGTGTGCTCTGCTTAATTGAACTCTGATGTTCTCAAACTCCGTAAAAAAAAGAAATTAAGTTAACCTGGAAAGGCCTTCAATGTGCTGATAGGTTTTCTTAAGGGAGGGGGTTACAAAAGGACTTCTTTCCTGTGTTCCCAACGCAAGATTTAAACTCTCTTTCCTGGTGGGATTCTGCTATGTCCTAAAATCCGGACTGATGTTCATGACATATTCACCAGCTATGTGCTGCGTTCTCATTGCCTTGCTTGGCTGGGCAGGAATATAACCGACAGGAATATGAAATCTTCCTCCTCATTTTCTTTATTCCCACTTTTAGCTGCCCTGATCCTTTACCTGCTACTCTCTTCCCTCCTTTCTGCCTTGGTTTTTTTTTTTTTTTTTAGATTTGCTTGCAAAGATGGGGGAGCAGCGGGTGCTTGTGCCTGTCTCACGGGGCCAGAAAGCATCGCGGGTAGGACAGACGGGTCCCTTCGGCACCCCGGGGGCGACGCGGCTGCTCCCTCCGGCAGCGCGTCCCTGGGGGCTGCAGCACAGCCAGCAGCCAGGGCGGCCTCCCGAAAACAGACGGCAGGAGCCTGGCCGCAAGGTTGGCACCCGCTCCGGAGAGGAGTGTCTGCAGAGACAGCTCCGTACCCTCTCGACTGTCAGCGCCGTATATTATGGGAACAAATTGTCTAGGCTAAACCCTACTGCTAATGGCTAAATTGGGGAGTGCGGAACCTGTCAGCGCTGATAGAGATGCAGGGAAACGAATGGGTCACCGGGATAAATTCAGGCAAGCTGAGGAGTGGGGAAAAAAAAAGAGAGGCAGAATTTTCCTAAAAGAGAGGGTAGATTTAGATGAGATATTAGGAACAAATTCTTTCCTCTGAGGGCGGTGAGCCCCTGGCGCAGGTTGCCCCGAGAAGCTGTGGCTGCCCCATCCCCGGAGGTGTTCAAGGCCAGGTTGGACGGGGCTTGGAGCAACCTGGGCTGGTGGGAGGTGTCCCTGCCCAGGGCAGGGGGGTGGAACTCGATGGTCTTCAAGGTCCCTTCCAATCTAAACCATTCTATGATTTAAGAGAGTTTATCCTACCCCTTTAGGACTGCCCTGGGCAAGGCAGGACAGTGGCAGTGCAGTGGCTTGTTACGGGTTATGCTTGCAACTTTTCTCATTGAAATATTTTGCTTTTAACTGCTTTTAATTATCTGGGCTCTGGTTTCTCACGCTGAACATCTGTTGCAAGCTAGATTTCACAAGAGCAGTTTTAGATAAGTGAAGCAGAGCACTGCAGCCCCATGCCAACCCACCCCCCTGCCACCTTGGAGATCACTCTCACGTTCTCTCCATTTAAAATAAAACTGGGATAAAAATAGCATGAGGTGATGTCATTAAAAATTATCATAATGCATCTGGAAAGGAAAACCATCAGGGATACCTAGGTGATCTCAAATCTGACACTTTTCTTTTTTTTGAATCCCTGATTTAGTAATTTTAACCTGCTTCTCACAGTAATGAGGACAGGATTCGTATTTGCAGAGGTCTAGCTCTGATCTGAACAGTGTGTGCAAGTGCAGGAGAGGAGATGGGGGAAAGGTGTGTGGTTGTGTGTGACCATTTCTTCTCCCCTTTGCTGTACAGGTTTCTGCACGGGTTAGTGCAGTGGCAGGGGTGCAGTCTGCCCTCCTCGAGATGGAAAGTAGAAGCAACCACCAAAAGATTCAGCTGCTGTGCCGTCCCCCTTAATACCACCCAAACTGCATGGAAGGACCAGCAGGAATGAGGACAGGATGTCCCGGCAGTTTAGATCCATCCTCACACTGATAACATCTCTGCTTCCTTCAGAAGGTAACATTTCTGAGCTAAGAAAAAGCCTAAGCTGGTAACTGTGCGGCATCTTTTCATACTGACTAGCTGGGGCCATTCCAATTGAGTATAATAAACGATATAAGGAACAATATAAGCGGTGCTATAAATAATAATGCTGCAATTCCACTGATGGCTTATGGTGGCATTATAAATGATCAGAGCAAAGTCAGGAGGTCTCTTCACACCACCAGAGCCTCATGGTGGAATTATAGGTCTAATTTAAGTGCATTTTGGGGGTAAATTATTTATTAAAGTGTAAAGCTTATGGAGATAAATGTCCAAGTAGTCAGACTGCTGGACTAGGTGAGCGTTCCTGGTCCTAATAATTACAGGTAGAATTTGCCCCCGAGCAAAAGGGCTAGATCGAGATTTTAGCAACATTTTAGGTATCCAAAAGCCCTGGAGGACATTTCTTGGCCCAAGGATGCAATCTCTAGACTTATAATGAAATGGTCTCCTTGTCCAGGTGATCAATCCTGAACACCAATTGCTCATACATCCATTTTAATCATTAAACTGGAGTTAGGAGACAAGAGCAAGAAGAAACATTTCTCAGGCTGATGAAAAAACATAGATATTGATTGTTGTCTTACAAGTTTTGTTTTACGTTTTCCCACATTCCAGCCCCAAAATGGAGTCCTGGTGCTGGTGTTTTCACCTCTTCTTGCATATATAATTCTAATTCCAGCCAGAATTTGTAACTGTTGCTGAACTAGGAAAGCGCTCTCAGGACCATGGTGAAATTGTCTCTGCCACACACTTCTTGAGTGACCTCAGGCAAGTCACTTAAACCTCAACCCTCAAACATATACACAGACACCTGGATATATCTAATCTGCAAGTTGTAGGGACCTCTCCACCCCAGCCTGGCTGATCTCTATGTGGCCAGAGCCTACAGACCCCAAAAGGCTGACGGAGGCATTACCGGGTGTAACCTGAAGTCTGCCTTTAGCGTGGCAAGTAGAGGAAGACTCAGCTTATAATCACTCTGAAGACTGCATTTGCTGGAGTCCTCTGCAGCAGAAAAGTTGTCCGTGGAGCAGGAGTCTCAACACTGTCTTGCGCCACTGGGCTGCAGTAAGGATAAATACATTAAGATGAGGCATTAAGATACTGTGGTAATTAGGAGCCATATAAGTAACTTAGATATAGAATGAAGCTACTAATAATGCATGAATGCAAAGCCTTAAGAGGTTTGCTTCATATAAAGCACCCAGCCATTCGGTGGCTTAGCTCAATTCTCTGAAGCTGCAAATTCAGGCTGAAAATCTTATGAGGATATGCTCTTTCAGGGAGCTTTTTTTTTTTTTTTCTTGTCATACTTAAAATATTGCTGAGGCCAACTTTTTGTCTATAGGCAGTGCTTTTCCCATAGCTTCCAGCCAGACTAGAAAATGTTGAAAGGCAGGGGAAAATGTATTTAAAAAAAAAAAAAAAAANAAAAAAGGCAAGTAAAATTAGGCAGAGGGCTTGAGGGAAGATTCTGATTAAGGGAGTGTATCTAATGGTCAAACCAGGGAGATGGAGATGGCATCAGTATTCCTGCCACTAATTCACTGTGTAACCTTGTGTCTGTCGCTAAGCTTTGTTGTGCTCTGTTTTCCTCGTCAGTAAAATGAGTATCATAATAGTTACCTTCCTGATAAGGGTTTCAGTTAATCAATTTCTAAAGCCCTTAAGTACAGAGAGACACAAGATATCACATCAACAAAGTCCGGCGTTTATCTGTGGCTGGATATTCTCTGAACTGTACCATCTGTAAATGAATAGGACCTGATCTACATAGACCAGAAAAATTCCTATTGATTGTGATGAATCAACACCATTTCTTGCAAATAATACCTGTGGGGTTTTGTCACGGGCAGGATTTGCTTCTTAAAAATGCGTTTGAAAAGCAAGTTAAAAAGGTTTCAGGTGGGTTGGTGGAATTAAACTCCCCTGATGACTGAATTGCTCGCACAGTTTGCCTTTGCTGTTCCTCGTAGTAACTTGAGTCAGTCCTCATGCTGCCGGTGGTAGCAGTAGACAGGAAAAGTACTACATTTGGGTTTGCTCTGAATTCTGAATTTTTGCCAGGGAAAAAAGAGGAGGAAATAATGAACTTTTGACAGGCATTTTTTTCAGACAATAGAATACTAAATTATGGTCTGGGAACGAGGATCCTTTCTTACGAGAGATGACTAAGGAGCTTAGCTTTTTTAGCCAAGCAAAACTGAAGGCTGAGAAAGAGGCGGCGATTGTTGCATGTAAGTAGATTGGGGCGTAACAGCGGGGAAGGAAAAGAGCTATTAAACCAAAGGGACAATGCTGAAAGAAGAACAAATGGGTATAAACAGACCATTAATAAATTCAGGCTGTTAATTAGAAGAATAAGTTTAAATATCATAAGAGCTGGATTAAGGCAGCCTTTAGCCAGGGATGGGCACGGGCAGGTGAAGCAGCGCTCCCAGGTTTAAGGTGGAGCCCCTCTCACACCGCAGCCGAGTGGTGCGGGCAGAGGAGCGGACCTGAATCCAACCCCATACCTTTCTCACGCTTGGGCAAGTCAATTGATTTTTGTATTTCCTTCAGTTTGCTACGCTTCCAGGAAAATGTAGAGGATAAGCTCCTTTCTTCAAAGTGCCTTTCTACCTACAGCATGGCTGGATTTAAAATTGAGGAGCTAGCTATCGTTTCACCATTACATCGCATATATCTTTCTTCTCTTCCCAATCTTTGCTCCACAGTCAAGTGTTTTTACTGCCTTTCCTCACTTCTTTGCTGTTACTGTCCAATCCTTATTTCCTCCTCTTCCCCCACCTTGTAGCCCAAACCGTTTCAGCCCTGTTGTTCGTTAAGTAAAGACATACAGCTGCAGCTGATGGTTACAAGCTACAGCACAAGTGGAGCAGCTTGAATTGAAAATGTGCTTGTTTCCTTTCTTGCCCTGCTTGCTTTGGGCTGCAGTGGCTTTCACTGCAACAGCTTTCAACCTGCCCGAGTCCCAACAGCTCAACACTTTAATAATTTAAGTGATTTACATTCCCCAAAGTGCATCTGAACAGATTTATTATGAGCGTTTGTGACCTGTTCTTCTAAAGCACTTCTCTGACGTCTGTTCTTCATTAGAGTTCACCACCCAAGTCAGTTTGGAGTGATAATAGGAAGGTAAGTGCTGTTTCTTGAAGCTTGTCATGGGAGCCAAGCCCATTAAGATGGGCTGATACTAGGGGTCTCTGTGTTCATTTAGGCTGCAGAATGTGCAGGTATGATTAAAACAAAACAGTTGGAAAATGAAAGATTATGATTTTTCTCACACTGAATGTCTGTCCCTCTAACAAGAAATCAAGTGTGCTGCCTCATGAGCTTTTGCCCACTTGTAGGTTAGTATCAGTGATTACTTTTTTTTCCCCTCTCTGCTTGTCCATTGCCTGCCAGTGCATCCCTTTGGGTACACAAATCATCCTCTTTCTCCTTGGGCTGCTCTGGGCTCACAGAAGAGGGTGTCCCTTTCTCCAGGCCAACAGCAACTCACTTGGCAAAGCTTCTTCTGCTCTGTGCCACGTTGGTTTATCCCCCATAGCTGTCCTCTGCTCTCCTTCACACCAAGGTGGGGCTTCCTGCAGATGTCTGACTGATTTCAACTGGCCTTAAGCATACAAGTTTTGCTCTGTTGCTGGAAAACCTTCTCTGTTTTATTTATGACTTGTGTTAAGAAGGTACCAAGTACTCCCTCTGGGTACAAGCCTTGGAGACTGTATTGTCCCAGTAGGCAAGGAAAGCGGTTTTTATAGCTATTGTGGCACTATGGCACTGAGAAAGTCAAGAGGACTTTATCCAACGCTATATGAAAGTTTGTAGAAGAGACTGGTACAAAATTGGTACTGCGAGCTCCCTGCCCTGTGGATTAGTCCCAAAGCTGTCCTTCTGTTCGAATTTGTACAAGTACCTGGCTTGGTCTGAGTTGCCCCGGTTCACTTTGTCATGTCTCAGTTCTGTGTAGCCAAAATTTCCCTTCTGTGCTTTTTTTCTACCCTGTTCTTCACCATTTTACTGCCTGGCTCGAAATTTCCCTCCCTCACTGCATTGCTGGGTGCACATCTTCTTCCGCTCTGGTTTGTCCATCGCTCTTAAACTCCTCTCCCTTTCTGAGGAGTGTGTCCTTTCGCATTTGAACACACACCACTCATCTTAAGCAGCAAATCAATCCCACATTCCCTGTCCTGATGTGTCCTGTGGGAATCTCTCTGGAGCCCACAGCTTCCCCCCTGACCTGTGAATTCTCTTCTGCTATGGGGACTGAGCACTGGTCCCTCATCCACTAAAAGAGGAAGATTTCAGCCTCATTTTTCACTGACCGTGACTAGAATAACCAATCTGCTGCCCGCTGAGGAGCGAAAGGTCAGGCCAGGTCCACTCTGTGGCTACTTGTTTTTCTCCACAGTGACCAATTTCAGATGGTAATAGAAGCATCAATAATGTCTCTGTCTTCTGACTGCTTCGTTTCTTCTTTTTTTATTTTTTTTTTCCTCTATTGATTGAAATATTGCAGCCTCCATTTGTTAGCTCAGCCCCTGTGAGGCAGGCGGAGGCATTCGCTCACAGCACATCTCTTCCCCGTGAGCGAGATGTGAGGAGCTGAACTAATTTGGGATCGTGGAGGTGTTGACCACAGATTGCGACTTGTAATCTCCTTGGCTCACGCTCTTTTGTGGCTGAGGTCTGAGCTTTCAGGGCTCTGGGGAGTCACCTGGCAGCCGAAATTCTGCTAACGTGTTTGCATGCTTAGAAGCAGCAGATGGAAGACCCTCTGCAAGGACAGATCACTGTCCCAGTCCAACGGGCTCGGCTTCTGCTGCCAGAGCTGCAGATGAAGCTGAGGGCAAGAAGGAGCCTTGAGGACAGGGGCTGTGTGGCACGCGTGTCCTCAGAGCCACCCCGGCTGTGTCCCTGCTCAGCTCTGTGTACAGCATGATCCAGAAGAATAGGAATTTGGTGGAAACCAAGTCTTCCTTCTGTCTTAGTGGAAAATTAAAATTAAAAAAAAAAAAGCGAAACCACCACCACCAATTTCCCACTCTCACCCAAAAAACCCAACAAATCACCTGTCAGAGATCTTCATCAGAGGTCATACTTCTTCCCCGTGGCTGGGTCAGGCCTAACAACGTACCTCCGCCGTGAACTTTATCTGTCAAACTTCATGGCTCGCTTTTCTCAGGGTAAATTAAAGTTCATAGTTGTGTTTCTGGTTCAGTTGCCTCCCCAGTCTGGGACTCGTGATTTTTGAGCTCTCACCCCTGAGCCATCATTTCTCCTTGCACAGGGACAAGGAAATGCAAGGTGATAGTTTCCATCAGACAGATACTGTATTAAGCAGGAGGCAGACCCCAGTTCTCACTGGTTTCCTGAACTGCTGACTAATTCTAATTTCTGCAGCATCTCAGACCCTGACATACTGCAGAGCACCTTTAACTGCCCCCGCAGCCGGTCCTACCCCATCATAGACCTCTACAGCGTCTAATTGTCATCCTGGTTGCATTTGGAGTGGGTGTAAGGCATGGTACTGGTTCCTGCTGAACTACTGCTCTGTAAACCATATATAGCCCATCAGAGTCCTCCTTTCTAGAATACAGCTAGTGCTCCCTGCAAATGCTGATTTCCGTTGACAGCTGAAAACTTGATGAAATTTGCTTGTTTTAAACAAATCTGTTTCTGCGAGCACATGGTTCTGACTAAAAGGGCTTTGTAGTTGCGAATTGCTTAAGTTAATTGATATTCAAGAGAGACTATTCAATGGTAATGCATTCATAAACAATGTCGGTGTTTGTTTGAAAAATTAAAACATTAATTTAAATTAAACTGTGAACAAGGGAAAGATGTGTGAGTAAGGACTGAGAAGGCACTGCAGAACATCTTCTGACTGGAGTAATGTTATACCTACATCTGTATGGGACGTGCATATTTTAAAATGAGAATCGAAACCATTTCGGGCCCTGCTTTCTAGCTCTTCTCAGAGTAAGAGAAGATAGTTCAGTGGTCACCTGAGTCTTCAGAAACCTCTATCAAATCTTCTCCATCAGCCATCTCTTGTGGCTGTGGCTGGGTCTTCCCGGGGCATTTGTCCGTCTGAGCGCGGGAGGTGATGGCACTCCTGTCCCATGGAATGCTTGCTGGGATTAAAATCAGTCCATTTTGGCTGAAAAAAAGGCAACTGACTATTTGCACAATGCTACCTATATCACTTCCAGCAGGAAAGGTTTCTTGGGTGGAGTGTGGCATTTTCTGAGACACTTCTCTTTACTGATAAATCCCTGTTTTATAGAGAGATGGAACGGGTTGTAAGCCTGGGTCAGTAAGGCAGGCTACAGCAGTACGTAGAGCAGTAAGTTAAAACTTGAGTGACCTGTGTTCAAGTTTCTGCACTGCTACAGGTCTTCTCTGTAATCTTGAGTAAGTCACCTCTTCTCTCTGTCTCCGTTCTTTCCTGTACCACGGAGCTGTCAACACTTTCTTGCTTCATGAGATTTTCAGAGAATAAACACAGTAAATGTGTGGAGGCACTCAAATACAGAGGTAATGAGGGTCATCTAAATACCATACTTAGATAAGTAAGGATGATTATGTTCCATCTCCTTTATCCCTGCATGATAAAAATGTATCCAGAAACCATTATATACAACACATAAGCCAGAAGCAGCGGGAATGTAATTCCCTGTCCTCAGCTATTTTTTTTATGTGGATGAGGTGTATATTTGGTGTGGGGGTGGTTATTTTATCATAGAGCCTTTCTCTGTCTATTGGTAAGTAGGGTATATTTTGCATGAGTTTGTTCATCACACCACCCCAATAATATTAGCAAGCAAAATATATAAAGTTATTTATAGTGAGGGAAAATCAAATTTCCTCTCAGAGATTATTGGCAATAGAAGAGTCAGAATGACTTTAATCCTGTCCAGTACACACAATTCCCAGTAGCTCCAACATGTTAGTCTTTTGTTCTTCAGAAGTTTATCTTGGTTCCCCGTGGGTCACAGTAAACTTGATTTGGCAGAATGCGATCCCTGACATTTCTCCTAACGCAGCCTCTGTATCAGATAGGAACGCCGGGGTTTTTTCCTTATGAGTGCAAGGCAATGAGATTGTTCCTTAAAATGAACATGAAAACCTGAGATGTCTAAATCAGCTTTCAGTATATGGGAAAACATATTTTTTTTTATTATTTATAGAAAGAATATAAGAAGTAGAACTCCTAGGTTCTATCTTTATATCTAGCAGCAAATGACCGATTATAAGTTATGTCCTTTCATGCCTCAGTTTCCCAGTGTTCAAAACAATCACAATTAATTTTTAAGGCAAGATATGCCCTATCTATGCAATGCTATATTCTAGTATGATTTATTTAACCATTAAAATATTTTCTTAAAGCAAATGATTTAAGGCAGATAGTAAGAAATACTTTTCTTACATAGCGCATAATTAACACGTGGCACTCAATGCCACAGACATTACTGAAGCCAAGAGCTTTGGAGGATTCACAAAAGGATTAGACATTCATATGAATAATGAGAAATTCTATTAGAGAAAATAAAAAATGTATGAGGGATGGAGAACTTCATGCTTTGGGGTATAAAGCAGCTGCTAATTGATGAGGGCTAGGAAAGAAACGTGCCCCTGTGACAGGACATCCTGTGACGGTTTTCTACAGGTTTTCTTGAGCAGTACTGGGAAACTGGGATGCTGGCTGCGGAGGGAGCACTGGGCTGCCCGCGCCGCTGCCCGGTTGCAGTAAGGCAACTCCTGTCTAAAGGCGGCAATTGAAATAAAACCCCAAGGTCCAAGCAAGCCAACTGTGGCTGAGCCATCGCGGTCTGGTAGCCCATAGCACAGCGAAACTCTGATTTTTGGCATTGCGTCTAATTGTTTCCGACTTTCCAGCTGTGCGGGGAGGTCTCGGGGGCACCACAGGCTCCCAGTGGAGGCAGGATGTCCCAGGGTCTGCTGAAACCTGCCCCATCTTCCCCATGTGTAACCCCAGAAAAAAAAAAAACGTGAAAAAGCCCCAAAGGTGACTTGCACCTGGTCGCTCAGTCGATTTGAGGTCCCTCCTGTCCAGTCTCCATCTGTCTGTTTATCCAGAGCCTTCCGCAGACGTGTTCACGTCGGGCATGCAGCCATTTAACAAACACGTCAGGCAGCCAACCATGTTTGCCGCTATCGAGCAAGCAATTATAGTTCATTCAATCAAAGGCTTTCGTTTGATCCAGCCTCAATTAACAGGGAAGGCATTGCCACATCTGCCCGCGAGTTCAGAAGTGTCCACAATTCGACTTAGATTATTGCTATATTTCTGTGGCCTTTGATAGATTAAGATTGATTACAAGAAATAAGAAAAAAGAGTGACCTTCCCGGACTTTTCCAGTGGTATTTCAGTTAGTATTTTATAATCACTGTTTAACAGAGAAATTGCTCTCTGGTTATTAATATAAAAATTATCACCTTCTTTGACTAATAAAATCAATAAAGGCTCCTAGCCTTTGAAAAGGCCAAAACCCTTCTCTCTGTTCATAATTAAACATTTCAACCTAATCTGGAGCAATAATAACCTTCAAAGTTTTATAAAATTCCTAATAATAATATCTTACAGAACACCTTTCCGCTCAGCAGGTTTCACAAACTGTGGCCCAGATTCGAAAAGCATCTTTATGCATGGCTGGACTCGGATAGGCATGTCACTTTGTAAGGGGTTTTTTGGGGTGTTTCGTCCTCAGTGATAAACAAATGCCTATAGGCAGGATGTATGTTGCTTTGGTAACACGATTAAACTGCTGTCGTTTCTGGGTTTGCCATGTAGCAGCCAGGTGGCAGAATTATTAATGGTGGGTGCCTGCAGTAAGGCATTTGCGTTCACTCCGAGGAAAAGGAAAGGATCAGGCTGTTGCAGATGCTGAGCATTTATACTGAACTTTTATTTAAAAAAAAAAAAAATCAAAATGTTTTACTTCTTATATTTGTGTTGGAATGTGGCGGACGAAAGTACTTCTTTATGTCCCCTTGCTACAACAGGGTTAGCTGTGAATGTCGGAGTCAATTCTCGTGTAGTTGGTGATGATCTAAGCACCAAATATCACTTGTCTAACCTTCCAGGCAGCCAGTGTGTCCGTGTTAACTCACACAATGGTAAAAGTGCGATCAAACTTCATAATCTTATATGGACAGATACCGCTTCTGCCTCTCTAATTTCTACTGTCCCTTCCTGGAGTTACATTTATCAGGATTACTCGCTTCTCAGGCAAGTTATCTCTGTCAAGCTTGAATGGCTATTCTCACGGGGTACCGAGAGACATGCGAGCTAATTAACTATCATCTTGCATTTGATGATGACGAGCATCCATTGAGAACCTTCCATCCCAGTGGATCTCATGGCGCTTCACATATTAAACAAACCTGCACATGCCAAGCGCGGGGATTACCTCTTTGTAAATGAGTGGCAACCAGTTTTGAGTCAAATCACTCGACAGTTTAACAGCAGGCAGCGGAGCTACGCAACAGTTCACGGCAGGGAGTAAGGAGTACCTTTATGGAATGATTAACTTGTCTAAGAAAATGATGTCTCTGCTGGGCTTTCATTTCACATGTAGCTGCCACCAGGATCCCTGCACCAGAGCAGGCATGAAATACGGGTTAGGGATCCCCTTTCACCGTCGCCCATGCATAGCATTCCTGCAGGCACCGTAGATATATATGTCAACTTACCTTTAGGTAACGATAACTCGAAATTGACCCTTTTGATCTAATTCAACCCTTTCTTAGCCATAAACATTTCCAAACATGGGTGTTTTCTTATGAAAGAATGTCCTTTCGGCGTCTGTCAATGAAACCTGCGAAGCAGTCCCAATGGACAGCTAAGCTAATGCTGTATGTATTTTTTTTTCTATCTTCAAGCCATCTCAATGAAAGAACTTAACGGGTGTTATGTAGCCCTGAATTGTGTTGTATGGACAAGTCCTCTGACTCCCTTAGGCATTTTGGAAGCATCTGTTTTGGGGTGAATCATTTCACCTTAATCTTCAGACATTTCAGGCGTGTGTTTTTTTCTGGAGGTGACTTGGCTCTGGCTTTCAACAAGGTCCTCGAATCCCGTAACAACCAAAATGCACAACTGCAGTTAGGAGAAAAAATGAAAAGTCCCAAGGCTTTTGTGTCCCTCTCCCTTTGGCCGTGTGTGAGTGAAGATAATAGTTTGTGCACAATATCAATGCATGAAAGAGCTACCTAACTACTGGGTGCAGGACAAGGCTCGGTGCATGTGAAGCTGTGCAGCTGTGCTGAAGATGATGAAACTGTGCTGATTTCTACCTGCTACGGATCAGGCCCTTTAGTATTTATTACTGTTATCATCTGAACCTGAGCTGCAGCTCCCCCCCATGTTTACTCATCACTGACTTTATCACATCGCCTTTCATTTGCCTCCTTTCTGAACAATTTACATTTCACCCCCTTGGAGCTTTTTTGGATGAGACTCCTTTCATCTCTCGTCATAATGTTCAGTAATGACATTTCCATTTGCTTCCCTTTTCGTCAGGCTCCTTTTTGAAAACAGGATCTGACCTCTCGCTTTGTATTCTCCTGTCAGCCAAGAATCACATTGTGCATGAATTTAATTGACTTATTACATCTTTACAGAATGTGGTTACTTTAGTTTTGTGTGTGTTCTGTTTGTTTGTTTGTTAATTTCTGGGTCTTTGAGAACTAGATTATGCAATTTCCAGTGCCTATTTCCAATTACTATTGAGTCTTTCAATTGAACTGAATTTCATTGTGAGATGGAAAATAGAATGAACTGAAAATCCAGCTGAAAACATGTCAGTATTGTTGATACATGTGTTAGTGCTAATATAGAATTTATCAGCTTATTTTCTCTTCTGGGGCAATGTAGGGAGGGGAAACATCAAATAAACAAAAATAAGTACAGGTTTTTTCTTTTCTTTCACTGAAAGAAAGGTCTGTATTGCACTGAAAAAAACCTTATTTGTCCTGTTTTGATGAACAGGAAACCCGCATGATCCTGTTCTTCAATCCTCAGACGCGATGAAAAACTCCTACTCTTTTCAAGAGATCTCCCGCATTAGTGTTATTTAACTAGCTCCCGCTCTGGTCTAAACTGGCCTATCGCTATTGATCTAGGGGGAATGAGATTGATTTCCACCTGTAGAGAATCCGGTCCGTTATTACGAAAAGGGACACTGGTGCTGGTGGCACCTTGTGGAGGATGAAAGCAGGTTGCTTCTGTGACATACAGCAGACAGAAAGTCGGTACAAAAGTTGGTACGAAACCTGTTTGAAGTCTGTAGGCTGCATAAACAAAGGCATTATTGCTTGTTTCATGGCAAGGTGCAAGGTCTCCTGGAAAGCAGGGTATGGTGGAGAGCTAAGCGGACTGTAGTCCCTCTCTCCTTCGAGCTTGCCTGGCGCTGCATGTGCTGTGCCACGTGGCAGAGAGGGGGACACGGAGCCACTGTTCCTCAGCGCTGCTGGGACCACCCTTGGCTGGGTGCATCTGACCTGTCTGATCTGACTCTCCTTTACTGTACAGTAGCTTCATGGCTCCCAAGAGGGCGAAATACATACTGGTGTGAGAGAGAGAGGCTTTGCCTTGTAGGAAGACATCTGAAAGCAGCTCTTTCCCCTTCTAACTTCTCTGAGGGAGGGCGCGCTAGCCCCATATGCCATCAGGCTTGGGCAGATCAAAACTCCAGGAGAAGATGAGCAAGTGCTCGGCACAAAAATGATTTGCAGATGCCATTCCAACCTTCCTCGTGGAGAACCTTGCCAGGTTCTGGCAGCTGGTGGTTGGAGGGTTTCCTGAGCGTCTGGTGTTTAAAAAAAACCACCAAACCCGCAGATACCTGCAGATACCACATACCCTGCCTGAGTTTCCCTGCTCCCTTTTTGAAGCTACGTGACCTCCCGTGGCATCCTGAGTTAAGGACTGAAATTGCGTGTGGTTTGAAAAGGGGCTTGTTCCGTTTATTTGAAACCACTTGCACAATGACTATGTAGAGTGCCCCGTAGTTGTTCTGCTATAAGGCAGTCTGGGCCCCCATTCTGCACTCCCTTTTTTCCACCCAGACCCTTACGGACCTCTCTTCCAACCTCTCGATTTTACTCTTTCCCGAGCCCTTGCTTAGTAAGGCTTTCCTTCCACGCTACGACAGGTCTTTGATCCTTGTTCCCTTCCTCTGCACGTTTTCCATTTCTAGTTGGTTTGGGTTTTTTTCCCCCTGAGATAGGGAGGATAAAATTACACGCACAATTCGAGATTTGGGTGAATTGTAGATTTATACAGTGGCACAACTGTGCTTCATGTTTTCTTCTCTGATATTCTAGCAATTCCTGCTATTTTATTTGCCTTTTTGAGCATTTTTGAGTACTAAACCAACATTTTATCGAACTATCCACAAAGACTCCAAGATCCTATTCCTGACTGGAAATATAGCGTTAGGCTTATTTTCCCCATGCACATTACTTAGCACTTATCAGCATTGAATTTCATCTGTCATTTTATCACTGAATCATTTTGTATCTCAAGAGCCTCCTGTGATTCTCTATAGTCAGCTTCAAATGTGACTGTGCTCAGTTATTTTGTCTTCTGCTAACTTCATCTTCTCATTATGAATCTCCTTTTCCAGCCCATTTATGAATATGTTGAATTATATATTTGCTTCCTGTCCTTTTAGCTGTTAAAAAAAACCACCTTTTCTTCTCATTCCACTAGGTTATAGCTTCTTTAAGAGCTTTTGGATGCTACCATGAGAGGTTGGGTTTGTTTTTTTAATTCCCAAGCGCTACTTTGACTACATCATCCTTATTGATATTTCTTAATTATTTAGAAGACCCCAGAATGATTTAATTACCTAATTACTTAGAAGACCCCCAGAATGATGTTGCGATACAAGAGCTGTATTGCCTCTTCCCAAAGAACGACACGTCCGTGCGTTCACTAATTCTGTTTGGTTGCGTTTCTAATAATTTGGCTAATTTGCCTGGTGCGGCAATCAGCCCTGTTGATCAGGACTATGGCATCAGCTCCAGAGAGTGGGGTTTTTTTTAATGCTGGAGTTGTATTTGTCACTCTTCCCTCCTGTGTGGAGACTGCTTTCCACCGAGTTCAGAAGGCGGCCGGCATGACTCTGCCTGATTGCCTACCAAGGAAGGATCAACATTGACTGGAAGCTGAAACCTCACATTTGTCACAATCTACGTTCTCTTCGTCCTCATCTTTAGGTTACGGGCAGAGTAGTGACTACCTTTTCAATCGCTATATGGGGGTTTGTCACTGCACCAGGCAAAAGTTGTATTTACAGAGATACAGAATCACAGAATGGTTTAGGTTGGAAGGGACCTTGTTGGAAGGTTGGAAGGGGTCATGTGGTTCCAGCCCCTCTGCCATGAGCAGGGACACCTTCCACTAGACCACGTTGCTCAAAGCCCCATCCAACCTGGCCTTGAACACTGAGAAAATTGAGATTGTGTGCATTTAAGGATAAGGTTTTGCCTGCCCTACGTGTTGTCTGACAACTTAGAGTCTGAACAAGTGGTATTTGTGCTCGAGTCTTCCTTCTGACGGAAAGGGGAGCAGAGCTGTAAGCAGCAGCAGCTGTAAGGGTCCTTCAGATTGCAGACCCTCTTCTACCTGGATTGTTTGTCCAGCAGACTCAAGAACCAAACAAATGTGGATTATCCCCCAGTTGAAGAGGATTTTACCTTTATCTGGTATAAATCAGAACAACTTGAGAGAAGATTTTTGAGCTAAGGATCTGGCCACTTTCACACAGCCCGGTTATATCTGTGGATCAATAAAAAAAAAAAATTGAAATTGTATTTTTTTTTAAATGACACAACTCCCACAGCTCTGTCAAAAAGCTTTGTATCGTTCTGGCAATCTCAGCCAGCCTTAAACTCATGCTGTCCATCTGTCTTTAGGAGGGGTTTCTGTGTTTGTGGTTGGTAGCTTTGTTTGAAGGCTGGTTGCCTCAGTGAAATGCCCGGGTGGATCCAGGTACGGTCAAAACCCAAGCAAAAGTAATGGCCAGCTCGAATGGGTATGGTTTTGTTCATGTCAGTAAAATTCTCACGTCTGACATTAACTGAGGAACTAGTCTCTTGGCAGAGCAAAAGGTTGGAAACTGGCCCCGCTCTTGTCTATCATCTGCTGGTTTGGTGGATAAATTGGGGACTGCTGTCTGCAGAGCTGTCCTGCCCCTTTTCACCAGCATAAATCTCGCTTCAAGGATTACATAAACTTTTATTTTGTTAATATATCGTAAGTTCCTTAAATGAGAAGCCAACACCTGCAAAATGACTTTTCCTTATGGGCCGGGATCGGCCTCGCCAGCCCTTGCTATCCCATTCTGATTCTCTCCCACCTGCTTGAAAGTCTCATCACTCTGGAGTGGGGAGACTTAAATATTTCCAGTGACATTTCCTTGGCCTCTGGTGATTTAATATTATTAACCCGGTATGTTATTAAAGTGACAGGAGATGTCTCCCCTTCACAGGTATATTTTTCCGAAAACTCATTTGAATTTTTATTACTTTATTTTGAGGGGCAGCTAGTGGAGCACCGAACGGGCAGGGAGGGCACAGGAGGGAAATGCGCCTGGTCCTGGGTATGAAGATCTTCTCTGTATGTAGATTACAGGTTCTGGCATAGTTTCTTCCCCCGTAGTTTACTTCAGAATTATGAGTATTTCTTAGTTTGAGCAGTCACACTGGAGTATTTCAAAGAAAAGTGGCTCTTTCCTGAGACTGCTGCCAATTTCAAAGTCATCACCTGGGGGGTAAATGGGCTTTTATGTGCTTTGCAAATCCCACAAACTTTATACTTTACCCAGATCTCAATCTGAGTCCGCTTAAGTTTCATCTTACAGCTGTTGTTACTGTAGGAAAAATCTAAAGCACACAGTGCAAATCCGTAAACTTAGGACAGCGTAATAAATCCAGATTCTTAGCCAGCTTTAATCAGTGACATTAAAATCCCTTGAATGGAGTTGTGTTGGTTGCCTCTTGCTGGACGTATAATCTGCAGGGCTTGGGTTTGCCCAGCTATAAGGGGGAACTGATTTCAACCACTCAAAAATACTCCCAGCTCCATAATGAGATCTCTGTTTACAAAAGGTTGATAAATTTTCAAGAATATGTTTTCGAGGTTTTGTTCACTTTTTGTGGGCAGACTGACTCATTAAACATTTGGGGAGAAAACTTTTGATTACGATATGTTCTTTTTGGTTCTAGAAGTGAGGAAAAGATGAGATATTTTCTTTTCCAGCCGCTCATTCAGGAAAGCTGGGTTATTAGATCTCCATCAGCTACTGACACTCTTGGAACTTATTTTGTCATGCTTTTTTTTCCTGTCTTTCCGCACCCTGTCCAGTCTGTCATGTATAATTTTTTTTAGGAAATCTGAACAAATAGCAACATCTTCAAATAGTTTGTGAAACAGACACTTTGCATTTTCCAAAAGATGTTTGGTTCAGTGCTTTGATCCAAGCCCATCTCTGTGCTTTGTTCTTTAAAGTGATATCACTTTGAAAGGGTATTTAAAGATATTTCCTTTGTCTGTGGCTTATCAGCTCCTTTCCATCTGCCTGTCTCGATATTGGCACATTGGTATTTTAGACAGTTCACTGAAAACTTTTGCAAGCTACACCGCTAGGGCTTCATTCTTAAGACATCTGTGACTCTTCTGTCAGGCTTTAAAACTGGTATTGCAACAAACCCCTCCCATTCCGGTTTATTTTTACGCTTTCCCTCTATGTAATCACCAGAACCACCTCAGAAAAATACTGTATCAAAAACTGATATTAAACTCTCAAGTGCCTGGCAAATGATTTAAAGCAGCGGCTGCACTGGGGTAAACCCCAGAGATTTCTTTTGTAAAGTTCCACCTACGTAATCTCTTAGAGGTAGATTTTTAGAGCTCACTATTTACTTTAGTCTGGAGACGTTTCTCTGCTTTTATGGCTCATCTACTTTCTGTCCACCGGTTCTTTTAGACAGTGACGTTGCTGATTCCCCACCGTTTAATCTTCTTCTCTTGCTTAGCAGTTTCCTTCGCCGCCGCCCCAGGCACATGCGACGCACGAGCAGCCCACCCGCTCCGTAGCTGGGCACTGGAGAAACGCCGGCGATGTACATTTGATAGTGAATTAAAACGACTCTGGGAAAGGCAGGCTGGGCAAGTGTGGCTTTGCTGCAGGACGGTACCTGTAGCCCAGGAGCAGTAGGCTGCTCTGATCCTTGGCTGATGTGAAGTGATAACGCCTCGGTGGATTTACTTGCTGAGATCTCCTTTAACTGAGTAATAGAATGTTCTGGCTTTGAGAAGTTGTCTGGCAGAAGTTGCCCTCTGTGCCCCGGCTCGTTCTCTTTCTCCTTGCCTGTCGTCTCCTCTCTCGCGACCACGTGGCTTCTCTCCCACGTGGCTTCTCTCCCACGCAGCCGTGGGAAGCACGGCAGGCCAGGGCTCCGGCAGCACCTCGGGCACGGGTCCGCTCTGCCCTGCAGCAAACGCTCCTTTGTAATTCATGGCATAACCGAGGGTAAAGAAAATGTCACGTGTAGCCCCATGAAGGAGCTGCAGACTGAACATCTGGACACTTCTACATGCAAGAACGAGCCCAGGTTGTGTAAGCCTCACAAACCCAAATTGCTGTCCCAGGGCTCTGCTCAAACGCGCGTGCTGGCAGGGAGTCAGGGAGGGGGTAACGTCAGTACGCGCCATGGAAGTGCGGAGTAGTGTTTCCTACAGCATTTATGTAATAGGCATTGCTAATACCTGTGTCTACATAGTTGAGCTATAGTGCGCTAAAATGTAAGAGCCTCCCCTAACTTTCCATCTGAAATAAGGTGGGTTTGTAATCCCCCATGAAAAGCTATAATGGTCTCTGCGCCTCCTTGCACAAGTTTCCTCCTGACTTACGCGCTCACCTCCGTGTCATTGCAGTAAGGTCTCGTTTATCGTCTCGGACTCAAGACTTCTTAGTCCTCATCACCTCATATCATGACTTGGACCATACCTCTTCCGGAAAGAGAGGGTGTCTTAAATTTATTCTTTTGTTTTGTTTTTCTTTAAGGAGAGGTTACAGAGTGGTTTTTTGTTTCGTTTTGGTTTTTTTTCCAATTTGTCTTAAACTCCTTTTCTAGTGACAAAACTGATATTAAAACAGAAGTCCACTTGTACCAGAGTAAGTAACTTCCTTTATGTGTTTACATCTTTAAAAATATTCTACGTGCCTTATGATGCATTGAAAAAACCATTCTTTAGCAGGAAATTCTCATTTATTTTTAACGCTGAGTCCCTAAAAAGCCCGATTTTGAAAGGAACATATAACAGAGTGGAAGTAAAGTGATATGTGTTCTTTTTGAATCGCTCTGACGCAAACATCAAGAAATCCCATCGCCAATTTCAAACAAAACCTTTCCATTTCACACCACGTATTCTCTGGGAAGCGGTTTCATCATTTTGCCTTGCTCTGAGGAGGACCCACGGCGGAGGTGTAACCTCCCCTTCCTATTGTGTTCTGACTCTGCCTGAGGTTTGTGACTTCTGACAATCTCACCTCCTCTTTTCTGCTGTACAGTCTTTTCCCAACACACCTCTACCCTTTCACCGTACCTCATATAGTCCATTTTTTTTGTCTTTCCTCAGAAGCTTTTTGTTCTCCAAAGAATAAGTATCTGTCCATATTAATCCTTTATCTTGCATGCAAAGTGTAAGCAATTTCTCATCCCTTCTCTTGCTCAAATACGCAGATAACATGCACACAATTCTGCCAGGGATGTGCATCACCTCCTTCCTGCTGATTTTCCACACTGACTCCTTCCACAGTTGTGCGCTACGTGTAGTTTTCCACCTGGTTATGGCCTCTCCCACACTTTACTGCCAGCCCTGACCACAGGCAAGCTGTCCCACCGCATCACGCACGCCCTCTGTGGCTGCCCGCTCTTCATCTGGCGAGCACCTTCGCAGACGCAGGTGACGTATGCCTCCACCGTCCTGGAAAACCATCCGCCTCCAGCTTTCCCCTGCGTGCAGGGGGAAGGCGCATCTCCAGGAGCAAATTAGTCCATTCAAGCAGTGCACCTACACCCCACACACACACACACTTTCCTGTCTCTCCTGTTTCTCTCCCCCGACTATTTCCGACTCCTAGACATCCCTGTGGCCCATTAAAGTCATGTTCATGTCTGGCTAATGCTCCTTTCCCTTTTCAAACCCGTTGCTCTTACATAAGGCTGGGTGCTGGGTGCGCGAGCCATCCCGGAGCACATAATGGATGCTGCGTTTGCCTACGCTTACTGTACTTCCAGGATCTACATCAGTGCTTTGTAAAGCCCTTTGGGATACTGTGAACATGAAAAACGCTATATAAAACCCAAACCCTATTCTATTCTAGAGCGGAGCTTTTAAGTCCTTTTATCACAGAATGAGGCAAGGGTTGAATTGAGCCCAGAAATAGCAATTTAAAGTTTTCATGAAAGACTGGAACAGTGTATGTTTGTTATATTTTAACATAATCTGAGAACACTAAGTGCACTAAAAGCATACCACTTATTTGTGGGTGGGGAAGTGGAGAGGAGAGGGAGAAATGTAAGTGCTTGTTTTTCTTTGGGATTTCGCTTATTGCAGAATCTGACAGAGATCTATCGGGATGGCAAAGGGGAGGGGAAGAAGAACGCCCTCACAAAGGTCTCTGATTGTTGGAGTTCAGAAAAATAACAGCCCGTTACCCTTGTTTGAGCGTGGAGAGTTATTTGGGATGTGATCTGAAACTAGCTCTGCAGCTGAGGAACATAAGGAGAAAGCTTCAAGTTTTAATAGCATATACCCAAGCTATAAGGTTATGAGTTAAACGCAGTCGCTGGCAGGATGGCTGCAAGGAAGTGGCTGCCTGCAGATGGCACGGATTTGAGCCAGGGCTGTAGGATCTAAGGGCAGCCCTAGAAGATGGCACTGGGAAAAAAAAGTAGGTGTCAGAAAATTTAGGATTCAGGCAGTCACCTCCAACAGTGCATTGGACATTGCAGTGGGATTCATGAAAAAGAAGAAAAGGGGACCTGGAGCATCTGGGATTATGTGTCCCAGACCCTTTCATAACTCCTCGTAGGTCGTCCAAGGTCAGCTCTGCACATGGACACCAGAACAGCATCGCGTGCTGAAGCTGCAGCGCACAGCCCCGTACGGGGCTGGATATTTTCGTGAATGGACCTAGCTGTCAGACAAAGCTGAGCACTATCTGCAAGTACCTTCATTTCCCACTTCATCAAACTTCATGGCATTGACACATTTCAGCAACAGTGATTGCATATTGTATATCAATTTGGAGTTCTTTGCGAGAAGTGTTGCATAGTACTGACTGTAGATACATTTATCTATCGAAATTCCCCAAGGAAAAAATACTTATGATAAAACCCTGTTAATTAGTAATTGCTGAACTGACGAAGTTAGTCAGTTTTCAATCTGTTTAGTGTATTTTGTATTAGTGTAGCTCTAACTTTTAACATCAAAACATTTTACAATACTGAGTCAAAGGCTTTACTAAAGCCAAGTCCATCAACGTGATTATCAGTCCAACTTGGAATCTCCCCAAATAATTAAATCAGATTTATTTGATAAAACCTATTTTCCATAAAATCATGTTGACAGTCATTAATTCCATTCCTATCCCTTAATTCTTTATTAATTGGTTCCTCTATTAGCTTTTCCATTATTTTCACTGCATTTATGTCAGGATAAATTAGCAATCCAGAGTAACCAGTAATCCTGCATAGCTTTTTTTTAATGTGACATTGTTATCAGAGCATCCTGTTACCTGTAACTCTCTTATTATTTATGACTTTTATTAGCATTTGTGGGATAGGTATCTTCCAAACTGCCTCTTGATTTAGATTTAGAGTGTCCAGACTGGTTTATAATACCTGTTGTTCAACTGTTGGTGAACTTAAATGACCTCCTCACCTTCCTTGCCATCAGCAGTCTTCAGTTCAAAGGTGTCACAGTAAAATCAACTTCTTGGTTGGTCCTTTATGCAAGTCTTGCAACTGACTTATCCTGGCTCTGATACATCTCCATGCCTTGTAAGCGTGGTCTTCTCATCCTTCCCCTCCTTTTTCATTCCACTCTTCCTTAAAAGATTTTCTTCTTTAATTATTACCCTTTTTTTTTTTTAAGAGGTTCTTTTAATCAGTCCTGCCTATCAGCCCCTGGCCAGGGCAGGGGGTTCCCGTAACCACTCCTAGCCCTGTTTTACATTCCTCGAGGATTCGGTGGGGTAGAGAGAAACAACAGCTCGTGTATCTACAGGACTGTGCATTTAGCGCTTCTGGTTTCTCTCTCTGGAGGAGGGCCTGCCCTTGCAGTCAGATGTAATACTCATACACAGAGCTGCTTTAAAGCAGTGTGCTTTTTGTTTGAGTTTGGATCCCTCTTATCTTCCCGATCTGCGTTGCGATGGACATAGCTGTTCTTGTGCCTGACTTGCTCCACACTCTGTGCACATTAGCGGCCTTGATTTATTTCTAAACCTGGACATAAAAAACTCTGAAAGCTGTTCAGGTCCTCTCCTTTCTTCCAAAATCGCCAGCTTTTTTTCTGTTACAGACATTATTTTTGTCTTAGAGATAAAAGTGAAGGGCTAATAGTTCTTCCCTACTACAGCATACAACCTATTGGTAAAATTCTGTGATTCCAGTAGTGAGGACTATATCATCTTCATACTTCAAATTACAAATCAACCTGAAACTTACTTCAGGCATCCTCTAAAATCTTTCCTCGGAGCCATCTCTTTACACTGCAGTGTATAAACTGTTATTGAATAGAATTGCCTTTTTTCCATCGTTATTAACAGTTTGTCATCTCTGCTTAATCATCACCAGCCATAGCATGTTGTAATAGGCTGATACTATTGTTAGGTTTTCCTTTATCCCCAACATACTTTAAAAACTCTCTTTATTTTCTTTTCTGCCAAAGATGGATTTTCCCCTGATGTATTTTGTCTGTATTAAAACATATTATGTTTAAAAGGGCCAATAGGAAGTTAAATTCAGATGTGAATTTCTCCTTCCATTTAACAGTAATCATCATAATAATAAAAATATGGGAAGATAACACTTAGGTATTTTTATTTCCCTTGTCACTGCAGGTCTCTGTATAATATTATTCAATACTATCATCTTGGTTAATTTTAAATGTCACAAGCACTGGAGTTTCTACTGTTTCTCCACAGAGATATGTCCGGAGTATAATAGATATTCCTTTTTGATTTTTTTTTTCCTAATTATGACCTTATATTTTTACTCCAGTGAAGTTTCGCCACATCTACACTGTTGTAATTGAGGGCAAAATTTGGCCCTTTGACATCAATGGAATTATAGTAGAGATTAATCTATTCCACTTAGATCATAAAATCTTTCCTTGTAAATCAATTCTTCCAGTCCCTAAATCATCTCTGAAGATGTTCTTTGAGTTCCCTCCAAGTTGTCAATATGTTGTTGACGCTGAGATACTCAGAACTGACTGAATGTTTGTCTCATTGAGCCCAGAGGGAGGAAAAAAAATGACCTCTCTTGACAAGAATTTATATACATCCTAAATAACCCTGTTCTCCTGTTATTTGCTGCCATATTAACCCGATGTGCTAATGTGTGATTTATTCTTATCCTTCAGTCTTTCTGAATAATTCACTTCCTGAATAGCTGCAATTCAGGTGGTTTGGATTCGTTCATTTTGTTGTGCAGCTGAGATGTTTTCTGCCTTTTTTTATTCCAGGTTGAGCAGCTGCTTACTAGTTTTGCATTTGGGCATTTTGCTGATTTTTCACCTTAGACAAACAACCTTCCCTTTTTGGTTTAACCTCTAAAACGAAGCTAACAATGTAGCCAGCCCGCACTTTCCAGTTATGGCTACAAGCCTTATAACCTTTTTGCATTTTTAGAGGGTGTTTTGGCCTTCCCATGAGAAGTGTTGTGCCTCTAGTTACTTCCCAGCGCTCTCAGAGCTGAATCCAAAGTATATTTAAATGTATAATGACACTTCTATTGATCTGGTCTTACAGCGCCTTTGGCACCACGTGCCTCTCCCCTCGTGGTTATGTGACGCGCAGGGCCAAATCCTTTTGGGGTAAATCGGCACACTTCTTTTAGCACTGGCTGAGGAACTGTCTGGCACAGTGACTCAGTAGCTGTGAGCCTAGTTTGAAGGGTGAGATTATTATAATTTTTTGGATTTTTTTTTTCCTATTATTTTAACATTCCCATGTTTTTTTCCAGGTCTTCCATCCTACGTGAGAGCCTTGCTTGGATGAGCCCAGCCCCAGACTGTCTCTCCTTGGCTGGGTAAGTCAGACAGTTTTATTTCTGCTGTTCACGGTCTTTTTTAAGCTGAGTGCCAGAAAGCACTGGGGTGAGCAGGGTGAAGGGGCTGGGAAGAGGGGAAGCATCTCCGAAGAGGGAGTGGCGAAACAGAGGAAAATTCTGGGACTTCTCTTTGAAAGAGCAGTGATGAAGGTTAAGCTCGAGCCAGCTGGCCCCGCTGGCTGGCACCGCTGATAGACGGAACCTTTATCAAGTGTCAGCAAAGACATATGACATTTATCACCGTGGAAAGCCGGGTGCTGCTGCACTGACAGAGTATATTCAATACACGCCATCTCCACTGTACTGAGATCCCTTAATGGCATGATTTCTCGCTGAGACCGGGACAGCTCTTCCTTCTGCCTCATCTCCGCTTCTCCCTTCAGCTTCCTTTTCGAGCTTTCCCTCCACAAGTTTTTCTGTCCTTTTTTTCTCCTTTTTTTTTTTTTTCCTG
>RSEF01000017.1:4250404-4292264 GCA_003993805.1 Himantopus leucocephalus
AAAAAAAAAAAAAAAAAGAAAAAAAAAAAAAAAAAAAGAAAAGCAGAGCTAGGGAGAGGAAAAACAACCCAAAACCCAAGCCTAAACCAGAACTCTGGAAGCAGAGAAATAAATATGGTTTAATAACTGGGACACAATCTACAGTCTGTGGAATTAAAGCCCGGTTTTCTACTGGCCAGCTGCCAAAGTGAGGCACAAACAAATCCAGAGAAAAGCAGGTTAATGAGAGACATCCCGGGGAAAAAAAAAAAATAGTAAAAAAAGTGAAAGCAACAAACTCGCAGAGCTGCTACTGATGAGATAAATAAGATTTGATCTGACATTATCTGATCCGCTTGCTGTGCATGTTTTATTTGCTAGCGCCAGTCTTTTAAGTCTCCTAGACACAGGTTTCAGCCTTATCCTCTCAGCAGCCATCACTGCATCCATCTTATCCATCCTTCAAATTGTCCATCCCTGATCACAGTGGGATTTGATTGCATCCTGAGCCTGTTGCTAGGACAGAGGCAGATGCATTGGGAAGGCATTTGCTGCACACTGCATCTTTCAGGAGGCTGAAGAGCCAGAAGAATTCCTGACATGACAGACCAGGTGTCAAAAGCAATAAATAAAAATGATAGCGAGAATCCCTGATGAGGAACGCAGCTTTTCAGAACTGCTGGTCTGCAGTTGTCTTTGCAGAAGATATTTTTAACTTGTTTTCATTTTTTCCACTCTCCATCTGATGCCCCAGCTCAGGAGTTCTCCTGCAATTATTTCTCCCCCATGGTACATGCTTGTTTGAACTGTCAAGACTAAAGGGATGGCTTAAGAGACCAAATCACAAGGTCTGTAATTCCCACCAGGTTTTCTGAAACTGCAGGTTTGAGTCCCAGCTGGCCTGACTTAGGAGTTAAATTAAGCTCACTGGGGTTACAGCTAGGTTGCTGCGAACATCCTTCTCTTCTGGAGCTGTTGACCTCCAAAAGGGGGGAGAAGGAAACCGAAATCCAAACAAGTTCCTTTACCTCATGCGCACGCGCGTGAGTGAAAAGAGCATGCAGGGTGCTTTGGTAATGAGGCAAAGCCAATTACAAAATATTGGAGAGACTGTTACAAAAGTGTTTGACAACCCATTTTCTTCTCCTTTTGGGAGGCTGCAAGACCCATCTTCCTCACAAAGTCACGCTGAAGCCCGACGACAGGCTTGGTCTCCTTCCCAGTTTCTAGAGGAATCTGTCTGGAGAAAGGTCTATGACCCCACACGGAATAAAATCCCAAAGCCTCTAAGATTCTTCTTTGATTTCACAGATCCTTAGTAAGAAACCTTAGTATTTTGGTTTCCACGTTCCTCTGTACCTACCAGCTTTTTCCTTATGTCCACTGGGCTGGTGGCCGAAGGCATGGAGTAAATTGTGTATGTTCAGCAAAGCTGCAAACGCGAGCTAAAGCCCAGAGTTCACACTCATGGTTAAAAGAGTCTTCCCAGAAAACAAACCTGGAGCATTCCTTCTTCAGCTCCACACATCTAATAGTATTTATCTATTAGTCAAGCTTCATTCCAGAAGCATATACATCTTTGTCTTTGGGCTCGAATGTGAAAACAGCTTCAGCGATGCATTCATTTACTGTGCTTAAAATCCACTGACTTTCAAGGCCCCGATAAATTAAAGCCTAGCCAAAGAATTTTCCTAGAGGAGGGATTTTTTCCCCTTGAATCAGGACTGTATTTCTCTGCCTCTCCAACTATTACCCTTGGAAAATAAGGGTTTTCCAGGGTGTCTAATCTATGTTCGTATATAGTCTAGTCTATTTTTATATATGTGCGACATCAAGGTGACATTTTATCCCACTTTTTTTGATAACTGTTTAGCCTGGGATGACTGAGTTTGGGCTGGTAGGTTAGACTGGACACCTGACATTTTGGCTGCTAAATTTAGGGGAAGTAAGTCCCATTTTCTTGGACAAAGCCCTTTGAGAACTCTTTGTATTTCAGAAAATCCAGCTCCAGCTATCAGCCCAACAGAGCAGATTTCAATGAAGCATTGCAGCCACATACAATCAGAAGATCTGGCTCTAACAATTCACTTATTTTACAATTGTCTCATTGGACATAACCCCACAGTGCTTGTCCACTTTGTGTGCTAATGAATCATAACAATCCCATATGCAAAAATAAATAAAAGCATATCTTTTTCCTTTCATTTTCTTCAAGTTGCACGCACTGGGGGAGAAAAGGTTTCTCCAAGCAATATAATTCCATTTTGGTTAAAATAGATACACAAGAAAATATGCCACTGAAAAGCTAGAGGGGCTTTTGAACATCTTCCTGCTGACAGGACACACAGATAGCCACTGATGTGCTATTAATTAGCAGAAAGAATAATCACAGATTGAAAAAATCCTTGGGATTGCAAATATAATTTTTTTGGATGGCTTTGTGGTGTTAGTCTAGGCTTGGAGCCCCATGTAGCTTTCATCACAACAATAACAACAGTACCCTTTGTGGTGATGCCAAAGCTTAAATTACATGTAAAAACAAATGCTTTAGATAAGTAGGAGTCAAGATGCACACAAGAGAGGGCCCACCCTCGCAATTACAAGATAAAATCACAATGTGAAACCCAAGAAATGCAAGGGGAAAGAATAAGCAAATGAACCAAGATCAGGAAAAAGAAAAAAAATCTAACACCAAGTGTAAAGACATTCACCAGTTGTAAGAAGTCATTGCAAGTCTTCACATGTCTGATTGCAGTTTATTGAGAGCACTGTAGAAGAGATGAAGGAAGTATGATGTGAAAGAAGGCAAACAGAGCAGTGGGTGATAAGAAATTGCCTGAAAACAGAATTTTTTTAAAAAAATCATTAAAAAGATAACATTAACTTATTTAATTTGGGGGAAAGGATGTCTTTAACATGAGGAAAAAAATTTGTATGCCGAGTGTTGGACTGATATTTTCCACTCTGTGCACTTTGGTTACCTTGAACCACAAGACACAGAGATGCGGTGATTAGCTGAGAACTCCAATACGTAGATTTGTACATAATTCATAGTTTGACTTCTCTAAGTTTGCATAATAAATAGTTTAAACACTGCAGAAAATGTCTGAGAGAGGAAATTAGGATTCTGAATGAAAAAGTTAATTATACCTCGAAGGATTTTTTTTTCCAGATATATAAGGGCTAGAAAAAAGCCTAGAATTGGATAATTTAGGAGATGGAAATGCAGAAAATTATGGGAGTGGTAGCAACAGGAGAGTTATCTCCTTAAATAGGATAATTAGACTAATTTAATTTTTTAAACTGTGGCATTGCATTATAGATAAACAATTCAATAAATAGCAGCCTGGACACTGGTGCTGCTACTGCAGATGCTTCTTGGGTCTGTGCAGAGTTTTGTTTTTCATTTTCAGCATAGTTTTCTGCAGTAGGAATACTGAATTATCATAATGGGTTGCTTCCTCTAAAGTCATAAAGGGCAGGGACAGGAAATTATGGAGGAGTGGAAAGGAATATTGACATCATTAAATCAATCACTGCTGATTGGATCCAGAGACTGATGAATCAGTGATTGGATCCTGTAGACACTGGGGACCAGCTCTTCAAAGATATTTAAGTACCTAGCTTTTGCTGATTAAAATAGGAGTTAGTCGCCTAAATAGGAGTTGGATGACTGATATCTTGAAGAAGCCAAAATATCTAAGGCTTAAATATCCATCCTGAAGGAAATCACGTTTCGTCTAATTCTCAGCAATTTTACAGAGTGATTACACCAATCTGTGTTTTTTGAACATGCGTGATGGTGCACCTACACCCTATGTGAGTGAGAGGGGGGGAAAAAGAAAGAAAAGATCAAGCATATGGACTAAAGGAGACGTTAGATCAACAGAAGGAGATGAGAGTGCATGTCACAGAAGTGTCTTTCTTTCGTTTTCCTACCCCATGTAGTGGAAATCCAACGTACGCCCATTTCCTTCCAGCCGCTGACGGTGATGAGGTAGGACAGCCAGTGACTGGGAGTTTCTCTCATGTCAGATAACCATCTTGATGCACGGCTGAGATGCCTTTCAACTCAGACAGGCTCAGCTGTCACCCAGGCGCTGCTCTGGAGAAAGATAAACTTCTGCGTTCTCCTGTTTCTCTTTCGCCTTTGCCATTGTAAGTCACACTTCAGGCTTGCATTGATTCTCTCACACGTTGCGGAGACGAGGAGCAGGGCTGCACCAGCGCAAGCTGCAGTCAATTACGCAGCCATGAACTGACACCTGCCAGGTCTCTCACACAGCATCTGATCACCAATTAAGGGGCTGATTTATGGTTTAAAGAGAGGATGCCCTTCCTGTCTCACAGCTTAGTTGTTTGGGGAAGAGGCCAATTCACAGACAGCAATAAGAAATTGGGGGTTTGTGGCAAGCTGAGATCTTCAGATGCAAGCTTCACTCGTGGGTTCATTGGCACCACACGTGGGGTAAGGAAGCTTCAACATGTTTTACTTGAGTGTCATTTACCTTCTAGGCAAAACAGGCGTGTGGATCGGCACGTGCTGGCAGAATGGGAAAAGGTCTTTCTGCCAGCTCCCTGGGAGATGACCCAGTGTGGTCTTGGATTTTGTATGCAGGATATCAAAGGATGCTCCCTGTGCAGTGGGAAATGGGATGGGACACATGAACTCCTGCGGTGAGACATGCTGTAGGTGTAGGGGCTGGTGCACAGGTCCCTGGCCTGACTCCAGCGGGCTTTCTATTGAACATATAATTCTCCTTTCTTCCTCTTTTATTATTCCTATTATTTTTCTATGCATAATAATTGAGGCGTAGTAGAAAAAGGTTTCAAGAGACCCTAGAGTGGTGAGCCATAGGACTGTGTGTTGTTCTTTGCAAAGGTTTGTTGGTGTTTTTTTTTTTCTTAATGTAATTTATGTGATCCTTAAGAAACCTACAGAAAGTAATGGCTCCCCATTGGAATGGCAACCTATAGTATATACTGCTGCGGCCATAGGTGGAGTAAATATCACAGATGGATGAAAACATGTAAGAGCTGAATTATTCACCTGCCAGACTTGAAGGCTCTAGTTATGCACGTCCTAATTTCTATGGCATATCAGTTCCTGAAGGCCTGATAGGTAATAATGGCTGGTGGGACTTACATGGGAAGAGAAAGACTTACAGAGCTGGTGTCTTCACTCAGGACTGCTTGTGAGTTTTATAAATGACTATTTAATATAGTCTCCTAACCTGAAGTACTTAGAATTAGATGGTGGAAATAAACCTCTGCGAAAATGGTGACCGTGAACCTATTGGATTCAGAATTCAAAGGGAAGGCAGAAAAAAAGCAAAATAGAGAGAGTGGAGTGGAGCAAATACAGGAAACTGATAAATGAACCTCACAAAAGGGAAGAGATGCAGGATAGTTGGCAGCTGATAAAAGCGCCCATGTTAAAGGCACAGTAGTAAATTACAGCAGCGCAGGCAGAAAAGCAAGAGTCCGACACGGACACACAAAGATGTCTTTTAAGACTTGACAAATTAAGATAAAGTATTAATGAAATGCAAATGCCTTTATATATGGCTGAGGTGGATACAAAAGAATAGTGCAAAGAAGCAAGGAGAGAACTGGAGAAGTTCAGCCTCCAAATGAGAGACTTTGGCAGGGATGCAGGTGGTCAGTTACAGACTTTTAAGTGTGTAGGGTGTAGGTGACCAGGAAAAAAATAACAGGGATTTTGGGAAGCACCAGAATTTTCCACAATAGGAGACATACAGGTTAAAGAGCATATAGGTGACTTGCATGTGAGTAAGACTAACCAAACAAAACTCTCAAGGAAACTGCTACTGCAGTCTCTGCATGATTAATAATTATCTTCAACTCCTCACTGATACTGGGGAGGGCCCAGAGGACTGGAGAAGGACAAACATAGTTTTAGAAAGAGGAAAGGTGGACCCAGGGGACTATACACTAGTCATTTTAACCCAGAAAAAATAGAATAAACTATTAAACAATCAATTTGTAAGCACCCAGATGATAACAAAATGATAAAAGGTGCAGTCAACATGGGATTGCAAAGAACAAATCCTGTCATACCCATCTAATTTTCTTCTTTAACAGAGCCACCTGCCATAGTGGTTTAGGCTGAGGCAGTAGTTGTGATATATCTTGCTTTTAATATGATCCCACTTTGTTTACTTATAAGAAAACTAGGAAAATATGATCTAAGGAAGTCCTCTAGATCAGGACGGGTCCGCAATTGGCTGAGAAGTCACACATGAATAGTTCTCCTTTAAACTGGAAGGACATTAGAATTGGAGTCCCACACTTCTTCAATATTTTCATTATCCGTGTGGATGATGTACTCAGGTGCGCATCTATAAAATTAGAAGTGACACTTTGCTGGAAGAGACCGCAAGCAGTTTGGGAGACAGGATTAGAATTTAAAATGATTCTGGTACATTGGAGGAGCGGTAGGAAATCAACAAGATGAAATTCAATAGGACAATGGTGCAAATGACTCCTCAGGAAGGAGAAATCATGGCAATGTCCATGAAAGAGAGAATAACTGCCTTGATGGGAGTACAGTGGAAAAGGATCAAGGGGTTATAATACTGTACAAGATGAAAATGAATTAAAAGCGAGAGGAGGCAAATCTCGCTCTGGAAAGTAACAGCAGGCAGATTGTATATTCTGCTTAGCTGGGCACTGAGGAGGCTTCAGCTGGAGCATGAGGTCTTTTGGGTATCTCATTTTATAATGAGGACAAATTGGAGAGATTCAAACAAATACCAGCAAGGAGCAGAAAAGTTTCAGAAAACAGGGCCTATGAGAAAAGTTGAAGCAATTAAGTCTTAATAAGAAAAGACTGAAAGAAGACAGAGTGCAGCCTCCTAATATGCTAAAGGACGTTTTAGCAGAGGATCAGTTGTTCTCTGAGGGTATCGGACAAAGAGTACCAGATTTAATTTTGAGCATAAAGATCTGTGTTAGACTAAGAAATTTTAGCTCTTAAATCAACTAGCAAGGACAGCCATGCACTATCCTTTATTGGGTTCTTTCAAGAATACTTTAAGAAGCTTTCTGTTGATGGACATCTAGATCAGGGATGTTGCATTTCTTTAAGCTCAGGAGTGACTCCCGTTTCAATTGGGATCACAATCTCTATCTTTGGAAGTGATCAGAAAGCCATCCTGGAGATAAATCTCTCTGCCAGAAGCTCCATCAAAATCGATGCAACTCCATACAATACTGAAATAGATTTAAAAAGAAAAAAAAAAAAAANAGATTTAAAAAAAAAAAAAAAAAAAAAATCAGTGCTCAGGGGTTGTGAGTACATACAAGGATGTTAACAATGGATGCTAATCCATTCCTTTCAGTCCAAGGATAAAACAGTAACACCCAAAAGTAAATTTTGCTGCTCCTATTTCAATTTTGAAGAAGAGTTCAGTATCTGAAAGCTTTTCTGACTCTTTGTCTTTTTCTTTTTTTTTTTTTTAGTTTTTCCCTCCTCAATTATATCATTTGGGATAATAAGAAGTAATATTTCTCACAAGGCTTTCCTCACTTAAACCAGTGTAGCTACAGTATTCTTCCTACTCTTCATATCCACAGCATACTTCTTCATAAATAAACTCTGTGGGAGTCCAGTACTTTACATGTGAAAAGACCTACAAAAATATCCTGTCTTTCCCCATGCTATTCACAATGGCAGTCCCTGCTATGGTTATTATTAATTCAGAAAGTAATGAATAATAACAATAAATAATATAGATGATTGCTGAGGTGTGATTAATGATAAATAATGGGGAGGGAGCATTGTTGCTTGCCATATAACGTGTATTTGTTGCAAAAGCTGAAGGAAAGGCAGGAAAGCCTCGCGCAGTGATGAAATAGCCACTTCTGTCACCATCTTCAGAAGGGTTCAAGGCTCACAGTAGGAGCCAAATTTTCTCAAAAACGCTCCATTTTCTGTGCATTGATTTCTTTTGACGATATGCACCATGGTAGAAACTGCTAGAGGCAGACAATGTCCAGAGATTTACCCCTTCTTTTGGGTAGTTAAAGAAGAAACAAACTCTGCTGAAAATCACATCTGCCTTTCAGGTGCTGAGGTCTCGGGAATTTGGTTCTGAGGGTTTGGTTGTAGTGGTTTGTGGGGTTTTTTTTTTTCCCCTTTAAGATTGGCTCCACATGGCCATCTACATAAAAACCCCAATCCACTATAGTGATAGAAAGATTATGATCTGGAAGAGAAAGAAGAATAAAAAAAACGAGGAAGTAAATCCTGGTTTTGATTCTGATCTTAGTAGTAATGAGTAAAAATTGTGACTAATTATACTGGGTTAATTGGCATTTGCACAGGTGCAGATGTGACACGTGAGCACACCCTCTGTTTGCTACAGATGTTAAAACCTAATTTTAATTTCATAAAGAATTATTTTATCGAATGCAGAGATTTGATTTAACGAAACACCGGCACCTGAGCTGGATGTAAATTGACACAGTGACATAGAGCAGCCAACACTCTGCCCACCGCATCCAGGTCTCGCGCTAAAACCTGAAATCACCTTACTGATGAAAACAATGAGTTTGTTTCTCTTTTACTGGTGAAAATCTGGAGAAAGGAGTAAGGGAACAAATGGGGTTTCTCAAGCTTCATACCCCATCTAAGCAGAGGCGGACTTTCAGCTGGTTATTGCCAAGCCTGCAAGAGCCGTTTTCAGATTGTCTCATGGCAGCCAAAAGAGGTTTGTGCCTGACAATACATATGGCAGTAATAAAAGAACACTTATAATTTTATTGAGGTGTGAACAAGACCTAAAGATTAATACTACGTTGGGGGAAGGGGAGGAGGAGCATTCATGCTCCAAAGAACGCACAGCGCAGTGACTCTGCACGTGGCTTTGCCTCCGAGCAGGAGTTACAGCTCTGCTGGGTTTCTGCACGGGTGCCCCGGCTCACGGCCGTGCTGGGGGTGGCTGGTCTCGGGGACGTAACGATCCCTGACTGCGGCTCAGCCACAGAATATGTACTTGTGGTGGGGTGTGAACGCTTTTGAGAGGTGATATGGATCTTGGATAGCTGCTGTCCGATGAATTATGGAAGCTACCTCCCTGTGTTCTTCCCAGTGGAAGAGCGGTAACCTTGGCTTCATGTTGATCAAAACCGGAGAAAGAACCGGTCGGTTTGCTTAGTTTGTATCACCTCCTGGTTGACATCAGCATAGTGAAAACTGGCACGAAACAAAAATCATTGGCAGAAAGAACGGTGACTCTAGAGAAGCGGATGTCCTTTCCAAATCCTTGACATGCATTTCATCCATTGTCAGTGGACTCCTAGGCAGCTCCAGCTAGAGATATTTAGGTATTGCACCCCGTACACCATTTAAATCCTAGTATTACCAAGTCACCATGCATACCTTTCTTTTCAGGGGTCTTACTTCTGGCTTGGTTTCAGACCCTTCTTCCTCCACATCTGCCTCTGTTGTGGTGTAATTCCGCAGTTCACTTGCTCTGTGCCCGGGGCAGCCAGATGTTGAGCATTACAGGTGTTGTCTTTCAAGAATCCTCAGGCGCCAAATTAACTTCTGACACTTATCCTTTATGCTGTCATCCAGGGTGGACAAAGTGTTTGTAGGTTGAGAAAGAAAGTCATAGGTGGGGAAACTCACAGATATATTTCTCTTTACTAAATTCATATAGAAAGGTCTGACAAATTACCCATCTCTGTGTAGGGGGAAGCCTTTTATGGCTTTCACAACTGTCTCTGTCAGGTGATATGTTCTAACCTGACACACTTCTCCCTGACGCATTCAGTTGCCTGTCTGAGTTATCTCAACTCTCTTTTTTTTTTCAAGCTACTCTTCACAGCAAAACAATAAATAAATAAAAAAAGAAACCAAAATAGTAGATGCAATTAGAGTCACTGCTGATCCAACTATTTTGAAGCAAACTCCACTGAGGTGAAGTTATACTTCATATCATTTTACTTTTCTTGTTCAGCTCTTTAGTGACCTCTTTGCATCTTTCGGTTAACTCTGTGCCTTAGGACAGGTAGCGGTGCAAAACCATCCAGGGAAATCAAGAGACAAGTATTGTTCCTAGCAAGAGGAAACCTTTTCCCAGTTTTACAACAGCAGCCTTTCAGCTAACAACCCTGTGGCTGTCAAAGTCGCTCCTTTCAGCCGGTACCTTTGAAAAATCCCAGGCTCTGACTTTGAAATGCACTTGGAAGCAAACGCTGAGTCAGCAGAGAAGAGAGCACAGAGGTGCGCAGGGCTCCCCCCGTCCGGCTCCAGGGGACGGGGATCGGGCAGCGCCACCCCGTTCCTCAGCAGCCTGATGATAAACATCAGATGGCTGTTTACTGACGGCCAGGTTGTACTGGGGGGAACATCGAACAGCTGGATCAGCAATTACAGCCCCTTTCTTAAGGGGTGCAGCAGAAATCTTCAGCCTGTAAACAATCTAGCAAGAAACTGGCAAGAGAGTGGGTTAGGAAGAGGAGGAAGATGACTTCAGATGACACCAGCATACCCTGCTGGGATCAGTCTTCCTCTGATAGGATTATTTGATTCATTACCCTGCAATTGGCAGCAGAAAGGCACAAGAAAAACACGGAAAGGAGAGGCTGGGGGATACCAGGGTGTCATGGGGCTCTACCAATGAATTGGTGATTAATAACAGGAAACTCACTGAGCTTCTTGTGGGGCTTTACACCTCTCAGCCTTTGTGGTATTGATCCAAAGGAGTAGCCTTTAGAACACTGTTTCTGTTTTCAAATAGAGAATTGTTTGGGCTTTTTTGAGAGCAAAACAAAAATATGAACCTTCTGTCACCATTGTCGCATACAGCCACACAGGAACGAGGCTAAACCTTTGAGTATTCAGTCATTCGTTTGTTCCCTCACCATTTTGCTTGTTTGTGGCATGTGGAGGTGCATTTTCATTTCTTAGTTCAGTTGCCTTTTTGCAATCATTTGGTGTGGCGTGTGCAGGTGTTTTGCACAGAGCACAGACTGAGATATCCTTCTTTAGAGATCATAACATTTGAGAACGTGTGTGGTAAACAGAAGGGGACAACCTATTTAATGACCTCTGGTCAACCCTTTTGCTTTCCAGTGGGGTCAGGAAGCTCAATGCTTTTCAAGACACAAGCTTGTCTAGTCTGTTTTTAAAAGCCTCCAGTGATGGCGATTTCACATTCTCCCTGGGCACAACAGAAAGACCTCTGAGAGCTCAGCTACCTTGAAAATTGAGGCTGAGCAAGGCAAAGTTTTTCCTTCCAGCCGCAAAGACCCGGGAAAGGCAGAAAAGCAAGCAGGAAAAGCCCAGAGAGAGCTATTAATGACCCCTCAGGGAAGCCTGCTGCTGGCAGTCACCTCAAACACAGTATGGTCTGTGTAGATGAATTGCAGGTGCTTCCATCCCATAAGTCTGTGAAGTTTCTTTTTGCTTTAATATTTATAGGAAGCCACTATAACATATCAAACGTGTACTCATCTTTACTCCATTACTCATGAGGGAGATAACTCAATATGTCAAATATGCACTGATCAAGGGGCAATTGCTCTTCTCCCCGTGCCAAATGCAGACCAGGTGTAAATGGATGCATCTCCATGAAAATTGTGTCTTTTTATGCTGGCACTGAGCACAGCCCTCTTGCTCAGTCTACTGGAACATTTCCTAGATACCAATGTCAGCTCCTCAGTTCAATCCAAAGCACATCATATGGCCCTTTTCTTTAACCAGCCCTACAGAAAGAACAGACTCGAATTGTACTTTCATGCCTTAGTACTTTGTTTAAGAGCATGAAATTGTCTCTTGGTGAGAGAGATGGAGTCTTTCAAGCTAGCAAAGAAGAGAGACATTTTTAAGCACCCTAACCCACAGCAATGTAATAGCCGCTAAGGCTGGGATTCATCTCCCTCCTCTTTAGAAGTCTAACAGCGAGAGGTCTGAGATAATCACCCCAATCTCTCTCTGTAGTCTGGGGCTGCGGGTACCTCCGGAGGCAATTCATCTGACCCAGATTAGACCCCGTTCTTGAGAACGAAATGAGACATCTTCCAGGGGAGCCTGTTTCTCCCTGCTGGCTGTAGAGGAAGCCTGGCGTGACTAGATCAGACTTAGATGTTGAACACCTAGATGCTTACATTAAGGAAATGAGCCTTACTCTGCCTGGCGTACAAAATTTCAGCAGTTCAGCTGATGTAAATCCCTGGGCATTAAGAACAGTTTATGAAACTTTGCTTCAACCTTGTGTCGCACTGATTGAGTCCGAGCTTTGAGAAACAAAAGAGGGGAAAAAGACTATTTGTGCCACCAGTTTACTTCCACATTTTAAAAAAATTGTGAAACTCTGGGCTAATCCCAGCTCCCACAAGTTCCTTTGGAAATCCTAGCAAAATTCCATGCTCAAACTAGGCTAGGACAAGGCACCCAGAGAAAAAAAAAAAACCTTTCTGAAATACTACTTCATAGGCCGTGCAGAATAAGCAATGCAGCTTTACAATTTTTTTTTTTCTTTTCCTTTTGAGTCTTGGATCTCTCATTCACATACAGAATTCCTCTGGCTTCATCATTATTTGTCATGCTTAGGTAGGCTTAGTATGAATTTTCATTGATGTTTTTGGTTGCGTGGGTTTTTTTTCCCCCCTCCCTTATTACACTCCCCTCTTCCTGTACTCCTGCATCTCCAAGTCAATCCGAGACAGCTTTATTATTTATAGAAAAGTGTAAATATCTCCGGTGCTCTATATACCAGTCCAAACGCGTTACCTGACCTCCAGGTGTTCTTGTCACAAAAACATGCAGAAGACACCAAAACCTATAGTACAAGTGTAGGAATCGGGACAAGTCACCGTGGCGTTAAGGTGATGAGGTTACCGCTATAAACATGCTGTGTTTTGTGGGAAAGGACTCTTGTGTTTGCTTGTGACATTTTCCGTAGAGGGATGACTATACATTTTGTAGCTTTAAAGAAAAGGTATTTGCCATAAAGGTGAAAAGCAAGCAAGAAAACAAACCAGAAGCTGAGGACCAACAGTTATTTTATTTATGTTTCATGAAGGGTTACTTTGGACAAGCTCTAGTCTTGTCCTGTGGAGTGAGTGGCAGTTGGGACCTGTGTTAATTTAACCCAGAAGAAACGCAGTTCACCCTCCGCAATGTGAACCCACATTCAGTGGCATCTGGCGTGTTCAGTGGGGAGAAGAGGAGACTTGCACACTTCAGCTAGATTGCAGAGCTCGTTTGGACCCACCTTGGGTCTGTGCAATTCTGATCTAGCATTGCCAGTAGAAATTTTCTCCCTTTTCTATCAAGGGAACATTTCAAGTATTGCCTGTGCGGAAGGGTAAAGAGGTACAGACAATGGAAGCAGTCAAGTACACGTCTTTTGAATGGGATGAGTAAATGTAAAGTCGTTGAGGAATAAAAAAAATATTGTTGGGAGCTGATGAAGTACATACTGTGCTATATCATCTTGGAGCAATCAGGATCTATTTTGGCTACAATTATTATGGGTTGGTTCACAATGCGAAAAATAGCTGGAATTATTGCATTTAAAACATAGAAAGTGGAAAAAAGGAAAAAGTTGGATAGACATAAGTGAGATTGTGGTTATGCAGACACCATATCAGACAGATATATGTGGACTCGGTGTTAGTAGAATAAGCATTAAAACATCTATGGACACAAAATACGTTAGCCTGCATATGGCCACGACCCTGCACACACCAGCACATGCGTGTGCACACACACTTCTTTCATCCCATATGAATACTGCTGTATTAACAGTTTTCCAGCTCAAAAGCTACTAGCAGTGTCTCCTGACTATGCACAGGCAAAAATATACACAGGCACAAACTGTGCATTCTGCTCAGTGATGCAGTGTTTTGCCTTTCTAAATCATCATCTTTATCAGAATCCATACTGTGATATGCTCAGGTGTGAGGGGAAAAAAAAACCCACCCCCAAAACAGACCCAATAAGGTCTTCCTGGGTAATTTAAGGATATTCTCAGACCTCTTGGATATGCACCTGTCACACTAAAACTCACATGGATACTTATTCTAAATTCATATACCCTCTTTCCCCAAGTCGTACACAGGAACATACTTACATCCAACCCGAAAGATAGCTTCCCCAGGAAATGCTACCAAGACCTCAGCTGCCATCTATTTACTCCCACACACTCCCTTCCATAGATAGAGTTTTTAAAAAAAAATTCACATCACCGCATTCACTATTTCCCTGAAGTCAGAACTAAGTCCCAGGAAGCTGCCAGAGGTTTAGAAGCTAAGCCAGCCATGCACAGCTCCGGTGCTGCTGACATTACCAGACGGCATTAATTTAATTCCACTCAGTTATGCTTTTAAATTTGATTTGAAAAATGTGTCATAAAATACCATTGAGAAGTGCAGTGCAGCATTTTGAAGCAGGCTGTGATGTTCCCTGTACTGACAAAATCACGGGGAAGGGAATGTAATTTTCATAGCTGAGTACTGGGGGGCACGTTGGGAGAGATTCCTTTAGAGGGTGGGTTGAGTGAATCAGGAATCACGAATAAACATTATACCCACTAAATATTTTCATGGTGTAGCAGATCCAGAGAACTCTGATTTAATGCTTTAAGGCCAAGGGTTGATGGAGAAAGAAGAGATACACACGAAGCCTTCCAGATGAGTGGGCATACCCAGAAAGGAGAAAAGGGAAGAAGGAGACTGAAGCACAGACTTGCAGAAGAGCGATCTGGAGAATCATGAGGACTTACTTTAATTGTCTAAAAATACCTTTTGAAGACAGGGTGAGCTTTAACTGGCGCCCATTCTAGCTACNGCAGTGTGACATCCCTTAAAGCAAATATTAGACTCCATTCTTATTCTCGGTTTTCCAAAACGCAACTTTTTCTCCCGTTTCCATAGCCAGCCCATTTGTTCAGAGCTGTGCTAGGCATCCTCAGAAGTACCTGCACACAGTGCTGGCTTGTCATCTGTGGTAGCTGGCATATATATCTACAAACTCATACCTGGTAACAAAGGAGCAGATGGTCTTATGAAAAGAACTGTGTTGGAAACACTTTCTCCTATCCAAAACCTCAGATTCTTTTTTCTGTGTCCCAAATCTGAAAGTTATTCTGAAAAGGCAAAATTTTTAGTGGACAATTTCTAAGAAAAAATGATTTGAGTGAACCAAGAAGTTTTTTGTTAATCATTATTATTATGTTTCAATATTATTATGCAATTGTCTTAATTCCAGACCAAAAAAAAAACCCCAAACAACTGGGGAGTTGTGCTTTCCTCAAACACAACATGTCAATTTTCCTACAAATTTATTTAGAGAAAAATTTTAGAAAGATATTTTTACAGCGTTTTGTACAATCCCAAAAGGCTCTTCTCTAACAATGAGTCCCATACCCCTGTTGGCAGTGAACCTTCCAGTGTGAAGGGCAGTCTGAACAGCCTCTTCCATTGACCATGGACTCCTTGTGATGGTTTTACCCCCAAGGGATGGGGCTGATCGCTGTGACAGCCCTGTGAGGAGCGGCGTCAGGGGCTGCATTTCCCTACTTAGGTTGTTGGGTTTCCTCCACCTCCCGTTGTGATCTTTTGTGTTTGTGGGGATGAGCCTTTTATCGCATAACCTAACACTGACCAGTACCAAAAACTGTGATAATGAATGTCTCTGGACAGCTCTGCCTTGGATTCTTAAGTCAGTCTTACAAAGACGGAATGCATTGCCTTCACCCCTTTAATTTAAACCTCAACTATGGCTCCTGCAAAGTACCCATGTGAGGGGCTCAAAGGTCTCATTTTCTAAAGAGCTGCCCTTTCACATCTCTCCCTTCTCTTCTCCCCCCACTTCTCTTTTCCTCTCCTCTCCGTTATAATTTTCTTTTTGACCATCACTTTCATTTCTATTCTCAAAGCCTGGCAGGGCAGAGAATCGAGCGGATAGCTGCATGCCTCGCCCCTTGCTAGAGAGACAGATGTGAATACTGAAAGACTCTCATTCTGGTAAGCACCCAAGTGCTCCGTGACAGCCTTTAAGCACCTGAAGCACACCCCAGGAATACTGAGCAATCCACAGCTGTACGGTCCTGGGTACCGACGGACACCGAGCGCTGGCACACACCTGGAATACCGAGCAATTCGCTCCTCGCACTGGAATATTGAATGACCCACAGCCACCAACGCTCCCTGAATACCAAGCAGCTCTGCACCTTTGTAATGGCAACTGAATCTGAAGGGAAACGCTGAGACGTGGCTCAAAACCAATCCTCCTGCAGGAAAAAAAAAAAAAAAAAAAAGGGTTTGAAAAGATACAGAGAGTCAGTGTGAAGCTGTGGAGTTGGATCCTGAGGTAGGATTTTCCAGAGAAGGCATAGGATGTAAGATGCCCAGACATTACCAAAGGATGTAGTGGGAGCTAAGCACCTAATTCAGTTTCTTCAGGTGCTTTCTAAAAATCCAGTCTAAGGTTGAACGTGTTCCCTGATGAACAGAGGAGTGCATTGCTATTCCTGACAGGTCCCGGTGTCGGCAGCACAACGACAAGGGCCATCTCCGCACGGGGAGAGACAGGGTCAGAGAGGCTGGACACCTCGCTTCTGAACTTTAAATGACCTACTCTTGAAGCCAAAACACTTCCTAATTTTTCCTTTCCTAGGGTACCTTAGACAGGAGATACACAGAAAAGGTTATTTGGAAACTCATTTTTCCCCTCCAGGGTATTAACACAAGCTTTACAAAGGCTTATAATCCCTTTAGACAACAGCAGCAAGAGCAGCAGCAACTACAAAGCCCTAAGCTTGGAACTCAATCCCCTGGTGATGGGCTGAACCCTCTGCTGAGGTTGCAAAGGAAAAGAGAAAGGTGTGAAGATATTTACATCAAACACACGGAACAAGAGGGGATTTTAATCAAACTTTTCTTTTTCATCTGTTCTTTCTTCTCTTGGAATCTGCTTTTTCTTTATCCTGATGAAATTCAGTGCTTGCTTTTTTGGCTTTTTTTTTTCTGTAAAAAGGAGGATTTAAAAAAAAAAAAAAATAATCACAATCCCCCCTGAAAACTCTGAGTATTAAAACTCCAGGGCAATGCATCTCCAAAATCTATAAGACTGTAAGAAGATAAGAGACAAAAACCCACAGAAATGTTTCCTCTCTGTGTCTTTGGAAGTTGCAGACGCGTGTATAATACCCCTAAGCCGGGGTAATCTGCTTGCCTCCTCCTGCCTTTCCCGATGCACGCGGATGTACTTAGCATTAATATTCCTTACACTACGGCAAATGAACACCCAGGAGGCAGCTGACTCAATCAGTGCTTGTTTTACTTACTGTGTATCACTGAGAAAAGACCATAAACTAGAGCACGACAGATCTGGAATGCTCATTTCAATATGCTTCCCCTGTTTGTTCCAGCCCTGATGAACTTTCATATTCAGCCAAAATAAAAGAAAAAAGAATTAAGAAATATATTATAACAAACACATTAGCAATGTGTGGTAAATTACTATTGGAGATTCCAGTTCCTCATGGTAGGAGCATTTGTGGATAAACACATTTGTTTACTTCATTTTTCCTGCTGCCTTCTCCAGCATACGATTATTCACTCAACGATGTCACGACTCCCAACTCTGATGTCATGGCTGTTTCCACGGCAACCAAATTGAATCCAAGACAGATTCGAAACCAGGTAGGCTGGAGTAAAAATAATTTGGAAAAAGCATTTGTCCATTCTCCCCCATAAAATTGATGGGCTCCTACAACTGCTGTTTGGAGATTGGAATTTGTTTTAATTATGATGGCACAAGCACAAAATGCAAAGGAGCTAGCTGTTATTTTTGGAACTGATACAGCTGCGGGGTAATTGGGAGAAAAGACTGTACAGACCATACAGATGAGCTTATTTCATGCGTCCAGAATCGCATACCCAACTGGACGGGGGATGAGATATTGCCCCTTATTTCCCTGATCAATTCCTGCTGTCACTGATGGAGATCTACTGGCACAGTCAGCGGGTTTGAGGATGAGAGTGCATTGGCTGGATCTGTAATGGCTGTCGCGGGAGCATAGACACCTACCTTAAAAGTAGCCACCCAGACTGTAGGTACCGAAGTGAGGAGTGATGAATCCTGCCTCTCCACTTTCTTAGTAACAAAGCCTGCCTTCCTATCAGCTCCTCGCATACCTCCTCGCCTTAAACCTCCCTTTAACCCATCCTACCATTGGTCACTGTATTGACTTGATCACGAGGCTCCCAGAGAGGCTTTAATTGAATTTGCAGCCAAAGAAATAGATCTGAAGAGACGGAAAGGGAGGTGGTGCTGGGGCGGTGGAAAAAGCTTCAGGAGACAAGCTGTCTCCAGGGAATATGATGCCGTGAAAGTTGCTTTGATTCCTAAAAAGAGAGAGGCTGNGCCGTGAAAGTTGCTTTGATTCCTAAAAAGAGATAGGCTGAGGATGGTGAAACAAGCTGTAGACCAGAACATGACTCTAATGTGGTGCAGAAAACTTTGTGTTAATTTAGAGAGGAGTTTTGAACAGTGGCTTAAATCGGAGGCGTGAGATGATTTTAGTTAGGGGGATGTTTCCAGTCAAATTCTTAACAGATACATGGAAGTATTTTGGAGGGCAGGTGGTAAGTGAAGGGCAACTCTTAACGAGTCAGACACTGGGTACGTGAGCGGGTGAATAGGATGGTGTGGCTGTCCCGTGAAGATTTATGTATAAGTTTTGGTTAAAAGGTTAGTCAACACAACTGCAATGACGAGTTTTGTTGACAGTGAGGTTCACCTTTGCTTGGGCTCCTGGCACTGAGGGAAGAGCTGTGGGTAGCGGCAGCTTCATGGGCAGCGAGAGTTTAGGCAAAGCAGGTGCCATCAAATGGGCTTTGCTTGACGCACAGGCAGTGGGCGGAAAGTTAATTCAGTGCAGTTGGAAGGCGTGCTTTTCATGCTCTAGTGGCTCTCTATTTCTTGCATTCATTAGCTTCAAAGCCAAGATCAGCCTGTGGGATCCCTGCCTCCTGCCTTGTGACATGGATGCGTCTTTGCCCGTCTGCTCTGTGGCATTGTTTTCTAACAGCCTGCCATCAGAGCAGGCTGCGATTATAGCAGGGCCTGGGCGGCAGAAGCCCTTGCAGCTATAATCCAAAGACTATACATGTTCTTTACGTCTGATAAACAAACAATGAGCTTTCCTCCTGGTTTTACCTGCTTTGTGTTTTAATTGAGTCAGGCTCAAACACTCGGCGAAGGGCTGAGCTGCCTCAGCAATATGTAATATGCCCGATTCACAGGAATTTGTGTCTCGGTATGGGGCACGTCATTCAAACGTTTTCTGCTTCAGATTTGGTGACATTTGGTTCGCATTGGTCTCCTACTCGTAAGAAAAGCAATCACATTCTGGGCGCCTCGAAACAAGCTCTGTTGTGATAATTCTGTGTTTCTTTCCTTCAGGTTTTGTTTAGTCTCCTCAGACTCCTTGCCCAGAGCATGCAAATAATTACAATGCCAATAAGTAACCCAGGTTGCTACCTATTCCATCCTTCCTCTAAGAACATCCCGTGTTTTCCTTTCTAGGAATTAGAAGTGGTTCCCAAAGACCTGCAGGGATAAATACTAGATGGTAACACCATGCATGAGTGGTGTGAAGCTAATAATTTGCCCTCCACCGTGTGCTAGAGTTCTAGCACTCCTAACTGGGCACAGGTCCGAGTTACCTCCACACTGGAGAGTTGCTTGAGTGCAATGTTTGGAAGGTCAACCATCTTCTCATTGCTACGCTTTCTGAATCCTGAATAAAAGAGAGAAAAAAGTGGTGGCTCTATAAGATTACGTGCTCTGAAGACTAAGGTAAAGACAGTGTGCACCGACACGTCACAGGGAGCTTCTCTTCCAGTCTCAGCTCCTGTTTTGACGTAATCTCTGGGCATATGAAATGGTGGAATCTTTGCCCACTTATGGATTATGTTTACAATGCAAATATCTGTCTTCCCTGCTAGATAGATGGAGTTTTACTCACTTTCTGTTTGCTCCAAAATATGGTGCGCAGTGCGCCAGTTCAGTCACGGCAGGATCATGGATGGGGTAGTCACGACGCTAGCCCAGCCCCAGCTCTCCTCGGTCTGTACAGTGGTGCTTTCTCACAGGTCAGAGACATAGTGGTGTTCCTCACTGGAGAATGCCCGAATTATTAATGGGAAAGGATTGGAGGACTAGATGATCTTTAAGGTCCCTTCCAACCTAACCCATTCTATGATGATTCTATGATGATGATGACGTGAGTTTAGCCTCAGCCCTCTTTCTCCCCGCACCCCTGCTGCTCACCGATGAGAGCTCTTCACCAGTTACTGCCACTTCAGTGACATCTTCAAGAGATTCACGAGTTACCATTGACTTGCCACGTACATCCCGTTTGCTGTGCCATGGCTCCCGACGACACCGAGAGTCCGCTCGCTGCTCCAACCAGAGCCGGGAAACCCACCCAGCTGCCTTAACCCCGATGGAGGATTCATTGCACCCTTGTCAGCACGCTGTCGCAGAGGCTGGGGAAAGGAGTCTAACTCCTCCAGCCAGACTGGGATGATTCATGGCACACAGAGCAGGCAGCCCTGCTAATTCGAAGGCCGGGAGTAGGCATGCACTTGGCCTGCTTAAAATAGAATTGGTTTTCTGTGTCAGCATCTCTTGCTCCTCCATCCCCCACGACATTTTCTGATTACATCCTTGAAGTGTCACCTGCACATCAGGTTTTTGAGAACGGCAGCTGAGTCCTGAGCTCGGAGGGAGACTGGGAATACTGGGGAGGAAAAGAGAAGCTTCATCAGCAGAATCTGAGAGGGGAAAAAGAAAGATAAAGGAAAATATGTGTCTCAATCTTCTCCCTTCAAAAGTGAGGCTTTTGCCTCTTTACCTAATAGCACACATTTGCTAGCGTTGTGAGAAGTGCTTGGGAGCCACTGGGTCAGAACAAAAAGCAAGGAGTGTTATCACTACCTGTTCTGGGACAAAATGAGGTGGAGGAACTGCAACGTAACCCTCAGGACCTGGTAGTACGCGATCAGCAATGCAGTGGTTGCTGCTTGGACTGATGCTGTAGGTGATGCNGAACTGCAACGTAACCCTCAGGACGTGGTAGTACGCTATCAGCAATGCAGTGGTCGCTGCTTGGACTGACGCTGTAGGTGATGTTCACCTGCTACCGTTCCCATCATCACTCTTGCTCACAGAAGGTCTGGAAAACCTTTAAGGTATGAGATTAGTATTGCTAAATGCAGGGACTCCATCCCACACACAACAGCCTGCCCCATGGACCTGGAGCCCCATTCCAGCCCAGCCCGGGGCCGTCAGTCCCTGCCCCAGAGATGCTGTAGGATGCTGGTCTGCCCTGGCTGCCCCGTGGCTGTCCTGCTCCCTTGCTGGGGTGGTGGGATGTGTCCCACACTCTGACACTCTGCCCTGCCAGCTCCCAGGGGGTCCCTCCTGACTCCCCAGTCCCCAGGGAGCCCCCAGCTCTCTTTGCACCCTGATACCCTCCTTCAAGCTGAGGAGCGCGTGTTAGATCAACTAATTCAAATTGCAGAGCCCTTGGAACAGAGACTCTCGCCCTTGTTGTGTGTACACAGCACTGATACTTCAGATCATCTTGGCTTCCTAAAGTATTACTAAATAATGCTGAAAGACATTTCCCACCTCCCTTTGAATGCCAAAATTTGGCTGCTTTTGGGACCAGATACTAGTTTTTTTCCCCTGAATGCAAGTTGTTTACCTCACAATCCATAACGGATCATACAAAAATACACTGGTTTATTTTTCTTACAGGCATCTAGCTAATGGATGAAGTAATTTAGTGAGGCTATTGTATTTCATTCAATAGCCTATATGTAGATTTGTTGTGAAGGATAAAATGTTCCCTCTTCAAACACTAACAATAGGAGCGCAGTCTACCACTGACCTTGTACATCGTTGCCGTGCTGTATGCAGGTAACAACGTGAGCCCAGACTACAGGCAATACGAACGCAGAAATGTTTAGTTTAAATAGCGGGGACGCATCCTCTTCCATAGCGCATGTGCCAGTATTCGCCTGTGTATAAGGTACAATTATTCACAGTTCTTAAAGGTTTGAATGAATACCGCTGATTTCTAATTGTCCTGAAAAAAATATAATTGTTTGTAACTTCCCATGCAGGAATCTTTGAGTTTAAAATATTTAAAAACTACAAGCTTCCACTGCTTTTTGTGTATGGATATACATGCTTTCAACAACAGCTCTATTGTAAGGTACACGGACTGCCTTCTCTCCCCGCAGAAATAGCTGCATTTCTAAAGAGCAACAATCAGCATTCATGCAGGCTTTTAAATCCAGTGTTTCCTAATTATATGTGAAGTGAGTTCTGTTGATAACCTGTAAAACATTTTCATAACTTATGAGGTGCAAAAAGATTAGCTGAACTTATGATGGTATTATTCTACACTGTCAGTGTATTAATAGAGAGCGCTAATGGAACTGTTCTCCAATGTCAGTGGGATGGGATCCACCTCATTTCATTAACCACCTGAGAGTTAGATACCTTGTCTAGGCTGGTTGTTCAGGATCTTTCTAAAGTCTGTGCACAGCATTATACATCTCACAGAATGATTATTTTCATATCATCTCTGATATCCAGATAAATGGGATGAATAATCTGTCTTCTACAGATGCCAGTCACCCTCTGGATGCACCTGGATGGAGAGACTAAACCCCTGTATGTTAGTTGGCTAAATGTAGCTCAGAAGTTACACTCCAATTAATTAACAAATTAATGAATCTGTCAGTGGACTGGGGCCAAATGAGGCATGTCCTTAGTACTCAGTAGAACATGAATGTTTCCGGAGTGGGCATCAGTTCTTGTCTTTGCGCGTTCCCCTAAAAGCTAGATCCCTCAGAAAGGAACTGCCTGACTCTTTCTGCTTTGGCTTCAGTGCAAACCAGAGGAGATTCCACCCAATATAAACACAGTTGGAAAGCACCAGCGATGATACCGTGGCCACATTATTGCAGATTTCCATACAATCAGAACTTCATTTTAATTCTGATGTTCCCTCACCTGCCCTTCTATGAGATTCCTTTCAGGCCAGTGGAGGGTACCAGCTCAGATGAAAACACACAGGTATAGCGGTAATTCTGTGCCCTGTGGCTCTTCTTGGCCCTTAGATAATGTCGAACCACAAGCTGTTAATTGCAGCAGCGGAGCCCTGCTGCTTTTCACATACTTGGGTTTGCAGAGATGAATAAAATCATAGTCCTATAAAGCTATTCATTGCCTAAGTTCAGACATCTGACTTGGGTGTCAGAGATAACAGGCTGGAACCCCTAAAGCTCCTTGTAGAATCTGCAGAGAAAGACTTGAAAAAAAATGATAATTCATGCCAGGATCCAAACTTATCTGTTGCAAATCTGAAAGAGCTAATCCTTCTTTGCTGGCTACAGAAGGAGCCTAGGAATATGACCCAGTAAACTTGGATGCCCAAAATGTCTCGCATGAGTCAGTGCAAATGAAAGATGATGCGTTAAGACTTTATTAGTATCTGACAGCCTTTTGATCATGGCATATAGTAGTTATAAGTGAAGACGTGAGGGTGGGATAGGTGCCAGCCTGTCTGACTCTGGGTTTGTTCCAGAACATCTCAGCTCACGGCTGTCCTGCAGCCACCTCTCCACAGACCTCCTCCTCTGTTAATTGACAGACACAACCTCAGAAGTATTAAAACTATGCATCCCTCTCCTGGAATTTAATTTACCTAACTTTTCTCAAAATGAACAGTTTCTTTTTTGTCATTGCCAAGAAAAAAACTCTTTCTTCCACAAACCCCATCCTCCTCCTTTTGTCTCCACTCCTCCCTGAGCAGCAAAAGTCTACCAGGCCTCACAGGAGAGATTTTCCTTTCTTCGCATCTGCAATTTCCACACTCAAAATCTTCCTCTCCAGGCACAGTGTCTTCCTGGTCCTGTGCTGGAAGCCTGCAAGCTTCTGCAAACCGTGTTGGGCTGTGGCCATCCTCCTGGCTTCCCCCCGCTCAAATGCAATTTTTGGTGGAGTTCAGGGTCCTTCCTTTCTATCCTCAGCAGATGGGGCTTGTGCTTTTCACTTCAGGCCCCAGAGCTCTAAAAATCTTCCCAAATAACCTGCTCCGAAGAGATTGCCCTCTCTTCAAGTAGGCACTGATGCCTGCTGCTGTCCTACACCCCCCTGATGGGGTAATGCCTCTCTCCTCTGTAACTGATAAGGACCAGGACCTTGCACTGCCTTTTTTTAGTTGTCTTACACAGTTTTTTTTTTGTACGGAGCAGGAAGGAGCCTGGGGAGAGGCATAGTAGGGGAAGCATCCAGGAAAACCACAGTAAGCGTGTTTCGAGGGATGGTATTCCCACAAGGAGCTCTGTTTGACTGGTGGAAAATGTCTTCTTCATTGATAGTAGCTAATGCAAAGCACACTGCCTGCAGCTTTTTATTTTAATGTAGACATCTGAAAGTGACTGTATGATGGAGGGAGAAAGGGAAAGGTTATGTGTCTTCGCAGGCCCAAAATGGCAGTATAATGAATATAAAAGCTATCCTCTCCTCTAATATATTCACTCACCATTCCACCTTCTTTTCTAGTGACTGTAAACAACATTTGTCATCAGCAATGGGCTACTTTTCATTATAAAACTGATCTGGAAACTACATTTTTATTTCACGTACATCAGCAGCAACGGGAGAAGAAAAAGGAAAGGGGAAAATATATGTCGCTAGCGGGAGAGGGACCTGGGACAAGTGTTGCCTGTGCAATTCTGGGGATCATTCATAAGTCTGGCCTCCAAGACAGAAGATGGTCTAATGCCTCATTAAATCCTACTGAGCCAACGATGATGTATCATACCCTTTCAATCTTCAACTAAGTAATGCAGTAAAAAAAAACTAATTTGCACATGTTTAATGCATTCATTAAGCTATTAGTCTTTCAACAAGAGATTTAATAGCAAATTAACAGTTTTTATGAAAGAAAAAACAACAACAAAACTCCCCACTTAGTAGAATTACTTTTGTGTCAGAGCACAATACAGGGTAATGGGCAATTAGGGGTTTCAGAGAGGAGGATGGGAAGATGGGTTTAATTTGTGTTTGGTTTATAATTAGCTGGTGCTTGGCGCTTAGAATGAAATGAAGTGGATCCCCTCGATGGGTGAGACACTGACTCGGGCAGAAAGCACAGGGGCTAATAAAAATGAGGAAGATGGCAGGAGCTAAAAGAAGTCAGTGGTCCGTACCTGAAAAAATATTCTCATGTTATATGTCTTGCTGTGCTCAAGTAAAACTTTCTTGTGGTCAGACACTGAAGCTGGAGTTTATGGTGACTTGGTAGTAATGCGGGTCTTGCCGGAGCCTGTAGGAGCTCTGGCAGCAGCTAACAGGACAAACTCCTTCAAAGCACAAGCGGTCGCTTTGTGCATTTGCTCATCAGAACATTTAAAACTCAGCAAAATTGCAGTCTGTATTTTAAAACTGAGCTAAAAGTTGAGCAAACTCCTAAGCGCTCTGGTTAATAAAGACAGATTGTTTATTTAGGTCCAAAGCCTGAATTTTAGCCTGAATTCAATTTGGCAGATACACGGCAGCGCAGATGGCTGGCGCAGGGGCTATTTTGTAACTTCAAGTTTGGGTAAGCCTGTCGCGGATGGAGCGATGCTCTTCACTCGTAGAGAGAAGCAGCGATACATAAATATATCCCTGATATAAAACAGGGATTTAACAAAGTTTGATGGTAAACACGGTGGTGTTTTAACAAGAGCCGAGCTGGTGAGGCACACTTGGTTCTTTGTAGCATAGAGGCCAGGGTCAGGCAGAACTGGCAGGGAGAGCCTCCTGTGGAGTGGAGGTTCCGAGAGGCCCCCTCGCGCTCCGAACCCCTGCTCGGAGAGGAGCCGGGGTGCGGCTGGGTCCAGCCCTAGCCCCAGACTCAGTCGATGGTTTATGTCCAAAGGATTATATATGCACAATCAATCCTTGACATCACTTAGCTAAGATTTCAGAGTTTAGCATGCTGTCACTCACTTACCAGGGATCTGTTGTGGCAGGGAACCTCTGAACCTCCAGGACCTCGCGGTGTCCCTGCGCAAGGGGACATGCTGGCACGCAGCCCGCGGCCGTGCAGGGGAGCGCCACGGGCTCTGGGGCTGTTCGCTGGTTATGGGGGTGAGATGAGTGACCTATGGTCATATTTGCACGTTGACCACAGTGCCAGCATTGCTCGAGTCAGCCCTTGGCTGTTGTGTTGTTATCTGTCTCCCTGAACCCCCGTAGAGGCAGGTGCCACCATCGGGACTGGATGCACCATTGTGACCAGTGCGGGTGGCCACCGCCTGGACAGGGTCGGGGGAGGTAAAGATCAGGATGGTGCCTGGGGCGGGGGGGAGGGAGAGGGGAAGCACACCGTCACAAAGTCTCTTTAAATAAAAAAAGTCTTAATGAGAATACTAAATTCCAGGGAAGACTTTGGTGACAGAGAAAGAAGAATTGCAAAATCAAGTTGTTGTCTGAACTTACTGAAAATAAATACAGTACAATACTTGAAAAGGAGAGAAAGAAGTGGAGCTGGGTTTGTTGCTTGTTTATTTTTAAATGTCATTTCTAAGTTTTCTGTTTCTTTGAAAAGACTTGTGACAGAATATTGAACACTAAATCCACAGGATTCTTGGGCTTTCTTTTTTTTTTTTCTTTTTTTCACACAAACTTTAGGAAAATTATTTTTTTTTCTCTATCAGAAAAGTTCTTTAAGAGATCCTACACTGAGCTTTGATTTTCAGCTAGAGCGAGACAGAGAGGGAGAACAGTCTAAAATCAATTTCTTAAAGGTCTGAGGAATCATAAATACAGTTTGAATCAATATCCTTTGTGTGAGAGTTTGTGTGTGTGTGTGTGTGTGTGTCTTCCCTTGCACACATATCTTCAAACAACTGCTTTCCCGTAACGGAATATTCAAATCCTTAGGGATAATAATTGGCTTTCCAAAGTGGAATATTAGCGTGAGGCAATGGATCCTTTACATCTGCTTTCCCAAAACTTTTCTCCCCGTAGAGGATTCTCTTCTCTCACTGATACTGATTTTACGTAGCTGAAAGTGCATTGGCATTCCGGACAGGAAAACACCCCTTAGGAAAGCACTCCTGTGAGCTTTAAGAACCAGCCTAAAATTAAGCAGGTGCTTAAGCCCTGTCACAAATAGACAACGCAGCCACATCTCAATGTCCTTGAATATCGTAGGTGGGGCCGAGTTAATTCCTTGCCTCACCACGGACCCAGGGACTCAAAGAGTAGTTTTCCTGCGTAAAAATTCAGTAGGATCCTCAGGGCTTGAGGCGGAACGTGTTTGCATCCCGGTGCATTGTGTTCTGAATGCTGCTGTTCCAATATTTACCCAAGGTAATGGATAGTAGTAATAAGACTTTGCACTTTGGGAAGATAGAAGTAGAATTAACAAACGGCGTGTGCGGCTTGGCTGGGGGAGCTGCTGGCGGAACGCACAATAGGGCATTCACAGACGTTTCAAAGTCGGAGATTCTGGGCTGCTGTTTGGTAATAAAGCGGAGGTAAGGAACACATGTCTCAGCAGAGGAGGTTCCTGGATCCTGGAATGCGGCTGGGCTGTTATGGATATGTATTAGTGCCGGAGGGTCTGTTGCTGTAATATGCTACAACTTCTTGTATGTGCTGCTGGAACATCGCAGAGACTTCGGACACGTATCTCCATGCTAGAGGCTTCTTGGTCACATGGCAGCAGAAGTGACGGATACTCTCCGTGTTATCCTGAGCACGGGCTTGTGCAGCAAATGCTGCCAGCTCCTTCTTTTCACATCCTGGAAGCTAAACGCTATTTTCCCATTAGTCTCCCTTCCCCATATTCCCCCGTGGAACCATTTCCATGCAGGGAAGTGGGGAGGGACCCAGCCGCCTGTGTCGGGTGTTAGGGATGCAGGGCTGCGAGTGGGGGAGCCAGTGACACGAGGAGCAGTGCCTTGTCGCTCCCGGGCTCACCCCGGCTTGATGCCTGCCTGGGCTGCACTTCTCTGTCGGGAAGACACATCTGAATTTCATCATGTCAAGTTTTTCTCTCCAAGCAGCTTGGTGTGTGGGCTGCTGCCTGCTCTCTAAAAGCTTCTGAGATATTTGTAGCTGCTCTGCTTGTTCCGTTTTTGCTGGAACAAAAATAATTACTCAAAGGACAGGCAAAAAAAATGTATGTATGCGTACATATGTATGTGTGTATTCAGAAAAGAGGAAAAAAATTCTGAAGTGTGCCACAGGACTGTGCTATGTTTTAAAGGAATATCGTAAGGGAGACAGCTTTGTTCTTGCTGTACAGTGAAGGTCCTGAGTTAGGAAAGTGCCACAAGAGAGACTTTGCAGGTTTTGGAAATTACACCAGGATCACAGCTCTGCCCTGGAATTTTATGACACTCTCTTGTGTATTCTGGCACACAATGTAAAGAAATTCAGTGTCCTGCCAGTTTGTTAGGGAGTAGGATACAGTTGGAGGATGGATCACATCCAGCTAATGCATATTGCTGATATACTATTGAATAATTCTTCTCTCAGGTCTTCAACTTTCTGGGATTAATTTCATGTATGCAGAGAAATATGCACAGAGAACTTGTGCCTTTTACTTACCTGGCTGTAGTGACTGATAAGGCAGATGTGCAGGTTTCCCTACTTGCCCTGGTGTTATGACTGAAGATGTTTTAAACCATTTCAACCTCAAATGAAAGAAATGTTTCAAATTTAATCTCTGAACACTTTGAGTGGAGTTTAAGGGTGAAATTTGCCTAACGTAAGTCCTCAAAACCAAGCTCAGGTGGGACTGAAATGAAGTATCAGCTTTTGCAATGGGTCGTATCACAGGAGTGAAATTTTCCCAGTCTTGGGCGAACCCACCCGTCCCTTTGCCTCTGAGAGCTCAGCAGCAACAATGATTGTGGACACATGTCTACAAAATCTGTCTGCCTGTTATCCCCCCCCTTTGAAGCCCAGCAAAAAGCTGGGGCCAGCACAGCCAGCCTGTTGTAATTGAATTTCCCTGCCTCGTGTGCTGTATTTTATCAGGCTGGGCTCTTTCGGCTTGCAGTGATGACTTGGAGGTATTTGCATTGCACAGAGCTGCTGAGGAGAGTGGTTGAAAAATGGTGTGAAAATGCTGATAAATAGTTCTAAATGAAAGCAATTTTAGCGAGAGAGCCCGTAGGCGGCCTTACTCTTCTTTTTGGTGACTATAACGCTGCAAAGAGAGAGCTTCCAGCAGCAAGGGGCACACAGAGGCAGAGCTGTGTCACAGAGCACCTAAGGCAGCAAGAGCCAAAGATTGGCTTTTCTTTGCCTTACTGGTGTCTGTGTCCAGCTGGATCAACTTATTGGCCAGATTAAAGCCCCAAAGCTCTCTTGCATCCCCATCCATGGCTTTCTTTTGCCCTGTGAATGGGAAATAGGTGGAGGACATTTGAGCTAACAGCCCTGGAGGACACAGCTCTTGCTCTGTACGCTCATCTGCCAGTTGGAGTCAAGGTAAGGGCGACGGCAGCTCCTCGCAGGTGTCCCTGAATGCTGGTTCAGGAGACAAACTTCTTAAGGGCCTGATGACCTCTATGTGTGCTCAGACCTTGGGCTACTTAACGGTGTCTGCAGCCTCATGCTGCTCTTTCTGAGACCAGAGCAAGGAACTCGGAAGAGCTGCAGCTAAAGTACCACTAGATCAGCCAGTCACTGGTGGATGGAAACAAAACTTCTTTCCAGGTTCTTATTTTTTTGATATTAAGACTGAGACCCGTTTTAAAGCTATTTTGAGATGTATTTAATATAAGAATAAAGGGCTGGGGGGTTTCTAGGCTTGCACTAATGGAAATAAGAGATGGAAACATAAAGCTAAGAGTACTTTTTTTTTTTTTTTTTTTTTTTTTTCTTTTTTTTTTTTTTTTTTTTTTTTTCCCCCCTGTCTACCTGCAAGTGTATGTGGAAATAGCTCACTTCAGCCCCTTGTACTTAAGGGTCCATTTGCACTGCTGGCTCAGCTCCTCCTGTGGAAGGCAGCGAGTTGAAAGACTGATTTAGACACTGTTAATGCAAACGAGAGGAGACAGGCCAGTACTTAGCACGCCAGGCTCCTCAGAAAGTTTAGACAGGAAGAAGCTGTTTCTTTTCTCTCTGTCGTTTCCCCTTTGCAGCCTGCAGATGAGAATTTCATAGTAGAATAATTCAAGGCGAAGGAACCCCTAGGTAATTCAGCTCCAGTCATCTGACAGTCCTTAAAGTACCCGGTCTCCATGGAACAGTATGTGTATACTGGCAGACGCTGTGTATTAGTACACATCATACAAAGGGAATTCTGCAGAACGAGTGACAATGCATATTCTGAATATCCAGCACAAGCATTCAACAGGGGGAACCCAGGAACCACAAAAATGGGAGGGGCCGAATGGTGACGGTGCTGCTCCATGCAATTTGTGTTCTACACCATTTTGTCCCAAATGAGTGGGTTGGGTTAGGTGGGAGGTACTGGAAGGTGAAGTAAAATGGCTTATCCGGGCAGTAAGCTTACTGACTGCTGAATGGTCTGACTTTAAAACGTATTCAAAGTATAAAAGCAAAGGGGAGTTCAGATCCGTAAGGCCTGAATTAAAATCTGGAGCTCAGATTTTTTTCCCAGCTGATAACCACAGTTAAATCTAGTTTTCAGATGTACATTTTCTGACCAAGAGGAAAAAAAAAAGACTTTATCTACTAAAGTGAAAGTCATCTTTGTGCAGAACACTAGGGAAAAAAAAAAAACCCAAAACATTCTTTGCTCTACATGCTACAAATGTATTTTGGGTAAACTTATGTAATGCATGGACAAAAGTATTCCTGCTTGCTTCCCTTTATAGGAGTGAATCTGACCTCAATATTCAAAACCATGTTTTTCAGGTAAACTTGACCTGTGTTACAGCATCTGTCCTTTGGGTACGCTGGAGAAATCACTCCAGCCCTGTTCGATACCCTGGGCGGCACGTGGACTTCTAATTAGAGTGAGTAACTGTTTTTTCTCTCCCTGGAAGTTCTGAGGAATAAGATCATTCTCCTAACTCTAGAAATAATAATTAATTTTTTTGAATGTAACTGGCTATTTTAACACAAGGGAAATAGCTGGAGATTCTAGGATAAAAGAGTGTGTATTGTGTAATTCTCTAGATTAAAACCATCAGACAACTAGGTGGATTCAGCAAGTCAAAAGGATAAATGTCCTGTGACAACAGAAAAATGAAAGGTTTCCAGTTGCCCACTTGGGTTATGAGTAGACCTATAAAGAAAGGGACTGATCAGCAGTGAGAACAACATCTCAGATGAGCTGTGGGGATAAACTGAGAACTGCAAAATGTCAAGGTTTTAATTTCCTCGCAAAGGAAATTCTTTGCAGAGGAAATTAAAACAAACGGTAGAAATTCCTTACCCATAGAAATAAGGAGAACATAATGAGAGAAGAAATACTGGCACCATGCAGGAAGAATGGGACCAAGTTTAAAAGTAATCTGCGGTCATCCTCAAAACAAAATGAATAATTTTCTTTCAATTTCAGTAAGGATGTTGATAATGACCATGGCATAAAGGCAGGACATGAATGGGAAGGAGTGTATGGACATTTAAATTACTATAGCTGAGGTAGAAGTAAAATTCAAACTGCTTGATATGATGATAATGGGAGGAACAAATTGCTTTCATTTCTGATACCTGAAAGAGCTGTTTTACAGAATGTTGGTTCAGTAGCAGGTTGATATTATATGATGGAAGAATAGTAAGTACACGTATTTTAGAAAAATTTGATCAAGGCTTTTGTAAGTCTATTAGTGTGACCTCTGTAGTATGCAAGAACAACTTTGAGTGGCAGAATAATTAAAATGGTGTAAGATGGATCACAACACTTATTCTGGGAAAATACCGCGAAAGAATAACGTGGTATCTTGCTTTGAGAAGTTTAGAATTAGTTTTCTATCTATTTGATGTAATTTAGATCTGTATCCAAATAAGCTGGGAACATTTGATACATGCAATATGAGAAATACTCATTAAGGCAGAGGTAGGCAAAATGAAGTTAAATCTGATCAGAAGAGTGTTACAAAAAGAGATAACTCCTCCAAGAAGGGAAGTATTTCAGTGGGGGCGGTTAGTAGTAAAATTCTTGAAGTACCAGTCCTATATTAATTAATAATGGAAATTAGCACAAACTACCAGGGATGAATGATAGAAAAAGCTGGTATAAACTGGGTGAAATCTGCTTGTACCACAGTGCTGATGACTATTGGACCAGTGAACTAAGAAATCTGTGTAGGAAAAACTATGTTTATGAGCCTGAGAAACACTGATATCTCAGCAGACTCTTCTAAGCTTGTCTGACATATCCAGGTATGTGATGGAACTGTGGAGAAGGCAAATTCTAAGATGCTTCAGGCAACGTGTGTCTAATAAAGCAAGAGAAATGGGAATGTTTTTGTATAAGAGCCCGGTACACATTCATCTGTAATGCTATGTACAGTTCTAGGCATCCGTGTCCAATGATGGCTAATTCAGATAAGAGCAGGTTCAGAGAAGGACTGATGGGATAATCAAGCGGATGGAGAGTCAAAGACTTGAATTTTTAAGACAAATAAACAATTGTTGTTGCTAAACACAGGGTGTTGAGGGGTATGTGGTGAAGATGAACGGGATTCAAAATGCCAGAGAAGGAGATGATTTGTTAAGCTCAAGGGTAACATTGACACAAGAAGAGATGAATGTCAACTAGCCATGATTAAATTCAAGCTGAAACATACAAGCAGGCTTCTCAAAGCCAGAAGAGAGAGCTCTTCTGCAAAGCCTTTCAAGGGGAGACGAAAACCTGAGACTCATCCCACCTAACTATAGACACTAAATGAAGGTACTTACCCTAGGGATTTAGTCATACTAGACGCCCCTATAATTATTGTAAAGAGCCTCCTCCAGAGAGTGACTCAGATCCTGGGGGCATTGAATCAGCTTGGAGATGTTTTTCCTTACGCTGGCCCGAGGTCTAAGGTAACCGGTATCTACTGGTGATTCCTCAGTTAGATCCTTGTAGTGTAACGGGTNAAGGTAACCGGTATCTACTGGTGATTCCTCAGTTAGGTCCTTGTAGTGTAACGGGTGAACCTACAAATGGAAAGGCCCAATTAATTGTTAGATGAAGAAAGATTACTTTAAGGATATTACACGGAGTGGCTACTTGCAAGAGCCAATGCATAAATTTGAAGACTCAGTTCTGGTTTCAATCAGTCTGATACTTCAAAGCTCCTATGTAATGATATCATTGTAGATACCCTTACAGCCAGCTTTTTCTTGCATTTAAGGCCCAAAAATATTTCAAAAGGAGGGTTAGGCTGCCCAGGGGTACTTTGTTTTGTCTTCTGAACTGTGTGCATCCTCTGGATTCTGCATCGAATTATAACGTGGTCTCAGGTGTCACTGGAAACCATGGGAAGTTTAATTTTGGGAAGACAGATGAGTCATTCATAGTGCCTGTGGACAGTCGGTTTTGTCTCTGTTGGAGAAGGGGATGAATTATTGACTTCCAGTCCCTTGAAACCGAGTCTAGATTTATTACAACAAATTTTCGTAATTTTCTGTGGATTGCTGAGCTGTTTATGGCATGCATGAGGCTGTACCAATCTTTTGGCAATAGGTGATCCTATCGCCTCTCTATTTGTCAGTGTATAGTGGCCTCTTCTACGAGATATAATAATGGGACTACATTAGTATGTCTCCTGATGTACATCAGTTGTTATACCCTGATTTTAAAGAAATTACTTTTCATTCTCACTAGCTTAAGAAGATCAAACCTCTGTGACTATGTTTTTCAAAGTGCAACATTTAAATGCCCCTTTCCAGGCCTCTCGCTGATCTCTTTCTCCATTTTATAAAGTGGTACTAATTTGAAGACATTTTAAAGTACGCAAGAAAGCAAGCTGGAAGTGGAGGTTTGAAGGTGATGAGACCTCCAGTGAGGGTGAGGAGGAGGAAAGGGAAACTTGATAATGCTACCCTTCCAGGGATTCTGCCATTAACTGATGCATTATTTTTCTAAGCTCATTAAATAACCCTTAGAACTGTGAAAAGGTCAAGAGAGAGGGGAAGGAGCTGAAGCTGCCTGTGGATTTCGGTCGTACAGCAATTTCCCAAGCAAGCGGAGGAAGGAAGAGGGGGGGGTTGAAGAGGAGAGGAAGGAGGGAATTGGAAAAGAAGTGGTTTTTTTTTTTCCTGTTGATCCTTTTACTTACTTACAGCATTTCCATCCCCCTCGCTCTGAAGTCAGTAAAAGGATCTGCCTGAGATGCTGAAAGCTATAGATGAGGCTTTCAGCAAATTTTGTCCTTTCACTCTTGCTTTCTCTCTCTCCCCCCTATTTGCTGCCTCTTTCTCCCCACAGGTGCCTTTCCCGGGCTCACCTCTGGGCTGGGGAGAAAGCAGGTCATGTGGAAAGAAGGCAGCCAAGTGTAGAGACCCAAAGAGAGAAATGATCACCGGGAAAATTACCGGTTGTTTCCTCACTGTTCACCTGCCTCGAGTGGTTCACTTAATTAACAATGCAAGTGTGAGCTGACAGATTTGGCAGGGAACAATAATGCAGTGGGAGGTGATGGAAGGTAGTCTTGCTGGGAAAGTTGTTCCTGATTTATAAATACACCTGATTATTACAGAGTCGCCCATTAATGACACTGCAGTTTATAGCAACATTTCCTGTTCCCAACCGTTGTTTTCATGGGGTTACGCAAAGGAGGAGAGTTTGTCTCTGGGAACTGAAATTCATCTCCCAGAACAGCTTTGTTTTCATCCATCGAACATTTAAAAACAAAAACACGAAAAAGCCTGCCTGGTTTCCTCCATGCAAGGGAGTCAGTAAAATGTAGATTTTTTGTCTTCAAATACAGGAACTGTCTCGGTTTTATTCTTGGACCAGAAGATGGGTCCCAGGAGCCGCTAGGCTCAGGTCCTTTGTGCCCCTGACTTTGAAAACCAGCACACTGTCCAGCTGAAAAGAGGCCTGATTCTGGTCTCTTTGACTGCCAAAGATCAGGTGCTACTCCGTCGAGTCAGGAAATTACACTGGCGGAACAGAACCAGCAGGAAATCAGATGAGAAACCAGCCAAGCAGTTGAAAACCAGGACATTTAAACTAGAATGTATGTTATTTTCCCATAAAATTAAAGGCATTATAGATGGAAACATAACCCACCATCTAAATATTAATGCTTTGTAAAGTTTGGATGTAAACTCTGTAATTTGGGCCAATGTCTAACAGGGAAAGGAATTGAGCTGGCTTTGCTGAGCCAAGGGAGAAACCACATGCAATCAGGCAAAGCAGACTAATGATCTGCAGCTTTCTCCAGCGCTCTCTTACCCAATCTGTTTTTCTAGTTTCATGGCTGATAGGGATTTCTGGCAGTCCTTGTCATAGACTGCATGAAATTTTGCCCCAGGAAAGTCCTCTTATTTGGATCAGACTCTGTGCCAAGTCCCTCATTCATATCTGCTCCCAGATTTGCTTTGTCTGGAGCTATCAGGAGGCCCTGCAGAAGTAAATGTTTATCCTCTGAGTTTTCCGTACACCAGTCATCTATCCAAATCCCATTGTAACTTCTTATCTGTAGTAGCTGCTTTCTGGTGAAGCCACCCGCTGTTGTTTACAGCAAACAACAAATTGTAGTCATCTACAGATCAGCTCAGACTTGGGGTTGATGTCTTGGCGGAGGTAGAGTCACGTCTTTGCCTGTCACTAAATGTCCTCCGTGGGCTGAGGCAGGAATTATAAGTCTCTTGTTCTGGTTGCTCTAGAAAGCCCCAACCCTCATTAGAAACACCCCATGCAGGAAGGTCTGAGGTCTGAAGACCATTTGTTACTTTTTGATGGGTTTGTATTTTCAGCCATGTTGTAGGACACACAGATTTGTCTTTGCAAGTCATAAACCTTCCGAACAGACAGCGAGGAAGAAGCACAGAGGTAGAAGATCTTCAAACCCCCTGATGCTATGGGAACCTGGGACATGGGAAACATGTTCTCCTGTTCACAGATCTCTCCCTTAGCTACTGCAGTCACATTGCCTTGAACAAAGAAAATGTTTCCTTTTAATTGGTTGTTGTTTCTTAACTTGTGAAAGATAAGATGCAAAGCAAAACAAAAGCAAAAAAGAAAGAAAACCAACCAAGCAAGACCAGGTTTTGAACTGAAATAATAGAAAAATCAAGGGTAAAGCTGCCTGACCAAATAAGAATCATGAAGTTCACCCCTTTGCAGAGAAATGGATGATATCTTAGGTACTTTTCTGATAATATGAGGCTAAGGTGAAATGTGATCCTGATATGGGGGGTAGTCAAGTGTAGACGTATGAAAAAACAGTGAGCAAAGAATGTTTTTTGGGTCCACTACTCAAACACACTCCCCAACAAAGCCCATATCCCTTCACTTTTTTGTGCGATCCAGCGAGGCTGTCTCTCATCAAGTAAGCCACTACCCCAATCACAGAACATGCCACAGGATTTGATGCAATGTTGCCCCTCTTCTTCAAAAAGTTACTCAAAAATTCCGCACAAGTAAGAATCCAAGAAATTGGATTCTATATGAATACGTACATGGTGTTGTGACATTTAGAATTTTTTGGTTTTTTTCCAGAACCAATGCATATAAAGCACAAATTTCTGCCCTTTGCCTTTAGAAAGCTGGGACAGCGTGTGTTTATTTATCTCAATGCAAAAATTGCGTGAAAGCTTCATTTGTATGGGTCAGAAACAGAACAAGATTGTTTTCTGAGTTCAAGGCTATTCCCATCCAGGACTGGGTTTTAGTAACTGGTGGCTTAGTGCATTAAGGTGAGTTCACAATACTGCTGATGGGGTCTCAGCAGTCTGAGAGCTATCAGCTCTATCTGGATGTCACAGCACTCTATTGTGGCTTTCTTTAGGCTTGTTAATCTTGTTACTTTGCTGATTGTACATCACTGTAGTATTCGGACTCTGAAAATGTAAATCCCACCAGTAATTTCATTCGGCTCCATGAAGCAATTTTGCATTTGGTAGCCCACGGGTAAGAATTGTCCTCATGCTGTCTGTGTCCAGCAAAGACTTGATCTTCGCTGTGTCTTAGTGCTGAACTGGGGAAACACGGCGCTCTGTGGCCAGGTCCTGGCCCAGATGGCTGTAGAGCCGAGACCCTAAAGCGTTAGCCTCTTGAGCCACAGGCACAGCAAGAGTAGACGGAGATAACGCAGGGAAGTTGCATCACTTGACCCTGACAGAGGATGTAGTCCCATCCACGGGAATCCCAGAAAGTGGTTAACCTGAGTTTATACATCACAAGCTTGCACAGCAACTCAGCAGCGCTGCAGATTATGTCCGGGATTGTAAGAAGACAGAGCAGAGAAAGGATGCTCCATTCTTACAAAGAGATTGAGATTAAGGTCAATGGGATTAGGGTGTTTGTCTGTTACTCAGCAGAGTCGAAAATCCCAGTTTGCACCGCTTGCTTCAGAGTTCACAAAGAGCAGAAGAGTGATGTCTCAATGTTAGGACGTGTATTCCCCCACCTACAAGTGTGTGAGGACACACACAGCCAAGCAGCACATCTGTAAAGCGGGGGAAGCGTTTGGCATGCATTTCCCTTGGGATTAGCACTTCAGCAAAGTAGTGCGTTGAGCCAGAGTAACACATCTTTATTTACTGAGCAGATTTTGCATGTTCGGTTGTGTGAGCGAGTAAGTACAAGACAGAGATGAGCTTTTCTGGAATTGGAACAGTTTCTTTGTCAGCACTATGGCTCCTCCATTTAATTCCACAAATCTGCTGTAATCAGAGTGGCTTCACCCATCAGCTCAGCTGAGAGCGAGCACAGGAGGGAGGAAGCATCTCTTACTTTCCAGCTCTCTGCGTTCTCAGGCATTGCATCAAAGTGGCATGGAGCCTCCTGGGAAAGGGATTTGCTATAACTCATGTCACTCCCAGCCACATTATGTTTATGGATATGATAGACTGAACACTGAAATTACCATTTGCACAAATGATCACACAATTCCTTCAGGCCCACTGTGTCCCTTTAATAGTCCAATCTTTCAATAATGAAGTGGAGATCAGTCAGGACTCTCTGGAAATCCCATCTTTTTCTTTCATTTCTCTTTCTTTTTCTCCTCCTTTTTTGGGGGCCTTTTTATTGCACACATTATTTTCATCTTTTCTCTGAGCCAGACCCATTTACCAAGCGGTTTTAAGGGAGATCAGAAATGAGATTCTCCATATTCTGTTAATACCCCAGAAGTAGCAACCTGGCAGACAATTCATTGCCGCTTGGGGCAATGACTCATGCAGAACTCAGAAGTTAAGGAACTACACACAGGGAAGAGGGATGCTATTCACGGGGCCTCAGAAACAAATACAGTGCAGAAAAGATACCTTAGAGAGTAGGCTTTCCTTTTTTTACTTAATACGAGTCTTGGACGCCCTGCTCCATCTCCTTTCAGTTTCTAATCAGTTCAGAGATGCTTCCTGAGGTTAATGTACAGGGCCAAACAGTTGCCTGATAGTGCTAAAACCAAGAAACATATTAATTGCATGGATCAAATGAAGACCCGGGTCAAGATCTAAGAAAAATCAAGGAGGGTTTGATCCTCTTAATTTTGTCTTCATAAATGGTTTTACTACAGTTTTATTCACCCATTTCTCAGGAAAAAAAAAAAAATCTCTGTGAGAAACAATAGGACTTCTCATGAAGTGGATCTTTAAAGACTCAGCCGNATGGTTTTACTACAGTTTTATTCACCCATTTCTCAGGAAAAAAACATCTCTGTGAGAAACAATAGGACTTTTCATGAAGTGGATCTTTAAAGACTCAGCCATAGCTGAAAGGTGTAAGGGAGAGTTAAGAGAAGAAGTGGGATGTGCAGAACAGGTTAGAAAATAACTTTAGATTGGTCTAAAAAAGAATAAGTAGAGGTGAGTAAATCCGATCTTTCAGGACAGACGTTGAAGTACTGGCTGTGGTGCTTTGACACAGGGCATGGTCTGGAGAGATGATGGGAATGGGAAACCTGCTGACAATAACAGAAGTTCCTGCCAGTTATATTTAGCTAATAGTCTGGGGAATTGGGAGCAATAAAGAGATTGTGCCCTAGAAAGGAATCATGCTATGTATCATGTATCCTTGTTTGGACTGCAGCCCACAGCGCCTTAGCCAGATGCTGAGATGGTGTCAATCCGTAAAGTTACATGAAAGTCAGTGGAGTGGACTCTCAGGTGACATAAATCAGTAGGGCTTGATGGAACTGTACCAACATATACCAATGAGAAACCCGGGTCTTGCTCTTTTACCTTGTAATCACGCATTTGTTGATTTCTGCACCTCTCCCCTTAGCATCTCATTCTGCCCCCCCACTTCTCCAGTTTTCTCCTTCATTCTCCTTCCATTGCCTGCAGTGCTTTTCTCTGTCCCTCTCTCCTTTCCTAAAATCTTCCTTTCTATTTTCTTTAGCTTATATTTTTCTTTTCTCTCTCTTTACTGTTTGGGTCCCTTCACATTAGTGTGCAGGAACCCAAACATGTATATGATCGTGCAGAGGGGAGATTACACCCTGGACATAAAACCCACTGAAGACAGTGGTCAAATCCGTTAGATTCCAGTGCGAAAACAGTCCTGCTCAACCCCCTAGTGGAAAGCACCAATGTTTCTGTAATAATGTTGTGTTTGGGAGCAAATTCTGCCTGGAAATAAGTTTGCTGAGTCCTCCTCTGCAAGGCTCCACGGAGCGCGAGCGGCAGCTGCAGAAATTGCGAAGGCGTACTCAGAATTTCGGCAGTCTCTCGGTGGGAGATTCCACTCCTGAGTTGGAAGCCCCCATCTCCCGTCTGCCTTTCCAGCGGTGGAAAGCCGCCGATGTATTTGTTTTTAATTATTTCCCCTGTTGCATTCGCTCTGTTTTCTTGCTTACGTTAACACGGCTCTTCTTACTGCCTGCGCTCAGCTGCCTATTTGTCATTTCTGCTGTTTGATGTGTCGTGGTAATCTATGTGCACCCAGCCTGCTGTGCATCGATATTTACTAATGGAGCTTCTTGTATGCAGAGGCTGTTTGCAATAAAAAGATAATGAAAAAAACTCCTTGACCCTGGCCAAGCAGTTAGCAGAAATCACAGCTATCGACGGTGGTATATCCGCCATCCCTCCATAGCATGGGGAGGAAAGAGGCTATAGAGGAAAGGGAGGAGGGAAGCTGAAAGAGGGGGAATAGGGACCTGGGGAAGATGTAGAGGAAAGAAGAAGGAGGAAAAATACAGGAGAAACAGTAGGCGAACTGGGAGGTATGCGAGAGAGAAGTCACTGCAAGGAAAAGGAGATGGGCAAATGGACAACAAAGTATTTGGGGGAAAAGGGTGGAAAGTCAGGAGGGAGAGAGAGAGAGAGAGAGAGACTGGGAAATGGTGGAAATACAAAAAAAGATGAATGGGCAGGAGAAACTGCAGAGACAAAGGAAGAAGCACAAACGCAGTAAATGATGGGGAGCAAGAGCCCGGTTGGCTGCAGAGTAAATGGGTATCGCTCTGTCCAGAATCAATAGACAATTAGCACTGAGGATCCAGTTGGCTGACATGAGTGGAGCCAGGCTGCTTTACACCGCCCAGCCGTGCAGTCTGTTAACTTCCAGAGAGAGCTGTTTATTTACAGCAGTTGAGGATTTGGCTCCATAACCAAATTTCTGTCCCATAAAGAATACACAGCGTCACCTCTAGCTAGAACACAGCTCCTTGTTACGCCCAGGTCCTGAGGCTGCAGCTTCTCCACGGGAGGAAGTTCACGTTAATCTCTGCCTCTTCACTGTCACGCTGCCTCTCCCGGCTATGGCATGAACATGGCTGAGCCAGCTGAGGCTTTCCAACCAAGAGCTTGTGAAACTCCCTCTGGAGACAAAAGCAAGTGTGTGTGTGAGAGAGGACCTCAGTGCAAATTGGACTTCCCTGGTTCTCCCATGAAGCTTTTAAAACGATGGAAAGTTTGGTGGGTTTTTTTCCCCCAGCCCTGTCACCTCAGAGGCTCCTGCCCTTGTTCTTAGTGAATCTGCTTTATCAGGGGGAAATCAGTTGCATACAAATTTTTTTTTTTTTCTTTAAGAAACTCAATGCCTGACAGGCTTGTCCTCTCATGAGCGTCCCCTTCTCTGTCTTGAAGACCAGAAACACTTTACAGGCTGTATCTTGCAGTAAGATCCTTATTGATTTTCAAGGCTCTTGCAGTATCAAGCAGCACTGGGATCAGTAGATGTCTTCATATTTGCAAACTCACCAAAATAAGACATTGAGCTATTTTCTTAAATCCTGGACTGGTCCAGGTTTTGGGAAAGAAATGAGCTTCTCTGAAAGCCAAATGCAAGGTGCAGGTGTGCACGCCTAACATGATGGCATCTGAGGGTTTAGTGCTGTACCCAGGGAGTTTGGGCTCACTAGACTGGCAAACAGGCCAGGCTGACCTCATTAATTGCGACCAAAGGCCTATCACAAAGCCGTGTTGTGATCCCTTGAGGCAGAGGGAAACAAAGCCCCTGTATGGAGAACTGCTGCCTGGAGCAGGGGGAATGTGGGGAGCAAAGGTGACCGATTCCACAGCAGCAACCAAGAAACACTGACTCCAGCGAGGAGAGATATTTTTCCAGTGGTGCAGGATCACCGGTGCCGAGCATACAGCTCCTGCCCTGCCACTCCTTGCAGTCCATCAGTACTCTGGTGAGATCCCACAAGGAGTACTGCGTCCAGCTCTGGAGTCCCCAACACAGGAAAGACACGGACCTGTTGGAGTGGGTCCAGA
>RSEF01000017.1:4292364-4329253 GCA_003993805.1 Himantopus leucocephalus
GGCAGGGGGGTGGGACTAGATGGTCTTTAAGGTCCCTTCCAACTTAAACCATTCTACGATCATAAGGGAAAACCAAATGATCACAAGGACAAACCAATGCCCAGGGTTGTCTGCAAGGCAGCAACCCGCCTCCTAGGACCGCCAAGGAAACTTTGGAGGGGAGCACATCTCCCGTCTCAGTTGTCCCTCCCATGATTGTCATCTGAGATCTGCAGGGTTTGCCCGCTCCTGCCTGCAATGAATTAAAATGTGAGCTGTTCAGTGCAGCAAATGAAGTGAAACAGGTTAAATTCACTGCATAAAATCTTTATTACAGCTCAGAAGTAGTCGGCATGCCTGTGCCACCTCAACTGGTGGTGGCACTGGCCGAGTACGGCCATGTTGCCTTGCCTTCCTGCAGTGCCGCAGGGCTGGGGGTTTCGGGGGTGCAGAGAGCAGCCAAAGGCACGGTGTGTATCAGACGATGCCTTGTTACCCGGAGCTCTGGTGACTGCCAAAACGAGAGCAGAGCCTTTGCGGAGGGGCTGGCTGAGAGCTGTGAGCGCAGCCCCCCGGGGGCTGAGGCACATCGCCTTCTCCTGGGCAGCAGCGTAAACGCGTGAGGAGTGCCACCGTAAATTGTACAACAAAACCAAATTAGATCCGAGTGCCTAAAGCAAAGCACTTAAAACCATACTTAATGGCCTGATTCCCAGAAGAGCGTAGTCCTTGGACCCAAAAGACTCACTCCTGCACGTGACTGTGGCCTTTAGTGTATTTTCGTGCGTTTTAAGATGAAGTATTTTAGGATAAGTTTCCCGGTGGCTTTGCTAATTTAATTTAGACGGGAGGCGGACATGCGGATCTGTGAACTCATTGGAAGTCAACTGCACTTTATAGTTGGTGAACCTGGCTGTTAATTACCACGAAGTGAAACAGCAGCCGACTCGTGCCGCGTCCTCCTGGCAGCGAGTGGCAGCGCGGATTGCTCACCGGGGCCCCGCACGAAGCCATCCCCCGTGAAAGGAAAGGTGCTCTCTTCTTAGCGTGTAACTTCGCAGCACGAGGTAGCATTTGATGCCGTCCGAGGACCGCATTTTGTTGGCATTTGTTAATCCTGCTGCAGGATTTCACAGAAGCAGGAGGAACGGGGCTGAGCTGAAGAGGATTAGCGGGAGTAATTTACAGGCTGGGATGTTATTCAAAGATATTCCTGACACGGGTAGGACACACTGATCTGTGGGTTTCAAAGACTCTCCAATACAAATGCAATTATCAGTCCAGACCAAGGGAACTGCAGTGTCTATTCCCTTTTACTCCTGTTTGGATAGCCAAGGGTTTTTTAAGAACTATTTTCCCCCCCATTGTTTAACTGTTATTAACCTGAGCAGTTTGCTGTTGGAAGCTAAAGGTTTTTTTACAAGGTTTCACAGGAACAAGTCAATTGCAATGAAATGTTTGATGGAGAATACTTAAAATGAACTGTTTTGACTTCCTATTTCATTTTGGTAATGACAAAATGTTTTGTTTTGAGAACAGAAAAACAGTTGGTTTCCACAGTTTTTTTCCAATCTAATTTGTATGGATTTTATATTACATTAAGGCATTAATTTTAAACAGCTTGTAGTAGCATAGAGTGCCTCACATTATGGCATTTTGATGTCTCCATATGATTTTTTTCTTCCCCACCCCATTTCCCTTTTGTGGGAAGGTTTGAGGACCCAGGCTGCTGCTTCCAATCCAGGAGAGGAATTTCCTGCAGAAATGGAAGTTCCCTTTTCTAACTAGAGCTGCTACCCCGGCAACTCATCCTTTCCCGTCTCAAAATATTCACCATCCTTCTTCCCTCTGTCTGTCTTTAGCACTCCTCCCTCATTCTTCTTTCCTCCTTCATATCCTTAGTATACTCAGTAAAAACCTCCTGTACTTCAAAGGAAAAGTGAAGGTGTAGATATAAACCACAGTGTATAAGGAAGGGACAAAACAGGGCTGTGGTCACAGCAGGGGTAGATTTTGTTCCAGCGCAACAAATTTTCATCCCCATAGTCCATACATATGCACACACACGCGCTACGTGTATTTATAGAAAAACATCCACTTGTGTCTGCAACATCCTTGTTGTGTTGCCGCAATTTCGCTCGGTGATGATGTCGCCCACAACAGAAAATGGGTGGAAGTGGAACCGATGAGTAACAAGAGGGAAAGAGAGCGGATGAAGTGAAATGGGAAGCTGAAGGGACAAAAGACACAATCTCCTCTGACGGGTTGAGAAAAGTGGAGGAGACGCGTGTACGTAGTGTGGGAGTGGGGATGCAGACTCTGGAAGAGACGCTGCTGGTGGTGACAAAGGAGTTATGGTGGCACCTTTGTTTTTTCCCTTCTACACCCCCACCACCACCACCACCTTTGGCAGACTCAGTGACAATTTCATTTCGGCTAAATTCCTCCGTGTCGTATGTCTCAGTTTTTCCATCTCATTTTCTCTCACATCCCTTATTTCCATTCCATTACACACCGCCTCTCTGGCTCTGTGAGACCCCTCCCCACGGCTCCGTTTTCTCCCCGGCCAGCAGCCACGCTCAGGCGGTGCAGACACCCTTGCGCACCTTATTCTCTCTCCACGGGGGAGCCGGCAGCTCCGGCAGCCTGTCCCGCACCGCGCTCGCACCGGGGTGTCTCACGTCTGCCAACAGTCAGAGAGATCAGATGGGCCCGGGGAAATAAGAAATGGGGTGAGGAGGGGAAGTCTGAGTGTGTTGGGAGACAAACGGCATAGGAGAGAGGTTAGACGCGTTGGTTAGGTATGGTGAAAGAAGTTTAAATATAAAGTTGATGAAAATCTATGAAGACTAGGCTAGATTAGATTGGCCTGGAAGTGAAGCAATACAGGACAGAGACAAAGGAAAGGAGGGAGAGGGACGAGCAGGGGAAGAGAACGGTCCTCCACTTCGTACAAGGAACGTCTTTGCAGTCACTCGGCCCTTTGTACCTTGATATGCAGAAACTTTGCCATAGGGACAACGCTTTAAACAAAACCTTTTCTCTCAACGAAATACAGATTTCACAGCGCCATTGCACTTTGCGAGGTTGCCTTACTTTTGCAAGTCAAAAGAGGGAAAAAAAATCTTAATACTATTAAGTATCCATTACTTGGGAGTACTAAATGTCAGTGGAGAGAACACCTGGAAAACTTCTCTGGCTGTGAAGCTAAAAAGGACTGCAACAAACTTCTTGTCCCCTAAATAGATTGTTTACGCTTTCGTCTTCACAAATATATTAGATAGTTATTTGAGAACAGTAACATTCAAATATAAACAAACACACATAAAAATATAAATATATATATACACAAACACTGTGTATATTTACTCAAACTGTAAATTCTGTGTTTGTTAGCTTCCAGTGAATTCATTACTTGCACAGATGCAGCTGGGAGCCCTATAACCTGGCAGAGTTCATAATATTTCCTCTAGGAGAACATATCCTCGCCAGTAACCCGGGAGCTGAATATGCTTTATAAAATTCGTACTACTCAGGCCCATTCCATTCCCCGACTCTGGACCCTTCAGTCCTGGTGAAAGGGCCAAATACCTTTGCTCATGCGATACCCATCACAAAGACCTTGTAAGTGTCTCCTATCCTTCACTATCAACCGTGGCGGTCGGGCAGCCGCGCTTCATTTCCTGCGGAATTTCAGCTGCTTCGGTATTTATCAAGAGCATCTGTTAAACAATCTGGAGGGGAGCAGTAATGGTGCCATTAGCGCGTGTGTGAGGAGGGAGGTTCTCAGCAGCACCGAGACCAGAAGAGATGAGTCTGTGCGTTGCGCGTTTGGAGGTGTCGTGACCTTGACTTCTTGTTGATGAGTGATGCTGTGTGTCTTGGAGCGGAAATGACGGTGGTAATGTTTCTCTGAATAGATGTGTTGTGGTCACCAGGGCTGGAGAGGGATGAAGAGGATGGATCATTAGAGAGACAGAAACAATCAGCATCTCAGTGTTGAGTTCTTACAGAAGCACTGTCCCTAAGTGTAGTGAAAAACCACAAGAAAAAACATGCAGGAGCGTATATCCCCTTTTCCCTAAAAGTCATCTTTCATACGGAGCCTTTTTTGCCCTCACTGAACCACTGTTGGTACTTTTGAGCTCCACAGAGGGTGAGTGATAGTGTGCAAAAGAAACTGAAATCTGTTGAGATAATTAGTAACACGCACAGACTGTAAATCCCTTCGCAAATAAAGCAGCTCAGCTGGACCTGCAATGCCCCTGGCGTTCACCTGCTGGCCCCTAACCCCAATTTTAAGTTTACAGCCACAGCCTCCATGAGCTTCCCAAATTTCCAGTAGCTTCCTGCAAAACCAACATCAAAACCCCGATGCCTCTAGTTCTGTGCTTGGCTTCCTGCACTCTGCAAGGTACTGTGGCACAGTGGTTGCTGTGTAAGAACCCTCTTTGCTCAGCCGCCACTACACAAAAATACTAAGCGGTCCAGATCCCCTTTCTTTACCTAGAAAGGCCGCCCTGATGTGAACATACGGTGCGCGTCAATTGTTGAATTCAATCCAGAGTCCACCAGCAGCAGTTCTGCTCCCTTTCTGAAATGGAACTTGGTTCTAACAATAGTCAAAGTTTTGCCCGTAGCAGATTTTTTTCTTTCCTTTTGATTTACGCATCTGCACACTTATATAGTCCTACTTCATTTCTTCAATGGCCCTTCAGCTGTTATATTTTTGCTTGTCAGGGTGCTTTTTTAATTTTTTTCCACTTATAAATATATAAAACATTTAATGAAGAAATAATGATATTTTCTCATGTCACTGACTATTTTTCCTGTCATCTTTGATGTGCTTGTAATGTGGGCGGACATATTATTTATGACCAGGGAAATTAAATATTATTTCACTTTTTTTTTCTAATGCAATCTGTGTCATCTTCCAGTTCCCAATTTCTTTCCATTAAAGTTATTGTCTTTGCTGTTCCACTCGACCGTTTCCTGTTGGTTTTGTAACAGCGCTGCCAGAAGATGCAGAAAAACATAATGGAGAAAAGAAATGGCATAATTTGCAGGAGATACTTTTCTCGTCTCATTTAAATGAAGACAGTTTGTTCCTGAGTGTCAAAAACATCAAGAGCAACAAAAATATGGAAATTGGTAATTTCTTGCACTAGGAATACTTCCAAAGGTTTGGAGATTCTGTCTGATTCTAGCAGCTACTAAAGATGTGTCCAAGCCAAACTCACAGCATAAAATAACTTAAAAACCTCAAATACTTGAAATCTGGGCCTGAATTTTTTAAGCCTTTGGCCGCAAATGCTTCTCTCATCTGCTGCCAGAATGTCCTCAAAACTGGAACAGGAATCACAATCCCTATCATATTCCTTTATCATTTGGGTGTTACAGAGACAAAACAGAGCTGGACAAGGTGATTGTGTGGTGCGTATGACACAGCCCCTCACATTTGAGCTCTGCTTTTGCATTTTCCGGTCCTTTCATAACAGATGAGATGAGACCATGGGACAGGACCCTTTGTGCTTCCAGCATCTGCTCCAGCCAGAAGGGACTCATCAAAGGCTCTTGGGTGGGATTTTTCTCAGGAGAGGTGAGATTAACCCTCTATCCTGAACTCACCCCCTCTTTTTTTTTTTTTTTCTTTAACCAGGGAAGACAAATGAGCACCTCTAGAGTTGATTCATCTCTTCCCTCTGCATTAGTCACTTCGTTTATGATGGGTGGAATTGCCTTTCACGGGTGATGATTCCTCTGTGGACTCCAGAGGAAGCCCGGACAACTAGCTGAGTCTTGTCAATCAGCTTTAAGTTGGATAAACTAATGGGGGAGAAATCCCATCCATTCTTTCCATCTGTCCTATTCCTATTTTCAGCCACGACAGCTACAATACTAGTCACCCGTAGGAATCAGAGGTGAAGGCCAGCAACCTCGAATGTTGCAGAAATAAAGAGCACCCTGACTAGTTTTATCCGAGAATATTCTTTCTCATAGCTCCTGTCTTTTCATATTTCTTCCCAGCTGTTCCTCATGCTGCTGGGTATTCAGGAGTGTATTCTGCAGAGGAATTTTTCCCCTGCTTTCTTTTCAGTGGCATGGCTTTGTTTCGTGGTTCCTAGCTCCTTGTCAAATCCAAATACCCTTATATCCCCTTTCTTCTCTTTTTCCCTTCCCCCCCTCGCCCCCCCTTCTCAGCAAGACGGCCTGCTAATCTCTTCTTTTGCAAAGATTAGAAACCTGGTTTTTCTTTGACCTTTCTGAACATTCAGGATCTTGGAGTCCCCAAGATGGGTCGCCATTATCTCATCTTTAGGGCTGCCGGCAACGATTAAGCAGGACAAAGGATGTGCTCAGAGCTATGGAGCTTCAACCTGTCCTTAGGGAGTACCTGCAAAGAAAAGCAAGCAGAGGGGGAAAACTCCAGCGAAAAGAAAGGTTCGACCTTTAGAAAACGTCCTTGGCTGGTGCTTTCTCACCTTTCCAAATACACATGACGAAGATTTGCAAAAATAGGTCTGCAAGTGCAGCCCCCCCCGGCTCTGGACTGATTCCCCAGCCTCTTCCGCTGGGACCCCACTCGGGACTTCGGAGAATGAGGTCACAAAACAGGACCGTAATTTTCACCTGTTTGTTTTGCTTATGATATATCTAGCCATCTATCCACCTATCTGTGTGCTAGGATCTTTACAGGTTTTTCTTCAGGTTCAGATTACCCCCGTACAACAGCTCAGGGCAGGGGCTGACTAACGCTTCTGCCGCTCGCCATCAATCCAACAACAGAGCTGCGGCTCTTCAAGGCGCGATTTCTTTACCGGCTCCTGCTTCCAGCTCATCTGCTGCTCGCCTTTCCCAGGGATAAAGAACAACTGTTGCCCGTGCAGGGCCGGGTGAATTAGCCCGAGGATTCATAGCGCAGTGCTTTGTTTCTATGGACTCAAAAGAGCAGCGCATACGCGAGAACCTCCCGTTTCCCATGTGCTTCCCATTCGGCTATAATCGGGCCGGGGGGGTGCACTGGTCCCCGTGACCGATGTGTTTTTAATTCTTCAGTTAAGTGTTTTCACCGCCTCGTTATGTTCTAGTTTCCACCCCCAGGATTTGCCTTGCCATAAGAGCGAGGATAATGGACGGGAAAGGAGTGAAAATCCAGGCACGTGCTTCCTCCAATACCCTAAAGTTTCCACNCTATAATCGGGCCGGGGGGGTGCACTGGTCCCCGTGACCGATGTGTTTTTAATTCTTCAATTAAGAGTTTTCACCGCCTCGTTATGTTCTAGTTTCCACCCCCAGGATTTGCCTTGCCGTAAGAGCGAGGATAATGGACGGGAAAGGAGAGAAAATCCAGGCACGTGCTTCCTCCAATACCCTAAAGTTTCCACTAACTGTTGTAACTCCTTCTCTGATTGGGGCATTTGCAGCTCTTCGATTTTTCTCTTAAGGTATCCGGAGGAATCACAGCACTGCCCACCATCCACTAAGTACCTAAAAAAAACTTACTTTACTTGATCCCTGATATTTTTCCGGGTGGAATCTCAATTTCTGCCTTATTTAGTGCTTGCCACGCCGCTGCTGCCGCTTCCCCCCCCCTTCCCCAGGGGCAGTCCCCCCCCACTCAGCCCATCGTCCCCATCCCGGCGCGGTGCCGCGTCTCGGGGGAGTGCGACTGTCTGCAAAAGCTCAGCGAGTGCGGCAGGAGCGACTGCGGGTGAGCGTTCCTGCCCCCGTGGGAGTCCGGGAGAGGTGTGTTGCGTTCCCTCCCAGGCGAAAGCAAACCACGAACGTCCCCCTCCCCTGCTCGCGGTGCAGCCGCCGGTAGCGGGGCTGGATGGGCACCTCGGCGCCAAGAATCGACTGTTAAGCGCCGCCTCCCAACGGAGAGCAGGCGGGCGAGTTGGACGGGGAGCGGGTTGTGGAGAGAATTTGTCTTTTCTCCGAAGCCGGTCCGGCGGCGGAGCTCGCCCTCCGCGCCGGGGTGCGGGGGGTGCGCGGAGCCGCCCGGTCTCCGCCGGGGCTGGAGGCGCAGGAGCGGCCGGCAGGCGCCGGGCTCGCCCCTTTAAAACACCGAAGCCCCCATCTGCTTTCACGATGATCGTTAATTGCAAAGCGAGTAGGCGACGTGCGCTTCTGGCCCGGGAGCCGTAAATCCACCTCGGCACGGAACGGTCGCCCTGTTCCCACCGGGGATTTTCGCTCTTTACCGTCTTTGCTCGCCCGTCTCCTCCTTGTGCTCGCCGCCTTTCCCGGGCTCATCTCGTTTTGCAACTAAAGGGGCTTTCAAAATTTCCGGGGGCTCCTCCAATCAGTGGCTTTAACATTGCCTTTGTGCGGCCCCCGGTTACTTTTAGGCGCTCTTCAACAGCTTCCCAATTACACCAGTTGTCACGGTCCCCTTGTTCTGGCAAGTTGGGACTCGGGTTTGCTCCGCGGCCTCCATAAGTAATGGGTGATGCTGTTACAACTAGGAACTAAGAGTGTGGTGAATATGTAAACGTGTAATTAGAACTCCTTGTGATTAAGTGCTCCTTTTGCAGTTATCATAGAGTCATAGAACGGTTTAGGTTGGAAGGGACCTTGAAGATCGTCTAGTTCAACCCCCCCTGCCGTGGGCAGGGACACCTTCCATTAGTCCAGCCTGGCCTTGAACACCTCCAGGGATGGATCTTCCACCAATCCTTCCCCAGCTCTCCTGTAGGCCCCCTTTAGGGACTGGAGGGCCGCAATAAGGTCTCCCCGGAGCCCTCTCTTCCCCAGGCTGATTACGAGTAAGAACAACCAGTGAAGAATTCCACATTATGCCACATCAGCTAGTTGCAGAAGCTTCTGCATTTATCTCCCCAGTCCACACAAAAAGTTCCTCTATTATCAGCCCAAAGCAGCCATAGTGCTCAAAGAGGGTGGCAAACAGAACGACACTCCAAGGTTCACTGAGAGTTCACTCCTGTGCGACCACCGGACACCACTAGGGATCCCCCCAAGATGCTCCATGAAGCCCCTAACAGGCTTAATGCGCAGGTGCCAGGGTGATGTAAATATTCTCATGACTTCTGGGAAATGTAATGAATATGCAAATGAGTTCTGGGAGATGTAATGACTATGCATATTCTGTATAGATATAAGTCTCTGTGAATGTCGTATTCGACGGACATGTTGGGTGGAGAGATCCCCCATGTCCCCGGCGTCAAATAAAGACTGCCTGCTTTTTAAGACTGCATTGGTGTTAAGAGGTTCATTCCTCATTTTGGTGACAATGCTACTTGCCATCCTGCCGACTGCGCCAATTTGTGGCGGCTGGAGCGGTGCGCTTCACTCGTAGAGAGAAGCGGCAATACATTTATTGATATAAACCAGGGATTTAACAGAGTTTGGTGGTAAATACAACAGTGTTTTAACAAGGTTCGAGATGGCTCCCCAAAACCACGTTGAGCTCCGGATGCAGCCATCACAACTACATGCACCTGGGCAGGGTTAGGGGAGATAAAGGTCAGGGTGGCACCTGGGGGAGGGGGGGGAACACACTGTCACAGGGAGTCATTAAGAGAAAGTTAAGAAAAAAAAAAAAAAAAAGTTTTTTTTTTTTTTTTAAAATTGGGCTAAAGTATGAAGAATGGCCTTTGTGAACAATTCAGTCATTTGTCATTATTTCATTGGCATTGTATGAATTATAAATTCCAGACTATAATGGAGTAATATCTCATCTCCTTTCCCCCTCGATGGGCACCGGATGAATGGCCAGGTGAGCTGCGCTTGGACCAGCAACGTTCTCCACAAGAGTCACCGTTCACCTCAAGCTGCTCTCCTGAATTTCTTTTAAGTAAGTGCCCGTTGATCTTTTATCAGTCTTTTCTGGATGTTAAAATTAATGAGAACTTAGAAAATAGCTTTTATCTTTCTGAAGGAAGCTTCAAAAATGTGGGGTTTTTTATTTTCATTTTCCTGTTGAAAAATAGAAAAGGTGAGGGGCAGAGAAACAGAAAAGGAGAGCTGAAGCCAAGCAATATGGTTTTGCAATTTGCCCAAGACCTAAGGGACAAATGTGGATGCAAATTCTGTTATAGTAGCTCAGCTGATGGGTGGTAGCATATTAAATGGACATAAATCACCAACATTCTCTTGGGTGTTTTTGTACTTGCATAGACACACAAAGTTACCTATAAAAGAGTGGGTTCACAGCCATGATGTAAATGGGATTTGCCCTCTTCAAAACTGGTATTTCACCGAAGAAGAGTCAACTCAAATGCACTAACAGGGTTAAAAAAAGAAAAATTCATGCTGCAGGAGATTCAAGGAGCTGTGAAATCTGGTTTAAGAGGTAGATAATGTGGTGTTTGCTTAGTAGACTATCAGGATCTATCAGAAACTAACAATAGCCATAAACATCAATGGATCTGTTTCCATCCATTTTGATTTCCAGTTATATTACACTTTGTCTGTGTCACAGCCAAAATAGGGGGTCTTAAATAGAATAGCTATTATCTTGATATTATTAATTTGGTGGAAACTTTTTTCAATTTTTTTTTGGTACGTGTTTATTTCCATACCTCTTCACTACTCACACAGAGGATTCCCTCCCTCTTCAGGAGCAGCTTATTGCCTGCTCCCAAGGCACCCGCTGGGGAGATGGAGCCCTGAAGCGTTTGAGGTTTTGGGAACAGAGGTCTCTGATGCAGTGTACGTGAAAAGGAACATCCTGTCTTTAGAAGAAAATTCCACAGTGTACCATTAGGAATTGCTGTAGACTTGTATTTTCCTCTGAGAAATACCCTGAGCCCGATTCTCAGCTATGTCATCCTCTTTCTTGGGGCAAGAAAAAGGTGGAGAGAGGAGGAAAGCAGGCTGGGAGCCTTAACCCAGCTTTGTGATCCTTGAAGCCCAGGGCTTTAAAGAAGCCTAACATCTGCATTTGAAGAGGTCATTCTACTCAACCTTTGTTTCTTAAGTACGTCGCATCCACACAGAGCTCCTGAGCACACCCACACAGAGGCCGATAAAAGGCTGGCAGCAGCAGAGAGATTATTTTGTTTGAATTTGAGGTTTTCCAATAAATACACCTGAATCTAAATCCTGTCCTTTCAAAAGTCAAAGGGTTAAAACTTTTCAGCGAGGTAAGGTATTCCCCGAGCTATCCGCATTGAGGGCTCTCTGAAGCAAGGCAACATTGTTGACCCAGACATCAGTAACTTCTTTGCTTCTGAAAAGTTCTGGCTGCTGATAAACCTTTGTCCTTTTTCTTTGATTAGCTTTACTCTGGCTACAAATCCTATTTTGTTTTGTGCTGGGGTCTGGCCAAGGAAGTATTTCTATTAACCTGGAGCAGCTGGGGAGTAGCTGGCTCTTACTGGCGGGGAATTGCAGGCCTGAGTATCCTGTAACACTGATGGTTTTTTCTCTTGAAGCCCCAGTCTAAAAAGAAGGAGATCCATGTTCCTGCTGCGGTTATTTTGCTAGCCTCGAAGCTGGCAGAGTCGTGTGGGCAGGGTGTCATTAGCTTAAAGATGGCAGTCATTAGAATTCCCATCTAAAATCTGCTCTCCTCTCAGCCTCCGTGTCCGTCGTCTTTGCTGTGAGCTTTAATTTATCCGTTCACAGAGTGGGAACGTACTCCTGCTACTTTCGTTACCCACTTGACTTCAGTTAAAAGATCTGTAACACCTCCTGTCTTGGAGGGCTTTGGGTTTGGTATCCCAATGTCGGGGGCCGCTGGAACTGCAGGGGATGGCGGTCAGCCGTACGCGCAGGTAGCGACAGGCGCTGGGCTGTGCCGCAGCCGTGCGCAGCGCGCTCAGCCGCATCCGTTCGGAGCCGCCTGCGGGTCCCTGGATCTTCCGCATGTCTTCAGCCTAAAGGAGGAAGGAGAGCCCACGCTGACTCCCCGACGCTCTCTGCTCAGTGTTTACTCCCGGATGCTTTCTGCTCAGCTACGGCATTTATTCCTTACTCCGAGCCTTCCCGCCCCGGGGCTGTGGAGCCTGGCGAAGTGCACCAGCCTCATTACCAGAGCACCGCGGCAAAAGAATCTCTCTCCATCTCCGCCTTTTGCCCAGGGTCTGTGACATTCCTCCATATCTCACAGGTGTAAAGCGAAGACCGAATATGCACAGTGACTGTTAAACCCCCTTGTCCCCAAAGGCAAACTCTGTAGTGACTAATCCCTGGGAGACTCTGGGATTTTAAAATTGGTATATTTTCTGCTTTCTGTTATCTCTACTCCTCTGAGCCTTTTGCAGTGTATTTGCTGTCCCTTTACCCCTCTCCCTACGGCAGCTCCCCACTCTGCGTAGCCAGTGCCCTCAGCCCGCGGCACTTTATCTGCTTCCAATGTAGCGTGTCCCAGAAAGAATTATAGCATTGCCTTTCCCTCGACAGCTAGGTCATCTCTCAGTAACATACAATAAGCTGTACTTGGGCCAAAGGAAATGGGTTTAGCCTGGCGGGTAATTAATTTTCTCAGGGTTCAGTTTCCCACACTGAAATTGGTCTCCGTCTGATCAATTAGAAGAACATTTCGCAAACGAAACTGATTATGAATCATGGGTTTCAGTTCAGTTGTGGAAAACCTGATACATGACTGTTGGAGCAAAAAGCAGAGGGAAGCTTCAGCCCATTTATCCCAGCTGCTCTGAGAAGTGAAAGCATCGCCCCCCCAACCCCCCCCTCACTCCTTCAAGGAGAAAAAGATGCTGAGACTCCACCAGATCCCAGCGTATTTCTGAAAATGGTCCTCAAACCTCCCGATCAGTTGTCTCCCTGGACGCAAAAGCTTATCCGCCTACCGAACGCTGTCCTGGCGCCACCCCTCTGACCACTGGCGTAACTTAACTCTGGCAGATCCTGTTTCCTCCTGCTTCCAGATGTGCAAATAGGAAATGAAAAAGAGTTTTAGGATAAGGAGAATCCCCAAGACATCGTTAATTCAGATGTCATGGTTTTGAACAAGCAAAGGAATGATCTCAGGCAGCTAAGATGTCTCTGTCATGGTCAGCTTCTCCTTCCCACTTCCCTCTGCAGGTAGTAGTCACAGAAATGATGGCAGTCCTTTCAGTTGAAATTTAGCTTTCAAGAGAATGTCAACATTTCCATTTCAGCCACGAGCAAGCGTACAGGATCTGTCCCACACAGTGGGAACAGATACCCACTGCCCCACTTCGGTAAGAAGAACACTCTCCGTTCCTCCTGCTCCTCTTTCGGCCCCATGTACCCCCCAAGGCTGAGCAGGACTCTTAGTTAGTTCAGGTGCTACTGTGTCTTTAAAACATGCCCAACACTTTACTTTAAAGGAAATAAATAACTTCAAGTGTTGAAATGAAATTTTGCTGAGAACCCTTTTTTTCTACTGAAAAAGCCATGACACTAAACTTTACAGTCATCTCAAGCCTTGAATAGTTTTTCATTTGTGTCAGATTAACCAAGTTAAAATTCCCTCTCACGGACTCGGCATTTAGAGGTATTATACTAGAAGTAGCTTAATAATTTTCACTTAAAAAAAAAAAAAAGAAAAAAAAAAAAAGGCATTTCTTGGCACCATACAGAGTAAACAGAGAAATGGAATTTCACAAAGTGGGACCTGCTAAACGGGACCTGCTGCAGCCAGAGACGGGGACCGGGGCCGGGCCTTCCAGCGAAATGAGGCTGCGTATGAAAAATTCATCGCCTAAGATCACAGGCAGTAATCTCATCTGGTTTTATACACCAAACTGGGTCAAGCCCAGTTAGTGCCTGGGCAGGACACTCGTGAGAAAAAGTACGTTACTAAAAGGAGGTGCTGCAGAAAGTGGTTCTCAGAGGGCGGGTGTGGGGGATTTTGTATAGTTCCTATAGCTATATAAATATATATAATATATTACTATTTTATATACCTTTTTCCTCTGTGTCTCTAACGTAGACCACTCATAGACTGAGAGCTGCGTTTACACCAAAATGTCTTAATTTGTAGTTGAAACATGTAATGTGTTTGCTGTCTCCTATCCTGACCTTTATTGAGGCTGGAGAAGCGCGTTTGGCAGGGAGAGAAGGGAGGTTTGTGGTGCTGAACAGTTTCTGTGGGAGGAAACTCTACGACGTCGGGTCGCACCTGAGCCAGCTTTGTCACTAGCGTGGTTTGTTCTTAATGAATGGGGAATGGGCTCTCATTGTCCCAGGGAAGCCGAAGCGTTGATTGTGGGCTTTAGTAAAAAATATAATGCTGTTGTATATCTTGAAACTGAGGAGCAGGACCTAGAACATGACGAGAGACAAACCTGACTATTACACTGCTAGAAGCAACGGCAGAGAAAGGAGGACTGTCGCTCCTGCAGTAACCCCTGCTGCTGAAGAAACACATACAGATGCTGTTGAGGAATGTTTAAAGATGACATTTCCTAACTGAACAATCATACCTAAAATAGTATTCTGGCTCCAGGCTCTTAGACATGTTTGTTGCTTTTAAGATGCGATGGAAAACTGAAGTCCTGACCTCTTGTGGTCACTAAATATACAGTGCCAGTTTTTCCAAGCATATGATCATTTTCAACACACTTGTCTCCTTCCTAAATTTTTATTGGCTTTACTGAATAATATTATCTCCAGCACTCCCTTCACAATTTCACCGGGGCGGAAACGTACTCAGCGTTCCTAATTCTTTTGTAGAAGGTACAATGTGATATAGCTGGAGACCTCCGCCCCCGACAAATTCCAGAACACCCCACATACAGCCACAGACAATGAGACAACACTGGCATGTGATCTGTTGTTTTTCAAGCGTTCCTTGGAAGTAGTACTGCCTTTTAGGGCATGTGAAATGATCCTTGAGTGTAATTTGACAATCAAAGTTCAGAAGTAACAACAAGATCCTTCAGAATGAGAAGGTGCAGGCTAACTGTAAGAATTTATTTTTATCAACGCCTTGAAATGTTTCAGGACGTATTCAGCAAAGAAACCATCCTTGAAGAGCTGACATAAGTAGTAGGGTGAAGTATCTTTTGCATGGGTGTTGGCAGTCTAAATTATACAAGATTCAAGTTTCCAATATATCTTATGGTTACTGTCTGTGTCTAGTGAGTTTTGCTGTAAAGAAATGATGGGTTTTGAGCCAACCATCTGGCATGACCACATGGGAAACCAGACTTTGATTCACACCTCTGCAGGCTGGAGTCAGCTGCTGAGAACACTGAGGACCTGACTGCAGGGCTTAAAAACCCTCATTCTTTTCACTCTATCTTTGCCCGGTCCTATCGGGGCACTACAGATACAAATACAGTCAAGTACAATGACGATCGAAATTTAAGATGAGGCTGAAAACTTTGAGCTTATATTGCTGGGGGGTGGGGAGGGGAGGGCGTGTGTGTTAAAGGCAGGCAGAGAGGGGAAAAAAACCCCAACCGGTTAGATGCTAACGTGGTTGACCTACTGCCTTTTGGGTTGGCTTCTGGGAAAGAAGTAGTCCCCAGTGTTAGACACGGTTTTCATATTTCCGTAAATCTGTAGGATTAAGTTATTTGTATGAAGACTTGAGCTAGGGGAAACTGAATGCTATTCATGTGGGTGATTATTTGGTAATGTTTTCTCTTGTAAAATCAAAAGCTGGGTGTTTTTGTTTATTATGACCGTGATAAAGCGTAGACAGAACCTGAGCCTTCCTTCTTCCTCCTATGACAATGCCCCCTCTCTCAGGACCAGCAACGTAGTCTGTGATGCCTGTCTCATACTCCCTGTGCCCTCAGGTTCAGAGTGGAGGGGATCATCCACAAGATGTCTGGTATTTGAGTAAGATACTCGTCTGGATGAGACTGCTGAATGACTTGGCTAATGCTGCTTGGGTTAAGAGGATCTTGATAACTGAAAATCCAGTCCGGCAGTTTTTAGGCTTCAAATAGGGGAAATGGGAGGCAGAGTGAAACTATCACACTGGTTCCATCCAACCAGTGAATGCGTTTCCCGCTGTGTCCCGAACAAACCAAAGCCAATGGCATTTCGCTTCTGGAAGGCCAGCGAAGAGAGAGGATGACAGTAATGCAGTTTCGTGGCCATAAAGGTCTGCGTTGCTGCTGTGAGGTCATCACGGGATGAGGTGCAAATGCTGTAAATGAGGGAAGAAAAGACAATTTCATACCATAATACATTATGCACAAACAGTAAACAGATGCTTACCCTTTGAATGTTTTTGTCTGAGATGGGGAATAAAGCAAAAATAGTCTGCAAGACAGAAGCAGAAGCCTGTCGCACTTTAACAATCTGCACTCAACCGTGTTCAAAATAGCCACTTGGCAACAATTTTCTCAGAGGGAAAATGGTGCAGAGTCCAGAAAATAAGGGCATAGCTGTAACAGTGGCAGCAGAATTGAGCCAGCATGTTGGTTTTGTTCAGTTCTGCTCCTGAAGTCAGTCCAGGTTGGTGTTGCCACAAGCCAATCGTGCTTTGGTAGCTGCTTTGAGAACTGAACGTTCTAAAAATGGCAGAGCTGCAAGGTGCTGAGTTGCCTGCAGTGCACAACAGCAGTCAGAGGAGGACTTTTAACCATCACCTCCTCCTTCCCTGCTGGAGTCTGGGCACTGGATTTGTTCCCAGGGAAGAGCTGCAGCTCCTCTCCAGGAGGCAAAGTCCGCTCTGAGGCCCATTGCAACGTCCGTGCTCTGCTGAGGAAGTGAGGAAGACTCCAGGTCTTTTTTGTCCTTTTCTGAACGAGAAGTGGAAGGAAAAAAAAATGCCCCCAGGGACGAGGAACTGTTCTACAAATTCTGTTTCCATGTGGCATCCCTGGCACATTTGGCTTCTAATATCAATGAAGTATTTCTTCTGGTTAGACGCTGAAACGAGATATATGGACTGCTTGGTACTGATTAGAAACTCTCAGGAAGCCGCTGAGGTAGGGACTGTCTCGTGGTGTGATTTTATTAACTGCAGATTTAACGGTGAAGGTGACAGAGGGTAGAGGGGGTGGGGAAACATAAAAGAAGCCCCTTTTGGTTGCCAGGACTTTATAGTGATTTGGCATCTTCATCGTCATGTGACGATGCAGGAACAACCAAGATGAGGTTGGGGTTACACTTCATTAATGCCCCTCATGTGCCTGGTAAATCCCCACCAGCTTCTGTAGTCCCTCACACAGCGGGGAGTGACTCCTGACCAGGTCGTCTGGGTGATATTTCAGGCAAGAATGGAATAATTTTGAGAATTGTTATCTCCTTTCCAATCTGTGGTCAGATAACATCCCTGTGGCAACCATTGCAATTGTCTATGTGGAAAAGTAATGTTCAGAAAGTAATTTAATGTAATGGATTGTTTAGCTTTCTTTTAATTAAATGTAGCAGCTGGAAACAAGGAGAAGACAGCTTTGTATCACCAGCCAGTTCTCTAATTGCAGGCATCCTCCATAGACCCTACTTAGTGTACTGCACTTTCTGCCCGAGCTGAAAACCTGTTACTATTGCTTGAACACCCCAAAACATTATGATTTTTTCCACCTTTCATGAGATGTTGTGGTGGGTGGTTTAGTTTTGTTTTGCTATTTATCTCTCTCCCCAAAAGTCAAACGGCTGATGAGAAATCAGTGTCAAAGTAGCTCACCCGGTCCCCAGGTCATCTCTCAGAGGAGTCCAGCAGGCACACGAGGGAGGATAGTCCTACAGTTCCTTGGGAAACTGTCCTTTTCAAACGACTAAATGAAGAGCTCCAACTGTTTATTCCCACCAAATGATTCCGGCTTTTTGAAGATGACTGAACACATTGATGGGCCTTTCAGCTGAGCCCCTTTCATGTGAGCACAAAGAGTGCTTGTAGATTGTATCAATAAAATTGTGACTCTGATGGTCATTGCAGTTGTAACGTTGTCAGGCACATTTCTGGGAGTAACAGTGACTTCAAAGCAAGACCATTTAATGGCATCGTTTGCTCCATAATTTTGAAATGGAAGGCTTTGGCGAATGCAGCAGCTGGCAGAACTGGGGGTTTCAGTGTAAAAGGGTCAAAATTCAGCTGGGTTACAAGGGCAGGATAACTAGGATGTTAAAAGTGCGTATTTTCCCTGTTGCTCACACAGCGAGCAGCCCAGAGTGACTAGCTCAGATGTCAGCATCCCCGCGGCAGATGTCTAAGGGCGGGTGACATAAATCCACCCTGTGCGAGCCAGCTTCCTCCACATTTGCCTAGATTTACCCATTTCCTTTTTACCATTCACGCTGCCTTCCTTCCTCTCCATTTCAGATGGGTTTTGCGTGTCCGTGTAGGAGGAATTAGCTTTTGTGAGATTTCCCTCAAAAAGCTTGGTACAAGGAGGTCACCGGCGGAAAGATGTATCCTCCTGGCTTGCCCCTAAAACGGGCTAATTGCCCAGTGCCCAAGGCCACGGGTGAGAGGCGCAGCGGGTCAGGTTAGACCTTGGCACAAGCGTGCCCGTGGCCATGGAGAGCAGCTTGCACTCCTGTTCCTGTTTGCGTCCCTGTGAATTTACTTCTGGCTGCGCACAAGGCTAAAGCCGGGTTTGGAAGCGACACCTGTACTCAACGGGAAGGTGGGCCAAGGCGCCGAGAGTTTGCCAAGCAACCCTTTCTCTGGTGCGTAGACCTGTACCTGTTGCAAAACCAGAAGAGCAATGAGGAAAAGGCGATGCTGACTTGCAGATTTGAAGAAAAGGTTGTTAAGAGCTCTAGTGGGGTAACTTGCAACTGCTAAATACACTCAAGGAGAAATACAGGCAGATCATTTCTTTCCCCGGTCTCACTATGGCACTTTGTGTTTTTCCTCTGGAGAGGAGAGGGAACGCTGGCATTGGCAGCGGGAAGTCAGGGAGAAACAGTGGGTTTAGTCTATTTGCTGTTAACTTCACCACGTGCCTCGTGAAGGCTTTTTCCAGTTCTCTTGTCTTGATCCTCAGGGAAAAAGAACTGGGGGGGTGGGGGGGAGAAGATGTGGAAAAGGAAAAGTGAGGGCTTTCTGTGTGTGGAAAGGAGGATATTTTGACAGAATGGGTGATGGTGGCTAGGGAAAGGGGGGAACAGGCGAGTCGTAAATGAGTTTGTGTTCTTGGTTGCTGAATAGCCCCAGGAGGTTCCCAGCAAGTCTGCCGCTTTTTTATTGGAGTTTTGTGCCGGAGTTATAAACCCTTTAAATGAGTCTAGATCATTAGGGAAGCTTGGCTGATCACTGATGAAAAAATATAACAATTAAAACAAAGGGCTGGAAGAGGGAAGCAAGGGGAGAGGGAGCTGGGGGTGAGCGATTTTAATACTTAATAACAAATACTAATAATGGTACTGAGTTGGGGACTAATTAAAAGTTTCTAAAAAGAGAGAGGAAGAGAGTGGAATTAATCTGGAGTGTTTTGTCTGGCAGCTTCCATGAGTGCCTGAATATACCACCCTGGCTAGGAGCACAGAACGAACCGCTGGGAGTCGAGCGAAGCTCTGGAGATGGATGGATCTAAGCCGTGGTGAAGCACGGCTCAGCAGACCCATCTGGCTCCTCTCCGCGGCTGTGCGGTTTGATCTCTGCCCCACACTCGGGGACTACAAATGTTCCTTCTCCAACATGGAGCAAAGGGGATGGGGAGAGAAGTAAAGAGTTTGAAGGGTGGGGAGAGCGAAATTCTTTGAAAATGGGGCTGGTTTAGGGGGAAGACATCTGGATGTCGGTAGCATAGATCTGAAAACCATTCATGCAGTGACTCCTGCGCAGACAGCCTGGGTAGGAGTCAGGGAAAAAAGATGCACGAGGGACTGACAAGCGCAAATGACTCAGGGAACTGCTCGCCACACAGTTTTTCCAGCGGCTGGAAGAGCATTCGAAGGAAGAATCCCAATATACTTGCCTTCTTCCTATGCTGCTCTTAGCTGTTGGCTGCTGTCAGGACAGGGGATGGTTAGATGGATTTCCATGGCTGCTCTTGTTACAACCCGTCCTTCTGTCAGTGCTGCCTTCAAGCACGCCTCTACCCCCATGGAGATGAATGTTCCCAAAAGCGCCGCTCTCACAGGTCTGCCTCCAGCTGAGGGCTGGAGGTGGTGAAAGCTGAAATAACCAAAGCAGCAACTATTGCGTTTCACTAACCAGTTCGGCAGTTGCATGAGGGTCTGTTCAGGCTGGAGCGAGCGCCGGATAAGTTCATTTGTGTGAAATTTCAACTAAACCGTTGTCAGGCACCACCACTGCCATCTTCCATGTTCCATCCTTCTGGATAAAAAAACCCGGCTGTGGGTGAATGCCAACTTCAGCCACAGTGCTCCTGCCAGCACCTAGCTCCTTTTACTTTCTCATTTGTGCAGGCAACTCTTAAGTTTTAATTATGGTAGCTTTTTGCTGTTCTTTATCTTAATTAAGTCTCACTTGCTGACTATTTCAAGGGAGATTATGTCTGGGAAATGCCTTCCTGACTTGAGTTCTGAATTGTGGAAGGAGCGATATGAAAGCCACTGTCACTGCATGTGCCAGGCAGCTCCATCCTTCCGGCAGCAGAAGCGCCATGCCGTAGGGACTGGATGTGCAGCGGGGCTGGGGAAAAGCTCAGCTCAAACGGGACCATCCACCCGGAATGAGCACAGAGCGAGAAAGCCACGGGGCTGGCTACCTGGCAGGTAGGACAGATTTCCCAGAAGATTCTTCTGTATTATCCTATCTGGGATCTGGCTTTTTCCCCCTTTCTTCAGGTAAATTCAGACTTATAATGCAAACACCAGCGGAGTCCCCCGAGTCCTTAGACGTGTGCTCAAAAGCCAGCAGTAGTCACAGCCAGCGTTGCCACAGCTCTCTGCTTCACGTTATTTTAGCCCCCCCCAGAAGAAGAGCTAAGGTGCTTACGGTGGGGCTGTGTGCGGTTTGGCTTGAGGACTCTATCTTGGCTCCTGCTGGAGCCCTGCAGCGTCCAGCGGCAAGCTTTGCTATTCTGCACCAGGGCTCTATCTGTCTGTAAATACTCCTATTTCAGCAGCCTCTCTCCAACGTGACAGATTTGCTATGAGGAACCTGGCAGCAAAGATTTTTTCTCCTCTCTCTCTCTCTCTCTCCCCCTCTGACAAACGTATAAAACGTATTAGCTTTTCATGTTCTAATTTATGATATAATAAACTCCTCTGTGCCCTGGCCTCTTTCAGGGACTGAAAGTGAAGTGTTCCACTTGCCTGCTTTGGTGGAACCCTACCAGGCTGCTGGGGAGAGGAGGGGTTGGAGAGAGGGCTGGGGCGAGGGGTGGAATCGGGAGGAGGAGAGGGCACCCGGGGGGAGTGACACTGCTGGGGCAGAAAGGAGAAGTAGAGAAAATTTCTATCCTTTGGTTTTTCATTTCACCGGGCATCATGTGCTTCCCTGTGGGATTGACACGGCTCTGCTCCTGGTGCTGGCAGGTCTTCTCCAAGTGACTGAGCAGTGTCCGCGTTCAGACCTTTGAGGGAAAAAATAATATAAGTGGCAAGAAGGGGATGGGTCTGGACACCCTCATTCAGGACGCAAGGATGGGAATGCAGGAGTAGGATGTGGAAAGAGAGAAGGACTAGGTTTCACTTGCAGTGAAGGATTTATTTGACAAGATTGCTTTAAAAAAGAAAAGAAAACCTCAGTGGAGGCCAGAGGACCAGTGTCCATCCTGTATCAGTGTCTGGGCACACGCTTGGCCTGTTCTTTGTGTAACTGAAACACAGAAACCAAAGCTCCCACTCAGATCCACTCATTCTCTAACCACAAGTCTGTTTTTCTTCCCAACCTTTTCCTTCTGTTTTGTTCGTAACTCTGTCTGAAGGGCACTTCTGACAAGGGAGGGACCTTACCTTCATTCATCAGACTGCCAAGAACTTAAAAAAACCCCATTTGTCCAGTTAACTCGATGGGCACTGCTGGGTTGGTTTGTTTGGTTTTCTTCGCTCTGAATAAATGATTGTCCCATATGTAATTTTCTTCCCTGTAAACAGATTTGGTTCGGGTATATTATTACTACTACTGGGGAGAGAGGGTTATGTTTTCATAGATAACGGATATACATCCATGATGTGCAAGTAGCTTTGCACCACAGAAGGCTGCTGTGTGGTGGACATCCAATGTCTTCATAAAGCTGAGAAAGCACATAAAAAATTGAAAGGAAATTTCCCCAAGGGAAAAAAAAACCCAACCAGCAAACCAAAATGGGAGAAAAAAATTACTGAAGTGGGCTGACAGTCGAAGTAAAGAACAACGGTCTACAAAGGCCCAGTCCTCAGCTTGAGACATTTCCAGATCTGGTCAAATTAAAGGATTAGAATAACCCAAATCCCCGGATCAACCATTTTGAGTCTTAAAGCTATGTCTCAGACCTTTCTGAGTTCTTGAAACATATTACTGATCTTTGCTTATGTCGGTTCCCCATTCATTGAAATATTTGTGGACCCTCAGCACCGCGTTGTGGGTTCAAGGCTGAGTGCATCTTTCCACCTACGGGCTTTTCTCCTCAAGGCAAACCATGAGGTGTATAAGGCAGTGCCTGGAATCACAGGAGCAGTCTGCGTTAGCATCTCTATTAGCAATGAAATTCTTAAGCTTCTTGAAATCCCAGCTTGTGTTAAGGGCCTGTCCCATGCAAAACTCAAGCACGTTGTCGTGGTGCAGAAACAGTGCAAATATCAGGACAGTCAAAGTGACAATCCTCATCTGCAAGGGGACCCATAACCCTGCTCACCCTCCTTCCCCAGAGGACATAGCGTTTTGTAGTGCTGCACAGGTACTTGAAAGAATGCCCTGCTCTTTTTGTGTTACCCAAACAACGTGGCTGACTTCTCAGCACCAGACCTTCTGCAGAGAGGGGCCCATCCATCAGTCCCCCGGGACAGGTTTGCTGTAGGTGAAGGACAGAGAAGAGGTGTCTGTAGTGCTATGGGATGGATTTGCTGCAGGATTTGCTCAGGCAAGTGATACGTGTTCATATCTGTGGGGTGCTATTGATGGATCTGCTATAGGATCTGCTTGAAGATGAAGTAAAGTGGAGCCTGTTGGCCTTCTTACAAGCTACGCTGCTTGTACCCACGGCCTCAGGTACAACAATCTTGTTGTAGGATTTTCTTGGGCGAGACAAGGGTGTAAGTAAAACTATAAAAAAACGCTTAAGGGCAATTAATGCTGTAGGATTTTTCCAGGAGAGAAAGAGAGTCTCATACGCCAACCCCAGTAAGTGTGTTATGCATTACCCCAGCACGTGTTGTCAAACCAGGGTGACTTGTTGCTTATGGAGTTTCTTGTGATCATCAAAGCAGCTGAAAGTCTGGCTTGAGTAATTAAAATGCTAATTGGAAATTCACCATTCATCAGAGGAAATAGCAATGAGTTTGTTTCTTTCTTTTTTTTCTTTTTTTTTTTTTTTCTCCAGCATTTTCTCTCTAGTGGTGGCAGATGTTGGGGTTGTGAATTCATTGTCTGCCAGAGACACAGCAAAATCCTCTTTCCAAACTAGTTTTCTGTATTTTTGTTGATTGTCTGCTTAAATTAACCTTCTCTAATGAGATGAAGATACGCAGGGTATGCCTGTAATTTACGGGCTGTGAAATTAGTTAGTACGGATATAATACATCCTGGTGGGTGACGGGGATTAGAGAGCTCTGAGAGTACCCAGGTAGCGGAGAAGATGGCATGTATCCTTACTGCACGGTTCCTAACGGTGGGGAGGATTATCCTGCCGGGCTGTATGCACACACACACACACACACACACGCTTAGAGGCTTTGCTCAGGACCATTAGAGACCATGGGCTGGAGCTGGCCCTCTCCTCTGAGAAGGCATTTACCCCAGCAAAACGTGGGTATAATGTGGATGTAAAGTGCTGCCACATCACCCGATTTATACCCAACCTTCACCGTTGGGGCTGGAGAAGCATCACAGACTTTTCTGGTGCATATGCCTCTGTGTGTGTGTGTGTAACACCTGCGCAGTGTAGATGTGCTACAGGGCATCTCCGCGCAGCAGATGAAGCCGACTTGCTACCCAAACCACCTTCCAAATAAAAGCAAAACATCTTTGGGATGAAGGATTCAAGGAGACGTATTGGCTCCTCAAATGACAGCCCCTTTGATGTCACCCCCGCTGGGAGTTACTGGGGGAACGCGGCTGCGTTTCTCTGGCAAGAGGTGGTTTTGCGGGCAGGTTTCTCCTTCCCGGCTGCGTGCCTGCCAGCCGCTGGCCTCGGCTGGAGACGTGAGACTCGGACAGGTTTCCCCGATGGCCCTAAAGCTTTGCAGGCTTCTGAAAGGCGTCTGGTCCAAAAGATTTGTCTGAAACTTCTCAGTTGACCCACAAAAGAGCACGTGGCTGAAATCCACGAGGAAAAGGGGAAGACTTCTCAGGAAAGGCTTTACGCTTCAGTTTTGGATACATCCTCCTCTCCACCTCCCGCTCCCCCACTTCTCCCAGGCTCACACTTCAAATATTTGGATGCGAACGCCAGACTTCAGTTCTCTCACCTGATAAGAAGGTGATGTTTGAGTGCTCCCTGGCTCAGGCACAGATCAATGTGCAAACAAACAAACAAACAAAACCTCCTCTCCAGAGGCCACACTAAGACTTCCCCCGGCACAAAATGACACAGTCCAGCGGGGAGCATGAAATGTCCACACCGGTGTCCCTCCTTGCGTGGTTTGTAACCTGGGGAGGGGAGGTCAGATAATTGCACGGCTGCCAGCTTCCAACATTTTAGGGCTAATTTATAGTAATAGGTGTTTGAAACCCTCTCAGCCCTTGAGACATTAGTGCACACCTCTGCTTTCATAAAAAAAAACAAAAAGAAAAAGGAAAAAAACCCCTTCGTTTTCAGGCTGAGCAGATAATCTGGATATTGTGTGTCAGATTCAATTTGAAGGCCATAGCGGAATGACAAATAAAAAACCTCCCTCCCTGCTGCCCCCCCGGCAATTTGTTTCCTGTGTTTGGGATATTGTGGTAGTGGGTTTGTGGCTGTAGGACCCACTGGGGGTTGAGAGCCCCTCCGTTTGTGGATGTGTCAAATGTTGCGGTTGTAATGATGTGAGTCTCAAAGAAAATGAGGTGCGCTGAAGTTCTTTCTAACAATATCCGTTGCTTTAATAGAAGATATTATCATGGTTTGTGAGTCTTGCCACATGTTAGGCCTCGAATCAGATGCATTTACAGCCCTGTACTTTAAAAAGGTAGAAGGGCAGCACTATTGGTTTGGGGGTTTTGTGTGTTTTTTTAACATAGTTATTACAAGGAAAAAAATCCATTCACTTGGGTTTGAGTTCAGATGGGTCCTGGATCAAAAGGCTAAAGTTATATCCTGAAATTTGGGAAGATTCGTATCGTTCGTATCTGCATCTGTATTTATTAGCTCAAATGAAACAAAACGCATAAAAAGGTGAACAAACAAATGCAGAAACAAAAGCGAAGCCAGATCCCCGAGTCCACTGCTGAATTTGGAACGAGTGCAGATCTAAGCACAAAACTTCTAATCCACTTTCTCATTCCCCCTAATTGTCATTTTTGTTGGATGCATATCTAACATATGCCAATTATTTGCTTTTTTATAAACACAGTCCTTGCCCAAAGGTAAACAAGACAGACGAAACAGGAGGCAGAGGATGGCTCTGCATTACAATTTCTCTGGCAGCAAAGGCAGCTTAAGAGGATCCTGCCCTTCTCTGGCCAATTGTTCCTTTTTTCCATGCTGCAAGCTGCTCTCCCGGCAGATACGTCAGTGCAACTCTGTGTAGGGGCTCAAGTGGATCCGTTTTAAAAGATTTATTCTTAAATGTGGTCCAGTGTCAGTACAGCCCTCGGGCAGTTGCCTCCGTATATCTGGAGCAGTAAATTGAGTTGCAACGTAGGAAAGCGCAGCCAGGGCGGGAAACTACGCTAAACTGGTTTTGCCCCTGAGAAATTACGATGCGGTAGTGTATGCGCTCAGCCAGCCCTGGCCACGTCAGGGGGGTTCGGCGCGATGAGGTTTGTCAGCTGATGAAAATATGGGTGGGATAACGGGGAGGGGGCGGGAGCGCGAGAGTAAAACCATTGCTGGAAGGTTGGGAGATGATAGGGGACCATTGAGATAGTGATTTGAGAAGGAAAGAGATGGCTTCAGGAGGAACCACAGGGATGCTCAGCACAGGCAGGTAATCGTGGAGCTGGGTTTGGGGTGCGGGTCCTTTCTGGGTGCCGTGTGTTGTACCAGCCTGCTGTTGGAGCGTGGGGGCAACTTGCATCTTCTCTATCAAGAGCTGGAGATGTGAAAGGAGCCGGGGGGGATCCCTAAGAGCGGACTTGTAGCACAAAGGGGCAGCTGAGGGTTTTGTGGCAGAAGGCAAGTGATGGTGGAGGAAGAACGGCTCTTTGCAGGTTGAAGGCAGGAAGGAATTCTTGGTGCTTCTTGAAAGTACTGAAAGGAGGAAGAAGGCCACAGGGCAGCGACTGTGCTGACTTCAGCTGTCCGTGGCGCAGGAGCGGCCTCTTTGTCCGACCCTGACATTCCTCAGCTGTTTTGCAGGTTGGGGACCATGATTAGAGAAGTCAGTTGGGAGCAGGTTTCTTTTATCCTTGTGAGCTGAGAACCGGAGGGATTCTGTGAGAGGGAATAGCATCCCAAGCAAGTGAAATGGGCTGCCACCGGCTCCTGCCATGTGTGAAAGAAGTCCCTTCTTGCCTTCACATCGCAGGGCTCGTATCGCTATGTCCTCTGCTTTGCAAATTGCCGGCAATCCTCTTTCCTTTTTGCTGCCAGCCCAGACTCAGCTTGTCTGGGACTGGGCTCCTGCTGTCTCCTGTTCCTCTGGAAGAACCTGGATCCTTCTCCCTGCTCTTCTCCCCTGATGAGGACGCTGCTTTTCCTCCACATAGCATTACCCAAGCGCCGCTATTCCCCTTTCAGGCATCTCCAGCAAAAGTTATGTCTGTAGTTATTTTAGTAACTGTGAAATGACCTCTTCTAACCCACACCCATGAGGCACTCGGACAGTGGCACCCTGAGCCTCCCCACTCTGTTTTGTGTTTATTTTTCCGTCTTGCTCAGCTCTGATCATTGCTAGTCGTGAGCAGGTTTGAGAGAGGTTGCCACCAACGTAGCCAATTAATTCTGTTTGCCACCGTGACTTTTGGGACCTGGCCTACGAGGAATGGGGTTTGCCAAGTTGTACATCATCCTCTCTGTTCTGCAATTCTAATATAAAGGAGAATGTGGTCTAGAAGGGATACAGGTTCGCTTCTTCAACGTCAATAACGTAAAGGAAATCCACCTTTTTCAGCTATGATTTAATCTCTTCTTTTTTTTTCCCATTTTTTTCTTTTTAACCAGTACAGGTGTTAATGCAGTTGCTTATCCTTTTTTCCGAGGGGTGGAAAGGAGTTAGCGTTCATTCAAAGCCTTCACCCGTGCCAGAAATCTTGAAGGAGGAGGCAAAGGACTGATACGACAGCTAAATAATCATATTCCTCAGCTGGTGTAAACTGGCTTAGCTCTGACAATGTCAGAGTAATTGGCATGAGATGTGAATCAGGTCGCATTCAGCCTGAGCATGATATCAGTGAAAGTGTTCTAGTAGGAGGTGAACATCAAAGAGGAAAAAGGAAATCGGAGGAAGGTGCAAAATAGAGTTACTTTACCCGTAACATCAGTGTTCATGTCCTGCAAAATTACTACAAGAAACAGCATGATACCGAGGTGCATGAAACAGATCTTCCTGTCCCAGGGAAAATATCCAGACGAAAAATTGAAAGTCTTAAGTTTTTGTGAAGCTACATTCTGATTAGGGCAACAGAAGTATTTCTGAGTAGTTTTCTTGTGTCCTGTTCTTTCTGGTCATGTTGATATTTTAGCTGAGTTGTAACTAGTGGAAATGCTGTAAGAAACCACATTTCAATCTGGGGAAAAAAAATGAAAACAAACTAAAAGAAAACTTAAAAATGACTGCAATTTCTCTTTAAAAAAAAAAAAGGAAAAAAGAGGATTTATTAAAACAGACCCTTTTCTGCAAACAGTTCTGATTTCAAAGAAATGGACTTTTCCAAAGAATAATAGGCGTATTGAAAAGTACCCAGGCAGCTCTTCTGCTGTCACTGAACCATGTTGTCAGTGCACCTCTGTTTTCAAGGCAGTACACCTTTTCTGAAGAGCTCTGCTGTCTGTAGAGACAAGTACCCTCTCTGGGCTGAGTCCAACACCAACCTTGAGAGTCAATGCACGCATTGTGTGGATCCCCTTTCACAAAGATCTGCCTCTATTCTTGCCTTGTTCTTTCATTCTCCTGGTGCAATGTAAAGGTCACTCTTCATGAAAGTAGATATTTGCTCTTTGTGTTCAGGGGACGAAAAAAAGGTATAACCCTTGCCTATTGCAGAGGGTTTAGGAGGCATTAATGGACTCTCCCTGTGAAGTTTCTTGGGCACAAATTCCTCCTTTTTTACTGTCCAAGCATGGTCAGAAATGTTGACGCCTCCCTGCAGGTGGGGATGGTACAGACGGGGTTATTGTCTGGCGATGGTCCTGTTGCTCTTACATCGTCCCTGAGCTTGAGGCTGGGGTTTCTGCTGTAAAGCTACAGCATCTGCTGCTGTACTTGCTGCTTGCACTGAAGAGTTTATAGATGGTGCTTTCCTTGGTCTCACACTGAATTCCCTCTTGAGCCCACTGAGTTCAGGTTGTATTACACACCTGTTGTAAATTGGATAACAGCTGATCAATAGACACTTGTCCTGAAGATGAATGACCCTGTATCAGATACAGGGCCTCTTCGGAGAGGAAGTTAAAAAGCTGAATTTGGGGCATAAAATGAAGTAACGTTAACAGGGATGGCCATTTGGGGTTGTCAGTTTGTGGGGTTGCCAGCTACTGTTGAGTCCTGCTTTGGGGACGGGCTGTAGAGCAGCTCACACCGACTGCAACTTGGCAGAGATAGTGGGTATGGGAGGAGGGGGCAAAGTGCCTGGAAGACATGATTATGTGGATGGAGAAAAGGGAAATCCACATGACTGGAGCTTGGGGCTTGGGTCTAGCTTAGCTTAGTGAGGACACACTGGGTGGGGAGCTCTCCGCACAAGCTGAGCTGGGAGCTCTAGTACCAGTCCTCTTTGGTAGTGGGGGATATTTGAAATCCAATTCTCAAGCACAGAACTTTGCTATTTAATCGACAGGACTTACCCTGTTAGTTATCAGTTACAGCAGGATCTTAATTTCTATGTGGGTCAGCCACTTCAGAGGAATATTTTCAAGAACTTGCTTGTCAATGCAGGAAATTATGAATACAGTAGACTAAGTTTGCACCCGGTCTGATCAGTCTTGAGTTTAAATAATAACATTTCATCTTATTTAATGAACTGTCAGACATCTCCTGAGAAAGACACTTTAATGAGTGGAGAATCATGTCCAATGCTTATTTATCTAAGTCAGCAGCACAGATCCGATAACGATCTCTTTTCATCTATGTGTCTGATTGGTGTATCTGTCAGGCCACTTCCTGATCCCTCCAAAGGTAATTTGCATAAGAAAGGAGGACCAGGCTGAATGGTCACCGAGTTTCATTCTTCACAGCTGAGGGAACTTCAGCTTCTTACCAAAGTAGACTGAATGTCAACTCAGAGTGTGCTTAAAGGAAGAAGAAAGTGGAGGAGCTGAAAGGGAGAAGAGACCAGAGCCGGTGCTCCAACTCAGATGAGTTGGGAAGCGCTCATACGGACTGCACAGTGCGAGTGTTTCAGTCTGGAGTAACTATCGAAAATTAGTTCATCAGTTATCTAGGTCCCCGTGCTGGCTAACAAACAAGAAGTGAAAGTTCAGAGAGAAAAGAGGATTTTTGTAACTGGCATACCTGAAACCCAGTGGCCGAATCACACAATGTAGAGCAAAAGCAATAGGTAAAAGTGGGGGGGGTGGAACTGAAAAGATACAGGCTTTGGTGTATTTGATAGCACAGAAACCAGGCTTCTGGCATGCACTTAGATCAAGGGAGAAATATGCAAGCTGCCCAAGTTCAGATACTAATAAAAAGTCTAATTAAAACAATTAGTCTCCCCTAGAACTATGCACAGGCAGTGGCAAGTCAGTGTTCTTCTCCATCACCTACATAGGGAGCCACAGCAGACTGGCTTTTAACTAAGGGAGCAAAATTAGTGCATACTTTTTGGTGGAGGAATATCACCACCGCCTCAGATAGTACCTGAGCCCAGATGAAGCATGGGAGTGATCTTCAGTAAACCTCAGTTATGGTCTGGAGAGCAGAAGTGGTTTCTCCAGAAGCACTGTTCACATGCAGCCTCAACTGTGTTAACGTGTAGGGGCAGAGGCACAAGAGGTCTTCCTGTGTGAAGCCCACCTCCTCAAACCTCTGTGACAATGTTAGAATAACTTATAAAAATGCAGTTTTCTAACAGCTTCTGTCATGTGTGACACTTCTTGTAACTCTTCTGCAAAAGGAACTATTATGTGGAATAAAGACAAATTACTCACTAGACTGGAAGCTGATAATTGCTTAAGCAGTGTTCATTGGGTCACAGGAAAAGGAGTTTGCAGGGACCTTGAGCGGCTCCCTAGCCTATGTCTGTGCCCCAAGGCAGGACCTACTTTTATGTGTCATTCCCAAGGCAGTGACATCTTCCCTCTGCCCTCCGCACTTCTCTCAGCCTTGACTGACTTCTGGACTCTGACACTACCATTAAACTCTCCTCCACCCATCCATGAATCTCTGTTCTTGGATGTGGGCAAAACAGCAGGTCTGAATTCAGCAACCTGGTGTGAATTCAATACTCGCTTTGCTCTGAGCAGGACCATGGACTGAATAAGATTTTAAGGTCCCTTTAGACCTGGATGAACCTCTGACTACGATTTTTGTAAGGTGATACCCAAAACTCATGCACAGTATTGAAGCCAAAGCACTAGCACGACTTGAGTGGAGGAGTCATGATATTTGCCATGGAAGTGAGCTATGCCAGTTTGCTGTCTGTCTTCTCTTGCTTTCCTCTGAAGGCATGAGATTATTGCCTCAAATTCAATCTCTCTTCCATTCTGATTCCAAACTCCCTTTACTAAGGAAGTGCTTCTTTACCTCTCTTTTTTTTATCTTCTTCTTTTTTCTGCTTTTTCTTTTTTTCTTCTTGGTTGATGTGTTGTAGAACTTTCTGGACAATTTTCTCTATTCTTTACTTACCAGATGTTTGCATAGTTGAGAGATTCAATATGGGCAAACAGAGGATCATAACTAGTAGTTTGCTGTCTCAAAAGCATTAATTTTCAGAAGTTGAGAAAAAATACAAGCAAAATTGATTAGCAGAGAAACTGCGGGCAGAGAAAATGCTGATTGCAAATTGGCGATTCTGTAAGAGGAGTTTATTAGATAGCCAAAACCCAAACCACCACAATTTCACATGAAATAAGAAGACAATTTTGGCCGGAATCCAAGCCTTGATCTGTTACAAAGGAAAAGGGCAATGGGAAATCTATATCCATATATAAGAATTACATATGAAAATTCAAGATGGGAAATGGAAAACTTGCACCAAGACCCTTTGAAGAATTAGCTGAACTTCCTTTTGGTCTGCTGACTTTAGTTTCTAATAAACCTTACAGTGTGCTAAGTAATTGTGTCAGTATCATATAATAACATTTAAAAAATAGGCTGTAAGGTTGTTGCTGTGTAATAGGTAGCATGGTATCAGTCTTAGCCAAAATAATGGGACCGTATAAGCTGATGCCAATTGATAAAGAATCAAAGGGTAGAAAGAAAATCAAGGTTCGTCAACATGATTTTGTCAAAAAAGATCTTTTCAAACAGAATTAGTTTTATTCTTTGAGACTGCAGTTTTGTTTGATAAAAGTGTGCATGAACGTAATGGATTGACTTTTGTTTAAGTAATTCCCAGCCCCCTGGCACTTTATGGTGCTAATTTCATTATAGATTAAGAGCATTTACACATCTGATACTGGATAACTGCTGGTCTTAAAGACATGGCTAAACTGGAAGAAGAAACAAACAAACAAAACAAACCCCAAAAAGAATATTTCTAAGGGTTTATACAGAGGTCAGTACCAGAACTGCTCTTTTTCAATATTTTTCATGAATGATTTGTAAAGTGTTATAAAACCACCAACTAGGGAAGGAAAAGTGACTTGGAAACTATCAAAGTCCTTTACAGGGACCTGCATGAGGAGTCGCTACTAGATACTGAAAGACATTTCAATCTGGAAAAGGGATAAGGAGAATCAATGGCTGGAAGCTGAAGGCAACAAATTCAGTTTAAGAACTAGGAGATTTCCTTTTTTTTAGTTAACTTATTCATAGATTTGCTTATTTAAATAGTGAGGGTGATTAGAGCACGCTATTACGGGAAGATGTAGGATCTTGATCACACTGTGATGGTGGTGGGGGAAGTTTGCAAAGGCCAAAAGTTAATCACCATTGCCGCCTCTGCTAGTCAATGAAGGGAAACAGACTCCTCCAGCTCACATAAGCCAAATTCCTGCTTTTAATAATCATGTGGAGAGATCTTTTTTCCTCTCCATTGAGTATAAGGGGAGCTTCACTCAGCTGAGCATTAGCCGGGGACCACCATCCATCCCCTTCTTCCTGAGCCTGGCAGACGAGGGTAGCGCAGCGTCAGGAGACGGCGATTCCCCTCTTGGGCTTTTCTGGGTTAGTGAAGAAAATCACAGGGAATGGGCTTGTCAATAGAGCTACGCGCAGGGGACCTGCTGGAAATGGCAGAGAAAAACAGGGGGAGAGAGAAAGAGGTAAGAGGATGAGGAGAGAGAGAAAACATATAGCTGCTAAAAATTCAAAAAGATTGGGAATAGATCTGACCTCCCTTGAGACCAATCTGAAGCTTGAATTGTGTATTCCACGCTGCCACCAGGATGGGACACTTCTTCCTCGGCTCCTGGGGCCAAGATAGCACGGTTTGGGTACAGATTAAATTAAAAAAGAAACAGAGTGAAGGAAGCTTCTCTTCCCTTCTGGACCTAAAAAGTTTGCATCCAGCACACTGCGGAGTTGGAAAAATTGTGTCCATCCTGTGCCTGCTGCCTCTTTGGGGCAAATGCTAATGACTGGCTGATGGGAACGCGCCTGTCTCCTCGTTCTCTGGCTGCACTCCCTGCCTTCCCCACCGAACGGCATTAATCATGTCAGCTCCCCTTTCTACAAGAGTGGCTGGTTTAATGGGAAACTTCAGCCAGCATCAATATCCTGAGGGGAGGAGGAAATGAAGAGAAGAGGAGAGCGTGTAGCAGGGAGGTAGCTAATGGTGAAAGCAGTCCCTGTCTGTTCCAGAGCGGGGATTTGATAGGGACAAGTCAGGGAGTAGGGACTGGATTTACTTTGAAGGTCCAGAGGCAGTAGAGATGTCAGCTGGATCGGCAGCGCCAGAGCTGGGAGAGGTCTCTGGGAAGCAGAGAGGATGGAGGATGGTGTGGCATGGCCCAGATCCAGAAGCGCTTGCCAGGGAAGGTGGAGGGAAAGCCAGAGCACAGATGATGCATTTGAGCCTGAAGCGTGGGCTGCAGAGAGACCGACAGAGCAAATAGAGCATTGTTATGGGGGCGCGATGCTCCTGGAAGGGGGTCAGGTCAGGGGTACGTGGGAGAAGGAACCAGCCCAAGCAGATCTGAAGGAACGGCTCTTCTCAGCGGTGGCTGCTGGTGGTGTGGTCATGGTGGCATTCCCTTCTTCATGTGTTTTCTAGAACTCCCCACGCTTCTCCATGCTTTGTGGCAGGGAGCCATTCCTCCCTAGAGCCGCAGGGCTGCACCATCCGCTGTTCCCAGCTGTGCTCTGAGGTGCGTTGGGTGCCATCTAACTGGGGGCTCTCCATGCTCTGGCATTACCTGCCAGGAAGCGTATGGAGCTGGGATGTGCGTGTGTGTCCCTGTGCCCGGGGGTGTGCAGGTTGCTCTGGGAGTGCAAGGGAACGGGGGTTTAGCCCCAGGCTCGCCATCGGCTTGGCCTGCTTATTCTCACGCTTCCTTCCCCATCCTCCTCCTCTTTCTCCCTCCTGTCTGTTTTCCTGTCTGTTCCCAGGCTCCTTTGACAGCTTGTTATTAGAAACATTGCTACCTATTAGCTAAAGTTAAGTTAAATACGGCCTTATAAGCCACTATGTGACTGGCAGATTTCTCGCTGTACCTGAGCAGACGAGATCCATCCTCTCACCCTGGCTTCCATAGTGCCATCATATGCTACCTTGTATTTGAGCTTCTCCGCTCTTTTCTTCACCCACTTCTGAGCTAAGATGAACAACACGTTTACTGCCCAGTATATACAGAGAATGAGCTCCCTGGAGTCTTCTCCCTGGGACGCTGGCTCTGCAAACAGAAGCCAATAGTGATGGGTGGTACCACGAAGGTGGTGATCATCTCAGCCCATAAAAATACTCTCCTTGCGAGAAATCCAGCCCAAAAGGCCTGGCAGTCTATCACACAGTAGAAGGAAATGAGGGTGACAAACATAGATAGCATAGGCAGCATGGGAAAACCTTCCATGTATGTGATGAACTGAGTCAGTGGAATTTATTGTCACAGGATATTACTGAAATGAATAATTTAGGAGGAATCAAAGAGTTTGCAACCTCACTGAGAGCTATGTCCAGACAAAACATGATACAGGTTGAAATTTATAATGACTAAATCTCTACAACATAATCTAATTATCAGCCAGGGTTAGGCAAAAATGACCTCCCATGGGAAGAAATGCACAATTAAATGTTTTAGATCTGAGCTGATGAGCAGGTATGTTAAACCTTCTTCTGAATCACCCAGTAGTGAATTTTTTATCAGAATTGCAGTAACAGATCAGACAACCTTTTACTTCTCTTCTTGCCATTATCCTGTGATCTTTTGAGACAAAATATTTTATTCCCTTTCACATGGACGTTTTTACAAACAATATCACAGAGGTCTCAGAAATCTGATTTTGCACTCGCTTGTGAAAATACAGCCTCAAACAGTCTCTTCTGTCTAGCAGTTTCTAGGTAGCTGATCAACCTTGGAATATCATTGCTTGGTTGAATCTTGGGTTCCCAGAAATTGATTTCCCCAGTATAAATTTCATGGGCACCATTTGTTGCGCTTCAGCATATGCAGAGCTCCACTGGAGGGGGAAAAAAATTCCTATTGACTTCAGATAGATCTGTGACTTTTTCTTTAATTTTCGTCTAAAGTTCTCACCCAAACTGTTTTGGAAGCAAGAAGTCTCTCAAACCCATCTGAGATGCGGTGCTGTTCCGTGCAGGGTTCAAGGATGGGTAACACTCCGAAAGTTCAAGTGGAAGATGTAGCTCCCTTGTACCGTCCCAATGTAACCAGGCTGCTTGGCACCAGCACCACAGTCACTTTATGCAACTGTGACCCAGGTCTGGCTTCTGGTGTCCCAGTTGGGCCAACCTGTGGCTGTTGAATAGTATTTGTTCCCTATCTGTGTGTTTTCTTTGTTTTGATAATCTTGTGCTCACCTCTACCTCCATGGAGAGGTTTTAAGGTGTAAAGAAGTCTCCCTCATCTTCCTTTCTCTGTCACTCATCCCCACAAACACTAAGTCCTTGCTAATGCTGATGTTTTTGCTAAAAGAGTGGTTTTTAACCTGCTTCCTGCCTCTGAGTCGTGACATGTGCCAAATACAGCATGACAACACAGAAAATCCTCCTGTCGTGCAGCCTTACAGCAACCACGAGCGCCGCGGCCCCAGGTTTGGGAGTCAGTTGTCTAAGGTATCGGTCAAATACATGGCACACGTACACGTCATCCCCCTCTCCCCGGGGATCAGAGATGAATCCCATCCCACCTGCATATCAGCGTAGAGTCTGCCATGGTTCTGCTGTTCATATTGCGCCGCTCTCACAGAAGCCACATCCAGAAGACAGCAACAATGCCTTGCCCATTAGGAACAGACCTCATTTTCCCAGGCATGTTTTCCATGCTGGTGGGCTCAGTGCATTAACATTACTTTCCTCTTCTGTGTCTGTGTATGATTACGATAGAAGCAAAGATCCGCACCGGAATGACAATGCGTCGAGCGGAGCAGCAGGGAGACGTGCTCTGTCGGAGATATTGCCCGTGTTTGCAATCAGCGTCAGAACCAGAGGGCCTCGGGCCGACCCTCTGCCCGCTGCCTTGTGCTCAGGGCATTCTCACAAACGCCGCTGATTGCAAACCGTGGCTGTTCTCTCCAGCAGCAGAGGGCCCAGGTGTTGTTTTATTTTTAGGTGTATTCTGGAGTCCGCTGCAGGCTGTGAACCGGCGTCAGCAGAAGGATTGAAAAGCAATGAAGTGCTGCTCTTCACTTATAGATGTCATTTGCCTCCGCATAACCTCCCTTTCAAGGATTCTGGCCTGCGAGATCCCGGCTAGTCGGTACGTGCAGTGCTGCAGCTGTGGCGTGTGGTGGGAAGAGGGGAGCGTTCAGCCATCTGTACAGCATCACTCATCTGCCCGTTTCACGGGAGACCCACGTTGCTGTGATGGGCGGCCGCAGGAAAAGGGGGATCACCACCGTCACTTTCCATACTTTCCGCCCAAATTATTTCTCCCTAAAGACCAGTTCCTCACCTCTTGTGCTTGGCCCTGCATGGATAGGGTGCGCGGAGGGAGGATGCAAGAAAAGGGATGCAGAAGCTGCGAGCGAGGGAGGTGGGGTCCTGAGGTGAGGCTGGCTCCCTCCCAGCAGCCCAGTCCCGCTGTCCTACTCCCGCTCTGGCCCCGCAGGCGCTTGTTCAGCAGCGCTAAGAACAGACGTGTCCGAGACATGGGGTCCCCAAGCCGGGGGAAAAGGCAAGAGGGATGCCCTGCAAAAAAAGAGGTGCAGAGCCAGCTCTGAGTCTCCCCCCCTCAAATATACACGGCTTGACCATCTGCCCTGGAATTAGAGAGGTCAGCGAAGTGGAGCCAAACCTGTCAGGATTGCTAAGGGTCCCGCGCGGCTTTGGGAGTCATGGACTTCTTTCAGGTTTAATTTCCCACCAGAGGCAGCTCTAGGTGTGAGCAAAGGGCTACAAAGATGATGAGGG
>RSEF01000017.1:4329353-4370097 GCA_003993805.1 Himantopus leucocephalus
GGGGTCTCACCAGAGCAGAGTAGAGGGGCAGAATCACCTCCCAAAATGCTGCTGTTAACCCTAAGAAACAGTAGGGGAAAGACCAAATCCCAAATTGTGCATAGCCTCAGAAAATGCCACGAGACAGCCCTGGGAAACAGCGTTCTCAAAGCGTTTTTCATGGGAGGTTGGTGGTATTCTCCTTATCGCAGGTAGAGGGAAACTGAGGCACAGAGAGCTAAGAGCAGCCTGCCAAAGCTGACTCAGCCTCCCACCAGCCAAGCTGAGCGTCAAAGTGCCGTCTCCTGAAGCCTCCTGCACTGAGCCGCTGACCAGGCTGTCTCTGCCCTTCCCTCCTGATGGTCCTAACTTGTTCTCTCTGCTGGCTGGGCAGTGAGTTGAAGGATCACCAGGATAACACGCTGTTGTGAACACTTAAGCTGATGGTTTTGAAGCAGAGAGGAGCATGCTGAGACATAAACGAGTGTGGGGCTTTTATTAAATACACAGTCACTTGTTTTCTGAAAGCCGGGATGCGTGTGGTTGTCTGCGGTCCGTCATACAGAGTATCTGAATGAATGGTCCTTAACACCTCCTTTCAGTCATTTTTGGTTGCTTGCCACAAAGAGAGCTTTTCCCACATCTGCCGTGTGACAGATAGCCTTCCAGCTCTACAACTGTTGTGTTTTGAGATTGGTTTTTTTAGGTAAAGGTCCCCAGTATCTTATCTGATCTATGTCAGCCAAAGAGACTTTTTTTTCAGCAAGTAATTACAAAGGCAATGTTGCAGGACCCCAAACGAATGCCATGGCACTCTTCTGGGCTTTCCAAGGGAGGCAGCCTTGTTTTCACCAGGCTGCCTTGGTCTCTGGATAAAACCACGTTCCCATCTCCTTTCACAGGGGTTCATTTCTTTCCACTGCTCCCCTGTACCCGATCACTTCGGATCAGGAGAGGTTCAGAGGAGTCGTTCAGATGAAAAGTGGGGACATCTATGTAGGTAAGATGTCTTCAGATAGCGGAGGTGGCANCCCTGTACCCGATCACTTCGGATCAGGAGAGGTTCAGAGGAGTCATTCAGATGAAAAGTGGGGACATCTATGTAGATAAGATGTCTTCAGATAGCGGAGGTGGCGCGGCTGTCAGCAGTGCTGCCTGGTGTTAGACCTTCACATGAGCTCATACCACGCAAAGGACAAGATAAAGGAAGGAGTAAAGATGTTGGAGAGCAAGGTAGAGAAAAGGATGGGGTTAGGGCTGTGAAGAGGGGCTTGACACATCTTTCTGCAGTGCTGTCCTGCTCTGGATCCTGTCACATTCACCTCTTCTCTACAACCTTCATTCTTGACAGCATTACTTTAAAGTTTAGAGCTCTGTCACTCTTGGTACTATTTTTAATAACCAAGTGGATCGACTTTCATGATAGTGACAATTTTTATGTTTCCATCCACCTCCAAGGTGAATTTACTTCCGATGTTTTCCAAACAAATCACTTCGATTGTTTAAATAATTGCTCCAGTGAAGTAATTTTGTGAAGAGTTTCAAAAATTTGGCATATCTTGAGGAATTAAATTTTCTTTGAAATAAAATTACGAGAGCTCTCTTAGAAATAGAAATTCTGACTCTTATCCAAATCTAATTCTACCTGTGCATGAAAAAAGAAGGAAAAATGAGTGGAATGATTAAAAAAAAAATGAACTTTATTCATGAAGGTCAACACAAAATCTTTACCAAGTGAGATTGAGGAGGGAAGGGAAAGAAACCTTTGAAGAAATGCTATAAATATTTGAAGGCAAATAGCAACAACCACAACAACAGTAGCAGCATGTTGTCTGTGAAAGTCTTATCTATCTATTGAACACAATCCAAAAAGAAAGGGGGTAATAAGGGAGTGTGGGAACAAACTTAGAATTAAAAAATTGAGGCCTGCAAATATTGAAGGTTAGACAATGTCATTAATTACAAAAAATGTGGGGAGTATATATAAAATATTAGAAAGGAATGTGAAAAAAACAATGTAAGGACCTGGTCCTGGCTGTGAAAAAGCTCATACTGATGCCAGAAGCAGCAGAGCAAATGGAAATGCAACCCGCAGGCCTTGGAGGGAAAGGACACGTGGTTAATGCCCGTGAGCCCTCTGGTTAAACAAGAAAGGCAACAGCTTACTGAAGATAAAACTACAAGGGAGAAAAATCTATGTCAAACAAAGAACGAGGTGGCAATTGGTGTGAGAGGAGAGAATATCTAAAGAGAGCGCCTCAAATACTCAGAAAATGGGCAGAGAAATCCCTGAGTGAAAACCCAAACCACTCAATAAAAAAGCTGCAAACCCACAGCAGTGGCCAGTGAGCATTTACCAATAGCTCTTGTGCAAAATTTAAGGGGATCTGCAAGGATGACATCAAATCAGACCTTTGAGGAAAGTCCAAACTTTCAGGAAGGCAAAGATGGAGCTGAAATCTTGGGCCAAGACGATGAAGGTGTTTCAGCCCACCAGAAACATCTCGGGCAGCTGTGGGAGCCACAAGTGAGAGAATTTATTTGAGGAACAATGGCATTTTGTATTGAGGAGCTGAGGTTGTTCCTGAGGAACGGCAGGGTTAAAAGGGAGAAAGGGCTGATCCCCCTCAGCCCCCAAAACCAGACAGTTTGCTGCAACCATATGAGAGTAAAAGAGGGCTCACGGATTGGGATTGCTTGCATCAGAAACAACCCCACCAGAAGCGATCGCTGTCTGCACGAGTGCTCTCATGGGGCGCGAGGAGCTGTCTTGATCCTCTGAACTAAGGCTGAGCGGTTCAGACAAGCAAGAAAGGCCCAAAGAGTGGCAGCAGTGCCACTGGTGGAAAGCGTGCCCTGGTGGCAAGCCCATGCTGAATGCCTTTGCGTCCAGCGAGACAGTGATTTCACCAGGGCTTCTGCTCAGTTGCTCATTGAGCTTCTGCTCAATGGCACGCTGTCATTTTCAGCCGTCACTGCTTTGTTGCAGGACAGGGAGGGCAGCAGCTGCCCTCGCCCTCTGCAAGACCACCGAGATAGACTGAAATGGGTGTCCGGCAGGCTGAGAGCTGCAGTGGTTGGGAGGCGAAGGCATCGCCCCTGCCCGTGCTGGCCGCGGGAACGAGCAGGCAGCCGGGCAGCAGCTCCCTCGGACGCTCCAGCTGCTGGGTTCCGATGCTTCAGTTCGAGAGCTTCCTCCGAAACATGCGGCGTTAGCCAAGCAACGGATGCCAGACTGAATAACATACAGTGCTTCAGGGAATTCACTGACTATTGGTCTGCCAACAGGTATTCGGTAAGGGGAATATCACTGGCTCCAGGTGGCAGAGTGTGTTAAGAGCAAAGACACAGGGAGGCAGTCCCGGTTCCTGGCCTTTCCCAAACGCCAGCTTGTACTTTTCTGCCTTGAACTTCTTAATTGCCCTGAAGCATCTTAGTTGTTTCCAACCTCAGCTCCCAGCTGGAGCCAATTAAGGAGGTGGCAAAAGAGGATTGGTTAGGAGAAGTTTATAAAAAAAGTTACCCATGCCCCTTGTAGGGGCATTGGGGGGTGGTGTTGGTGTGGTGTAGCTTTGGGAGGAGTGAAGTCTGCTTGTTCTTGCTGCTCTGCTATGATTTTACAAGGAGAACTGGGACCCTTGGGGCTTTCTGGGCTGAAGATGCATCAGGTGAGTAACCTATAAAATGTGGAAAGATTTAAGAGTATGGAAGTGCTAGTTCAGATATTGTTTGCCCAGGATATCAGAGGAAGCTTTAAAATGGAGCCTAGCACAGTAAGCAGGTGGGATACGGTAACTTCTGTGTGCTCTCTGTTCCTATCCTGAGGCTCCCCACTAAGTGATGACTTCGTATAATTAAAATGAACAAAGTAAATGGCAGCAATCCATCTTCACAATCACAGCATTTTCTCCTTCCCTTTGTTGAAGTGCTTTGTTCATCTTAAATTGGTTAAAAAAAAGTAAAAGTTAAAAAATAAATAATAAAAAATACAGAAATAGAAGTTGAATGGGTGCCTGTAGGGGCTGTATTTTTAGCAGCTCATCAGTTTGCGGAGAAGCTCAGAGGTTGCAGATTCTAATTGCCAACCTGGAATGTGGAAAGCAGGACAACAGTGTATGTGTTGTAGGGAGAGTGAGCATTTCAAAGCAGGGAAGGAAGAGATAATTGGCACCTTTGTTACTTACAAAACGTGGTGGGACACCGTGTGGTGAGGCCATCTGGCTAGTGTTTGTGGCACAAGGGCCTGGTGAAAGACTCTTGTGGAATCCATCTGCAGGAGGGATTTTACTTTTTCCCTGGCTGGAGCTGCGAATGTTTGTGTGTCCACTCTGGATGGGGATATTTGCAGATGGGGCATGTCAGATCCAACTGAGATACTGGCTGGGAGAAGGAAGTGAGGAAGTAGAAAATGACAAAACAGATCTAACAAGAAGGTAGAACAGAGGGTGATCTCTGAGCACAGATCCTGTTGCCAGGTCTCTAAATACAAATGAGGTGCAAGCTCTCTGCAGCCTTAAAACATTAATTAGGTTCAGTTCAGCCCTGGATCCATGCCCAGGAAAGTCCATGCGCAGAGGGTTGCTGTGAGAGGGGGTGGTTGACTTCCTCCGCTGGTGTCCATTCAGAGCGGAACCGGGAGTCCAATGTGGGAAAGTCTTGGCCAGGACAGAGGAGGAGGTGCTTAGTCTATCCTTGCGCCGTCTGAAATGGACACGGTTGCTGTCCTCCCCCGTTCTCTTCCACACCCCCAAATTTGGCTTTCGTGCTTTGCAGCACTACTGGCTCTTGAGATGGATGTCCTAGAATTGCTGACTGTGTACTGACAGCTCAGCTGATGGCTTGTGGGCTGCTGGAGCCCATGGGGTTGGGAGTAAGGGAGAAGGCTGTCTTGCGTTTTGCTTGGTATTCTGGCAGGTTTTTGGCTTGCTTTCCTGATAGACTATTTTCATCTCCCCTGTCCTACTTCCTTCCACACAGGCCTCGTTTTCCCCCAGAGACTATAACTAAACTTTCTCTTGTCTATAATCCCAATTGGTTCATCAGTTCTTTGGAGCATTTCCAGGCATACAGAAAAAGATGATCACATGGGTAGACCATCTGATGCTATGTACATAAAAAACAAGCTATATACAGACCGGACCGTGCTAAACAGGCCGTGCTATGGCTGCAGTTAGTGTTGTCTGGACTTCACTAGCAACCTTGTTGCAGGCAGACAAAAAACACTATGAAACACATCTTCCTCTGCATGAAAGAGCCAATCCTAACGCAAACAAGGCAAGAGAGATCTGGCAGAAAAGGCATTGCGGGTAACTGCTAATTTGCTGAGGTAATGGGTTATGGGGGTAGAAGTAGGACACAGAAATCAAAAAACATGGGTAAAAACATATGTAAGCAGTGCTGTAAGGACAGGACTTGAGGGTGAAATGGAGAAAAGCGTGGCCATGGCTTGATTGCGAGTCATATCTGGTTTGCAGAACGAGCACTGAGCGGAGCTGGTAAGGTCATCCTTCCATATGTATGCGCCTGCTAATATCCTTGCTGTCTGGGTACCCCCCAACTGGATGCTTTGGCGCTAACTCTCCCTGAACCTTAGATTGCAGTACAGAAGGAGAGACTTCAGAGGCAGCTTGCACAGCGCGGCAGTGTGCGGGGGGGGGCGTACTTGATCCATATGAGGGCAATAACGCAATGCCCCCGGCCCATACTCAGCACCTTTTCCCCCCCGGACCCAGCAAAGCTGGCTGCGTGAGCACAACCTTGGTACCGGCCTTTGGGATGCTACCAGCGGACGGATTAGTCACGCCACTGCGGTTCGGCCGCTTTCGGCTGCCTGCAGGGCTGTCACTTTCTTCTTCTTCAAGGAAGAGCCAGTGGGCTGAGGAGGCTCCAGTTCCATCTGCCAGCAAAACCCGTAGCTGGGAAAGAGCAGCAGCTAGGGGGGAGGTGCTGGAAGCGGGGAGCAGTGGATTCCCTTGATAATTAGGGTGGCTGCATCATCACTTATGCAAATAGGGGAAAGAAGGAGGCTTTCTGCAGCAGGCTGGCGGAGTGGAGGAGAGGACGGAAAGATGGAGCTGTTTTCCATGAAGGAAAATACCTGGCCTGCCCAAAGGATGCGTGGTCGTGCTTTCCTTCTCTCCAGAAAAGGCACAATCGGGAGCTCGTCAGGACAAGTGATCCCTGGTCAGAGTTTGGTTGTTCTCCTGTGGTGTACACTCACACAAACCAACACAAAGAGGCTCAGGCAAATGCAAGCAAATTCTATAACTGGTTATTTCTCAGCCCCTCCTGTCCCCACGTGTCACAGGTCTGTCTCGCTGCCCCTGTGCAACACCAGCATTGTGACATACTCGTGTCCATCCCTCGACTTCTCCATTTGCTCAGAGGGGTTCCAGCTTGGTGGCAAGGCAGGTCGGTGTGGTACGAGGTCTGTTATGTACAACTGAGCCCTTGTGGTATCTACCAGCCTGAGCTGTCCCCCAGGCTGTGTGGCAATTTTTCTTTCTCCCTCTCTACTGATGCCTGGAGAACGTAGCTCCATTACTCTTAGTGGGAAGAGGGTTGAGCAATATTGTCATCTTACACCAACAACACCTTCCTGTGGCTGACACCACCACAGATGTGTTTGTGTTCGCTGTTTTCCACTTGTGCTTGTTCAGCTCAGCAAGACATCTGCCTTCCTGGTGCAGAGAAGGGATTCAAAGGAAAGCTGCTCAGCAGCCAGCTGTGGCTGCCCTCTCCCCATGTTCTGCCGGGCTGCCGTGCAAGGTGGCAGCGGGGCTTTTCAAATTTGAAATGGATGATTCACTGTTTCCTTGCCCAGGAGGTAGAACTGGACAGACCTTGGAGAAGCCAGTGATGTGAAAGCAGCAGAAGACTGTCATCTTCTGTCCATGTCCCCGCTGCTTAGCAGGTGGAGTCCTGGGCAAAAGGGTCCAGCAAGTCCCTTTGGTGCCAGGGAGAGCGTGTGGAGGAACGATGAGGAGAATCCTGATAGCGCATCAGCTCTGTCTGGTTCTTACACATCTCGGGCTTCACAGCAGAACCCTGTCTCGCCTGCTAATGTCTGAGTTTGGATTGTTTTTTGAAAGGTGTGAACAAAGCCATTCTATTTCCAAAATGCAGATAAATAAACCACAAAAGACTAGTAGCAGTCCTTGCTGCCTTGGGGCTACTCTCCCTGTATGTGTGCAGGAGGTGAAGTTAGGGCTGGGCTTAAGCATGAGATCCATGGCTTGTGCGCTTTCTCTCACAGTGGAGACCGCTGGCTCCTCCCCGAAGCTCCAGAGCTCTTCCGAACTCAGCCTGTGTGAACTGTATGGATGGTGGGGAACTCTGGACTTTAGGTGATGCTCAAGGCAGCATTGACCTGGTATTGTGGACATCTTCAAGCAATCCAGAAAGTTCCTTTCCTAACGATGTACCTTAAGTGTGTGATCCTATTGGGATACAGCTTCTTTCTGCTTTACTGAAGGTGGGAATTCTCCCAGATCTGGTTTACTGTCAGTTGAGCAGCTTAATCAAAAAACATTGTCTTGTTTTCAGGCTTGACAGGTTTTAATGCAGGGCAAAGATAAACAAACAAGTGAAGGAGGAAGGCACAGCAAAATCAGTGCTGCCGATTAACTAACGGGGGATCTCGTCAGAATTCATACATCTCCAGCAATTTCTCAATCTCAGCGGAGCTCTGCCTGCTGAATGAGGAGTACCTCCTCATCCCCGATCAATTAAGCTGTACCAAATCACTCTCCTTCTCCAACACAGATAGGTAGATACATTCACAATCTCTCGTCCCTCCTCTTTCTGTTGCCGGCAAAGAAGGATCAGCTCTCCTCTTGCTGTTTCCAAAAAGTGGAATCTGATTTGACTGACACGAGGGCAGGAAAATCCTGGCTACTGTCACACCCATGGCTGGGAGACAGCCTTCGTGTGCCACCAAACGGCACAGCTGAACCGGGAAGCCTGATGCTGGTGCAGCTTGGGCTCCGTTCCTCCTCTGGAGCTGTCAGGAATAAAATGGAATTTGGGAAAATAGTGGTTTCTTTTGCCTAGGTTGCAATGATTCGGTTGTACTTGGGCTGTGTTAGCCAGTGGTGGATTTACGCTTATCCCAGTCGTGGGCAAAGCGAAGCGTGCGGCTGCACAGAGCAGGGAGTCACATCGGAGCAGGGAAACGGTGCCTCTGGCAACACTCTTAAACATATCACAACTTAACGATTCTCCTTTTTGTCTTTAGTGTGGTATAACAAAGGCACATTAAGGCTGGATGGATTCTATTGGCACCAGAGCCTTTTCCTACAAATGAGGGATTCACAGGAGGGTTATGGTTGCAGGGAATGAGTCTTCGCAGGCTGCTTCTGCTTCGTGCCTCCTGTCCCCCATGCGGGCGCAGGTGGGGCTGGGGAGGTGGCACAAGAATCCCACCAGAGCACTCTGCCTCCAGAACTGCTTCTGCGGGAAGGGGAAGGTGGTGGTTGTGTTGACTTCCATGACTTGGGAAGGCCAGTTATCTGAAAACACCGTCGAAAAGGTGCATTTATGTAAACATTAAAAAGTGAAGTCTGTGGAGTCCAGGGCAATCCATCTTTTAAATCTCGCTTTTATAGCATTATTATGTGAGACAGTCTCATAAAAAGCTCTCTGTAGATGTTATTACATTGCATTGTGGCTTTGGAGAGTGAGCTGAAGAAGCTGTGAGTTTGTGCAACGGCACATGTTAGCATGAGTTATAGTATGTCAGGGGCCCCGTGTTAACGATCAGAGAACCTATTCAGCTCCTTTAAGGTTAATCAACTCGGCATTTGTGTCAGGTGTAATGTCTAATTAAAATGATGGAAGGGGTGTGAATGCCTCCTGGCAGAGGAGGGAAATGGCACAAAGAGGCAGCGTCAGTGCCATATTGGTTTGGAAAATCAATAAGAGGAGCTCATTTTATCCCAGTGTATCTCTGCGTTTGCCATTCAGTGGCTCATTTGAAAAAGTGCCAACTGGCTGCCTGGGAGCCTGGAAACTGCGTCGTTTGAAAACACTTAAAGACAATACTGGTGGGGAAAGGAGAGGGCATTGCCGTCGGGCACGGCTTGGGAGCATCAGCCAAGTGTCCTGCAAGATGAGGGCAGCCCGGGCCACGGAGACTCAGTGGACAGAGATACTAATGGAGAAGGAAAGGATGGGGAAAGAAGGGAAAGGGTCTACTGAAAGGGAAGGTCTAGAAATCCAGAGGGTAGAAAACCAAGGATGGCTGGGCTGGGGAAAAAAAAGCCTTCTGGAGGAGAGACATGTGGAGTACCAACCTGATAGCGTAGAGAGTGGGGAAAAAAGTCATCTCGGGTATTTCTGTGTTCCCTCAACGTCCTGCTAGTAAGGGTTGGTGATGGTGTAAGTGAATTAATAACCTATCTATGTGAGAATTGGAAAAAAAAAAAGATAAGCTAAAAAATTGGAAAGCAATTTTTAATCTGTCAATATTTTTGTTGCTGAAATGTAACTTTCAGACAAACTGAAACATTGAGGAAAGGTTTGTGGGATTTTTTTCCCCCTATATTTTCTGTTGTTTGAAAACTCGGGAATGGGAGAAAATGGCATAGATACTGTCTTTAGATTTGCTTCTCTTAAAAGCATAACTCTATAGGACACTATAAAAAAAAAATAGTTTGAATTTCCTTAGGAAATAATTTTTGAGTTGTACCCATTTTTCAGGATGTGACAAGCCTTCCTTTGCTAGTTGTGCAGCCAGCTGGACAGACATCCATCCAAGTAGCTGCACAAAACGTGTTAAAGCTGTGGATAAATCAATAACTTTCCATCTATGCAGTTACACTTCTCTGCAAATATAAACATTTGCTCATTATCACCACACACAGTTTCATCTCCACTGAATTTTTAATGAAAAGGAATGATAATTTATTCACTAGCATTTTTTTAGAAAAATGATGTCTTTGCTTAATGATTTTGCTCCTTGTGGTTTAGTTAAGAGAGCTTAGTGCTTCCCCCAGCCTATGCCTTCGGTGCAGCGTGCCGGAGCTCGGATACCCCCTGCCTACGTTTAGATCCCTTCAAACCACCTTATTTGAGGAGTACAGTCAGCCTCAGGAGCAGGGAAGAAAGACGGGGTCCTCCTCTAGGCAGCAATTCAGGTCTTACGAGGGCTGAACCGTCTCTGGACTGTCTGCTCTCTCCATTTTCAATGGACACAAGTACAATACTGTACTCTGAGAGTCCTTGTTTGACAGCGGTGGGATAAATACGGGCCTGAGAAGGGAATTTAAGCAGCAGCTCTCAAGCGGCGTAGTAGCAGTTTTCACCTTGCTTTTGAAAGTCCAACACTAGGAGTTCAACTTTTATTCTTCTCTCCCCTACCCTGAGTAAAAGGCCTGTGGCACTGCTTGGATGACTCGTATTTACATGCTCTGAAATCTCAGATTGGGAAGGAAATGTTCTGGGATTACCCTGATTTACGACCTTTAAGTGCTCTATGCAATGACAGAATCGCTACCTGAAAGCTCTTTAAGCAGAAATTAATTTATGCCTGACAGTGATTAAAGGAGAAAGTGAGAGGAGATGGAAATTAGCAAATCCATCTCTATTGCTGAGATCCCATTATGATTATAAAGAGAGGGAAAAATCAGCATTACGGGTGTCAGCTGCAATCTGGTGCATTCATTTAGCAGCCCATCCTACCTGGGAAATGTCCTTGTATGGATGGATATACCTGTCACACTGGCTTGGCCTCAGATGAATCAATTGTCTAGATGGTGGAATAGAGATGGAAGCCATTTGGCACAATATTAACTCCTATTTTGAGTTCAGAAGAACCTGAGGCAGGGTCCACCAAGTAAAATCTGGTGGGAAAGCTGATCTTGTAGACCTCTTACCTAGAGATGTTAGAGGCGACGTGGTCACAGAAATGGAGCTGCATTCTTGTGGCCAGGCAAAAGGATGGCCAAGGCACAATCTTGATATTGAGATATGGATCAGACCTTAAAGATAAACCTGCTCTTCCTTTGACAGTCATGGTAACAGGTTTTTCCTGATATTTTAAGAATGGATTATAACTGTTAGGATGTAAGTGAACAAATGGTAAATAAATTTGCTTACAAAGAGAAATTAGACAAAATTTCAAATGCTTAAAACTTTCAGTTTGTAGGGAAGATGTCTCGTCAAAGAAGTCTCTAGAGCACTGGAAAAGAAAAAATTACTATTGACATCTATGGTATGAAAATGTCCCTTACAGTAGACATGTCGGTGCTGACACAAAGGTGATCTTGGCTCTTTTTCCTGAGGCTGGTAGTAGCTGCAACAGTCTTGTTTGAGATGGTTTTAGTGATTCCCTGTGAAAAATGGAAGAAGCAGTATTGCTGGCTGCGAGAAGAGTATTTATANGAAAAATGGAAGAAGCAGTATTGCTGGCTGCGGGAAGAGTATTTATAGACAGCTTTCACCAGTAGGCATGATTATTACATGTGTCAAAGTAAAAAGAAGAATTTTGATTTCTTAGCCACAAATACCTGGTTTGTACCATTGGGGCTTAGGGATGCTCACACACCACGACGTCGCAGCTGGCCTCTGCTAGAAGAACCATCTCTTCATAACAAAGAGATTTTCATGCAAGACGGGAAGTCCCAGGGCTGTTAGAAGCAGGACAAGCCAAAGGATTGTGTGATCTCCTCTCTAAAATTTTCCTAGAAAACTTCTCACCTGAACCCCCTGTACTTACTTGGGAACATTTATTTTTAAAGCACTGGATTGCTTTGAAAAAGTCATGATTCTTCTCCATGGTTTTGGCGGGGGGGTGTGTGTGAGAATTCTTTCAGTTTGGAATTATTTTTTTTTTGGTGAGGAATAGACTTAATTTTGAACAATAAACAGATACCGCAAAGCTTTAGGCAAAGGCAGAACATAGTATACAATGAAAGTGGATTTGTCACTTAGCTGGAGGCATGTTTGTCTGATACTGTGTTAAAAGAAGGGGGGGAAAAAAGGAGGAGGGGTGTGGCTTACTTTTTCCCACGACTCATCCATGGCACACCAGCTGATGTCACAGCTCTCTTCCTCGCAAAATTTACTCACATTGTGAAAGACCTGGAAAGTGCGATGAAAAGCCATTTGGGAAGGGCCACAAGGCCCCTTGTTCAGCCTCTGCCACTGGTTTGTGGTCACTGTTATTGCTGATCATTTGTACTTTGCTGTGGGCTCTGATTCCCCGTTATGAACCAGAACGTCATTAGAAAAGAACAAGTTAATAAAGTAATAAAGGTCTCTGACCTCTTCAGCAGTTTCATACACCTGTAAATATTTCTCCCGGCTCCAGAAGGAACAATCAAATCAATACTGGTTAATGTGGTGTAATATACTTCAATGGATATAGTACTCCAAACATTCAAAGGCCAATTCCTCATTCAGGCTCAGGTGCCAAAATGCCCGATTAAAACACTTTCTTCCATCCCCTCTTAAGATCCACAGTTTGGAAAGATGCCTCAGCACATCTCCAGCAATGATTTATCCTCCTGCTCTATTCAAGGAAACAAAGTGACTTCAGGTTTCTTGTTTAACAAAATAAAATAAAATCGGACACAAATCCAACCTGGCAGGATAAAAAAATATATGTACATATAAAGAGAGAAGTTCTCCTGCTTTAGAGCAGAAATATGAAATTATGTTGTAAATTAAATTACAGAAAGGGAGAATAATATGAACTGAAAAAAAGATTAGTTCCAAGGCTGAGTTTCAATCATTGGCTTTCCTGGATTTCACTGGGCCTGAGAGTTGCGCTGAACTGCCCTCAGACAGACACGGGGGTCTGGTTAATTAATCCCTTCCTTCTTCTCTAATAAATAGCGCCAACAAAGAGAAGACAAACAGGGGGAGAAATCTGCTTCAAATTGAAGCCTGAGAGAGGGTGAGAGCCATTACACCACTCGCAGGGGGGACGCGAGGGGGTTTGCCCAGAGACACCCTTAAAATCCGGGTTGTGGGGAAGGGGATGCTGAAGGACTGCGCCTGTGCGAGGTGGGAGGAAAGGGAGACCGTTACCTCTAGGCAAGGGGATTAACGGGGAATTGATAGGGGAGGGGTTGATCAAATTAATAGTCTGTATGAAGGAAGATTACCCAAATCCAGTTATAGGGGAGGGGCAGATCAGGAGGCAGATACTCAAAGCCTAAAACACAAAAATATAAAAATACTAAAAAATGCGGAGTGGCCGAGGTGAGCTTTTTGTAGCCTTTCGCTCCATCCACTGCTGTGTGGGGAGGGGGCAAGGGCTGCCTGGCAGACTGCTGGTCAAAATGAAGGTATGAGTCTTATAGATTCTTAGAAACTGTATCTTATTTCTTTTAAATGCACGTTTGATTCAGTTGGACTTGAATTTCCCTACAGAACAAAGGGATTCCTATGGATGCTTGCTTTGGGATGGTAAATAGAAATATCTGATTTTTCGAGGAAGCTGAGCACCGCAGCAGAGACCTGCAGAGCTTTTAGCACCTACGAGGTTCTAGAAATCAGGCCAAACTCTTTCCTAGTGGGGCTGCCAGAATAGAAAAAGGAGGAAATAAATGGATAATATTAGAATGAATTCAGTGGGATGGGTTCAGCTCTCAGAAAGAGGCGCAAGGGACGGGCCGCCTTCTAGCGCTGGCCTCAGCCAGTTCACGGGGTTCGTCCGAAGGCACAAAGGGGCCAAGGTGCCGGTGTGAGTCACGGCAAAGATTAGGGCTGTGAAAAGCTGATGACTCTGCTTAGGTTTTCTTCCAATGAGGAAGAAAATTTACTTTTTATTTTTTCAATTGTACCTGTGCTGGAGAGCATCCTGTGTTGCTCCCAGACAGCAGAAACACCTCATCGGCTGTTCCGTACGGGATGCACCCGGGCCCACAGCCATGGGAGAGGGAGATTCCATCCCGGTGGATATCTCTGCTTGGGAACCAGTCCTTGTTCCCTCCCATCCCTCCACTAGCAGAGCAGATGGGGAATCCTTTCTGCAGCCTTGATTAGAAGGAAAGTCTTGCCTCGGCTATTCCTGAGTCTGTACCTCTCATTCTTTGTTTCAGTCCTTGATGAAAGCTGATATCTGCCCAGAAATTAAATCACCCAGTCCCCCGCGGTTACCGTTGTGCTTCCTGGCCAGAGGCTTGGCAGCACCACAATAGGCTTAAAGGACTGCCGAGCAGCCCAAGGGATGGAAACGGGAGAGAGGGCAACTTTTTCCCCAGGGATGTGTCAGGCAAAGGGGCTGGCACTGCAGCTACAGCCAGAAGAATAAAATGAAGGAAATAGATAAAGGAGGCACAGCGCGTCCTACAAACAAGAACATGTGTCTGCATTTATTAACATTTCCAACGCGGATTTAATTCTCAGCAAAGTGCTCCTGCCTACACGAAGCCCAGGCGTGTTGCAGGAAACCTCTCGTTAAGTTCCATACAAGTCATTTTTTAGTGCGTCCTCCAGGGGAATCTTCAAACAGATTCTATAATTTCACTGATAAATGGCTCTTTTGCAAAACACTATTTACATTTCAGCGTCAGAAAGGCTGGCGACTTCTCTTCCCCCCATCCCTTTCAGCCGTCTCCTCCCAGTGCCTTCAGGGAAGGATCTCTCGCCCACTCCAGGGAGGTAATAAACCATCTGTAGGTTCTGTAAGGAAGGAGAAATCTGATGTGCTGGATTTCTCCGTGAAGCAATGCAGCTGTAGGAGAACAGCGGCAGTGCCTTAACTGGCATCTCCCTGGATTCTTCTGGAAACAGGGAGACATGTCAGTCTTGGAGACAAATCGGGGTATTAGGATTCAGAGAATATGTGTGTGTGTTTTTTCTTGGCGTTGCCACAGGTTTTCTGGGTGGCCTCGGGCAGGCCACTTAATCTCTTTGGGGTCCTGTTTCTGTTGGTGATGGAGACAGCGACTTTATTCCATTTGTTTGTCCTGCCTGTTCTGATTACAGATCCCTGGGGGCGAGGATTGTCGCTCATTAAACAAAGCAGCCCGTACGTGGGGATCCCAGCTCTGGTATGGCCTCTAGGCACACAGAGCAACAAAACCATGTCTGAAAACCAGTCTAGACAGTAAAATAATGTGCCAGAGAGACACAGTTTGGTCACTGCTTCCCTTTTGTATTTATTGCTTAACTGGGACTTTTTGCTTTGGCTCGTCACTTCATCTGCTGACCTGCGTTTAGGAAGGACAGAGCTTGGGAGTATTTCCACCTTTATCCACCTGCCTGGAAAAAGGCATAAAAAAATCTACAAATAGATCCTGGCAGTTCTTCATGTTCTTTCACTTCCCAACACCAGTTGCTCGTGCGAGCCGGAGCGCACCCCTGGTCCCCGTGGATGTGTTGGCTGAGTCGTAACTGAGCCCTCGACAAGCAAAAGACCGTGACAGTGAAGACAGTAGAAACATGTAGACTTCTGTATACTGGTTTTCACGAGGAACCGCTAAGATTCTTTGCCAACATTAAGGGGTTTTTTTGGTGCTCCTGTAATGTCTTATGGTCAGCATAGCATCACTATACCCGATTTTCCGTTAAATTAATTACGCAATCTGAGGATGTCTTGAGATCCCAGTTGCTGCCAGTTTGGAGGGCTGGCTGCGCGCCTGCATCGCCTCCTTCCTGGCTGTTCCTAAGGACAGGCTCGCTTCAGGAATTCACAATAGCAGCATCTTCCAACAAAGCCTTTTAGCTTAAGTTTCAAATTTGCATTTACAGCCATCTGAATTGAGTTCCATTTACCAGCTAATGCTCTGAAATGAAAGTGAATCAATGCACCAGAAGATATTTGCTTGCTCTTTTTCCAGAAACGTCGACGGCCGGGTTTTCAACTGGTATAAATCAGGCTCCGCAGATTTCAGCACTGATTTTCTATCAGTTGACCCGATCCAAGAACAGCTCAACTGTTGCATTTTAGTAAATCCTCTCCTTCAGATTATGACTGTGTTTAAACCACGTGAAGACAACACAATGCAATTACAGACGTAGAAAGCACTGGACCCTTGAGGATGGCATCACATCCCTGGCAGAAAGTTGGTTTATTTTTAAATTGGTTCCTAAGGAAACCAAGTTTCCACAGTCATGTTCTCTGTCTCTTCGTCTGTCAGTCCTTCCCAAGTAACTTTTACATAAATTAGGCAGTTTCAAGCACATTTTACGCAGTAGGAAAGGAAACACTTATGAAACTCCAACCCCTTTTGTGAAGCTGGCAGGGAAAAGAGCCTGAAACTAGTGCTGCTCTCGACTGATGCAGTTCAGCAGTTACCAGTTCTGTCTGGGTGCCATTTAGCTAATGAGCCTGCTGCCTCCTGCCCCATCGCTGCTTTAAAGTCAGGAGGAATCGAGGTCTTTCTGAGCCACTGGTGGGGAACCCAGGTTACTGGGCTACAGGAAGAAAAGGAAACTTGGCTTTTTTCCCGCCACTGCTGGAAAAACTTATTTATTTGATGGATCACAAAGGCGCTTAAAATCCTAACCAGGACTTGTGCTTGGACACGGTAGCTTCTGCCTTTTTCCCGAGTGCTCAGTACCCAAATGAGAGCTCAGCATGTGGGTTAAATATTTCTCATGAGAAGATCCCGTTACACCAAGGCATCGCCGTGTGTGCTGTTTCTAGAGAGTTTCCAACAGACGGGTACCTTTGTGGGGCTAGCAAATCGCTCCTAACCGGAGAGGAACCAACTCAAAAAGGGGAATTCAACCCTTTGCTTCCAAAACAAGAGCTTTCAGCCCTGTTATGTTTTGCGAAACGTGATGGAAATGTTTAGCTTTAGTTCCAGTGCAAAGAAACACCAGGTGTTTGGCTCCCTGAAAGAAGCTGTGAAATTGAATTTGTGTTCTCTGGACTTCTTTACTAAACAGACCGGAGGGAAGGAAAGCGTGGGGATCCGGGGCTAGGGCTGGGGAGGGCTTTGAGCTGACGGGAGAATGGGGCTGTGCAACCGCATCCGCTGGTAGCCGTACTGCTGTCCCAGCTCTGCGGCAGGGGCTGCCCTGGCACCGAGGGGGCTGCAAAGCCTCATCCCGCTCTGCTCAGTCAGAGCCTGCTCCGGGTGGATTGCCTCCCCGTCCCCGCAGCCGGTAGCCAGTTTGAGAAACCTTCTCTTTCCCCTCTATTAGTCTCAGTTTGTTGCTTCCCTGACCAAACCGGCAGGATACGTTAGCCATGAATGAACTCCGGACAGCTGTGCTTTTTCCCTTTCGGGTCAACTGCTTGTCCCTGGGGGGAAGAGGAGTGGGGGGGTCATCCTGGCAGGAGACAGAGCCTGATCATTAGCCATTAATGGGGAAGTCAATTAAAAGCCTGCCATTGCAGAACGCTTTCTGATGACTCTAATTATCCAATAATTATATTATCTCATTCAGTGGTGCGACACAGTGCAAGGCCCCGCAAAACGATGTGGGTGCTTGAGTCTTTGGCAGGGACCTTGTTGAGTACAGCTGTTGGGGGGTCTTCGCCTGGCCTGGTGGGGCAGGGCAGGCATGGGGGCTACACCGAGGGGGCTACGTGGCAGTGAGCAGTGGCCGTTCCTCCCAAAATTTGTTCCTCCCTCATGAAGCCACCAGCCAGTGCAAGACCTCTGCAAGGCTGGAGGGTTGCTGTCATCACTGCTTCTATATGAACTGTAAAACTGCCACCCGAACCCCGCCTTTGCCATGACGGTTTTGTTCTTTAGGGTCATTCCTCTACTTGGATAGTGATGGAAGCAGGAGACAACTAAAGAGCCGCTGTCCTGCCCCACGCTGTGCATAGAAGACAAAAATAATGAGGCTTCAAAACCTCTCTCCTGCTGATGGTCACAGATCATGTGTCCTAAACATGCCCAGCGTCGGCGGCGCTGGCTCCTGCCAGGGACACAGCAACGCCAAGCTTTGCTGGTGAAGTGGGCACGTCTCTTCTGAGGTTGCTGCAGAGGCCTAAGCCATCAGACCTGCTCCAAATACGTTGTATGCTCTAACCAAAATTGCCACCAGGGAAGGAAACGGCTTCACCCCCTCTTTTTTAGCCAGTAGCTCAATAAGTGCAGCATCTTCCTGGTGCACAGAAGACTGGGCTNCAGCGTCGGCGGCGCTGGCTCCTGCCAGGGACACAGCAACGCCAAGCTTTGCTGGTGAAGTGGGCACGTCTCTTCTGAGGTTGCTGCAGAGGCCTAAGCCATCAGACCTGCTCCAAATACGTTGTATGCTCTAACCAAAATTGCCACCAAGGAAGGAAACGGCTTCACCCCCTCTTTTTTAGCCAATAGCTCAATAAGTGCAGCATCTTCCTGATGCACAGAAGACAGTTATTACTTTTTCTTGTGAGAAGTCAAATAAATTTCCTTTGCCTCTTAGGATATAGTCTTACCAGGGCATGACAGGGAGGAGAAGGTTTTGTTTGCTCCTTCTGGAAAAAAGGTGTCCAGCTCACAAGCCTGGCTGGCCTCAAAGTCCCGTAGTGCTAATTTTTGCGGGTGCCACTGAGACTCATGTTCAGGAGCAGCATGACAATGAAAGAACAAGGACATAGGCTGTACGTCTGTGGTCATTAGGGCACCTGTGGGAAAGGAGATGTCCTTTTTAGTTCCTGCTGCAAACATTATTTTTCCTTTTGGTATAAAACACTCACTAAAGAAAACCTATACCCACCGTTGGGGTGGGATGCACCACCTAGCACTCCATTTGCAATGCTCTGAAGGAAAGGAATGGCTCCTCAGGTTTTTTTTTAGGCGAAAGAAGGTACCTAAATCCAGCTGAGACTTCTGGGCTGTAAACTGCGAAGGAAGGGGGGAGTTGTTTCCAAGCAGCTCAGACTAAAGCTCTAGAGAGAACTGGGATTTAAAATCCACCTCCAGGATGGTTATTACTTCCCAGCTAAGGTGGCTCTCAGCGCCATGCGCTGCCCGTTCTCAATCCCATTCCTGGCAGCTAATTCCTCCCAGACATTGTACGGGAAACCTACACAGCTACCGCAGCGTCCCGGACTCCACCAGCTTGCTGAAGTCCCTTTGTTAGTGCCAAACCATTAAACTGTGCACAAAACACAGCTGAAATCTACCCGCAGTAGTGGGAATAATAGTGCTAATAATAACAGCAATGCCACCACCTTAATCTCCTGGAGTGACATTTTGTGGATAATTTCAAAACCTTCAATAAGTATTAAGAAGTTCTTAAAATGCACCGTGAGACTGGTATGAATGATTCTCCTCCCGCAGATGCAAACGTGGCAGAGAAGAAGGTTTATCGGGCAGGAGTTAAGATGCAGGAGAACCGGTTTCCTTGAGACTTGCCTTTTCCCTTCTCCCATCTCCCACATATTGCTGGCACCACGTTTGCCGGGTCCTCCAGGCTGGAGTTTTATGATATGAAAATTTATTTTCCAATACAGTAAAAGCAAGCGGATTCCTAAGGAATATTCCTCTCGCTGGATTCGTGGCTGGTGCTACGCACGTGCTCGTAGGGCAGTTGCGCGGGAGCGGGGCCGAGCTGCCGCTCAGCGCCGGGGCGAGCAGCCAGGAGGGAGCGGGAGCAGCCCGGCCGCGGCACCTTGCTGTCACCTCCCCGCGGCCCAAATCCTCCCAGACAACCTTGCCGCACAATTCCCTTCTAGTGGCCGCGTCAACCCCAACTTTGTATCTGTTAAACCTCAGGTAATTGCTTTTAGATGGGTGTAATTAAGAAGCCATTAGTGTAAAGTTTCATTTCAGTTTATGCTTTGGTCTCCATTTGAGCAGAGAAATATGAAATTAAGGTATTAGCTCCTTTCAGAGGGATGAGTCATGAGCTAATAAGTTTCAAGAGCTGTTTCTCAGCTGTAATGATTCTGCTTTTTTCTTTCCAAATCTTCTTCTCCTCCTCCCAAATTCTTGCTTCTGGAGAATTCCTTTTTAAAAGAATAAAAGGGGGAGGGAGACTGAGTCAGAGTGAGGAATTGCGAATAAAATGACAGCCGGAGAGACGCCAGCATTTTTGTGTGGAATTTCCCCAAAGCAGCCAGGGACGCGTGTGGGGACGGCACGTGGGCAGCGGGCGTGACGTACGCGGCGCGCAGGGGACACGCAAGGCCAGCAAGGAGGGGAGTGAGGAGCGGCCAAGGTATCCAGGGAGAGAGCAGGGAAGATGTCTGAGCTTTCCAAAGCAGAACAGAGAGGAGGGATGTAAGTTTTGTCCAGGAAAACTCGAGGCATCTGGTGTGGGCGAGCCCAGCCGAGCTGCAGCACGAGGCAGTGCCCAGGGAGTGCGATGTCCCGCGGGGCTGTGAGCCGGGGAGCTCACGGTGGTGTGAACACCAACCCCATCACGGCGCTGAGCCAGGCAGGGTTTTTTCCATCGCTGCCCTCCTAACCTGAGCCCGCAGCCGGTGGCCCAGCCCAGCCCTGCGGTCTCAAGCCCTTTCGAGCTGAGCAACTGCCTCCTCTTCCCCGTTCTCCATGTGCTGCATGCCTCATCCTTACTCCCCCCTGCGGAGCATCGTCTGGGTGCATCCATCTGGTGAGCGGCTCCGGCAGTGCCACGGCGCCCGCCAGCCAAACTCAGCTGGACAGATGTGCCACGGCGCCCGCCAGCCAAACCCAGCTGGACAGATGTGCCACGGCGCCCGCCAGCCAAACCCAGCTGGCCAGATGTGCCCTGGCATGCGTGGCGAGCAGCTGAGACCCCCCGCAGGGGGGGCTACCCTGCGAGCGGGGTCCCCTCCCCGATGGCGCAGCGCTCAGCTCGCAGCCGTAGCATTTCCAGAACTAAATCGGTGACAGTCAGAATTGCATATACAGTTAATCACGGCTTAATTAAACTGCTCAGTCGCTGCGCGAAGGGTGCTGCATGCGAGGAAGGGAGAAGGGGGGAAGAGGTGTCCTTAGTTTGAGACAGTGAAATGCTACTGATCATCAATAATGCATCGCAGTAATGTTCCTGTATGAATTGGAAATGCCAAGCAATCAAAGGCCATATGTATTTAGCTTAGATCCACATGATGTCCATGTATTTTTAATAGTGTGGCATCTTTGAAGTGTGTTTATGAAGCACAGTGTTCCTCTCCATAGCTGTGGAGGGACGAAATTGCCCCTGGCTGGCAGGCGCGCTCTTCCTCCCCTCCGCCGGCTGCTACGAGGATGACTGCGGACCTCTCCTGGCAGGAGGGAATGGAGGGAGACACACTAAATCCCAGGCAGGGATGATCCTTCTTTATGTCTAACAATAAAGTACCTTGTTAGAAAAAGTGTAAAATCAATAGTCTAGTGGGGAACAATGGACGATTTCTTAAATCAATCCATTCTCTATTCTAATCTAATCTAATCTGTCCTCTGTCTTCTGTTGGTTTGATCATTTCCAGCACATCTGTAGGATGGGTTTTGCATACCTGTTTTGTAGCTGGTGAGGAAATAGGAGACTGGGGATGAGAATATGGATGGGTCTGGGAGCATTCATCCCAGGTGAGCGTCCTGGGCTGGTAGCTGGAGTTACACACTCTGAAACTGAAAAGGGGAGGGGAAAAAAGGGGAAAAAAAAGAAAAGAAAAAGCCACTTGCTTGCTTAGCAGGTCTCTTAAAATGTTAGGACAGGTAACAAGGGAAGTGGTGGGCTGCTGGAGTCTTTAAATCAAGGCTAGAGGCCTTTTTTAAAAAGATATATTCTCATTCAGCTGGGAATTTTTGCAGTATTGCCAGCTCATGTCTTTAAAATAAAGAACCAGATGCTTTACATTTCTGTGAGAGCTTGAAAGTTTGGGATGAAACCGAAATCCACACGATTCCTGCAGCTTTTTGTTTGTTTGGTTTGTGCTGCTAATGTAGCATTAGGCTTCAGCTTGTAAGCGTTGCTGGGGAAAACACTAACCTTTGCTAAGTTATGAGACATACGTGATTGTACGGGGATCCTTTAAAGTCTCTCAGTGTTTCTGAAAGCGTTTCTGCCAGGGTCTAAGCTGTGGGAAGGGTACAGACCATCCCACCCCCAGCCCTGCTGCTCCCCGCAGCACCTGGTGGCTCCAGCAGAAATGTGGGTTTTGTCAAAGCCAGAAAAGCTCCTGAAAGCTGCAAATTCCAAACTCCAGAAGAGACTTTTGAGAACATTAATAAAGATGACTCTGGCATTGTAAAGCATTGGTGGGGACCGTGCTCTCTCACCTCAGTTAAGACACCGGGGGTACCTCCCTGTTTTTTTCCAGCCACCTTAGACTTTGGCTCCTTGTCCCGCCTAGTCTCGCTGAAGGGATGGAAAAGGCAGAACTCCTCCAGGCACTTCCACGGAGGTGCTCCAGAACCCAAGAAAAAATAAACAAGATGGCAGGGAAAGGTGGAGAGAGGGGAAAGAAGGTGTGTTAATACAAAACTAATTCTCCTTCTATTTTGGGTTGTGAACCTGCTAAATTGCCTGTTGGGTTATGTAAGAGAAGTCATTGCGTTGGTGTGGAACGGGCAGCCTCGTACCCAGCGCTGGGGACACCGCGGGAATGTTAAGTAGCCAGGCTGTGCCGGGGAGAGGGGGTGAGCGGGTCCCCATCCAAACCCCTCCGTCCCGTTGGTGTTGCGCATGAGGTTTGGCACGTGAGCGAGGTCGTCCCGTGTCCGGCCCCGTGTCAGCCCGGCCAAGGCTGCCGCGCTTCTGCTGCCTCCCCCTTCCCCTCCGCTCTCTTTCCTCCCCATCCCTCCCCTCTGAATCACAGACGCCCTGGCACTACGGGAAAATTAACAAACAGCCTATAAATTTTACATGAGTTCCTGAGACCAGAGAGAAATTAATTTGATGTTGTCTTTTGATAAAGATGTAGCCCCCTTCCTCTGACTTCAATTTGTTGGCTCCCCCCCCCCGCCACCACCCTTCACAAACACGGGTTTTTTTTTGAAGGTTGCAATTTGGTTCTTGTGATGATAGAAGCACATAAATAAATAAATAACCCACTTCAAATAACCCCTTGCTTGTAAATAGGAACAGATAGAGGAACACCACCTACAGAAGAACAAAAAAAGAATCAAATCAAGTCAAATCACAGGCCAGTTGCCTCTGGTTTGGATTAGCTGGGTATATCCTGTGCACAAGCTTTGGTCGCTCCCATGCCAGTCCCCAAAGGCTTTGATTTTTTAGGCAAGGCTTAGAAGGTGTGAGGGATGGAGCAAACTCAATAATCTCTGGAAAAGCTGTTGCAGCTGGATTTGGAGGGAGGAGTACGAGCCACAAAAGGAGAAAGCTTGAGGCCATCAGCAGGTAGTAGTTTTGTGCACAGAAATGCTACCTGGGGCTTCATTTCTTCCCTAAAGAGGCAGTAGGTGGTATTTGAATCTGCGTTGGTGTTTAGGAGGTTGGGCGGGAGGATGTGCAGAGAAGGTAGAAAATCGAGGAATACGATGAACCAGTCGCAATGCTCTAGTGGAGGCTCACCGGAGAGTTTGTCCCTGAGCCATCTTGTTAATGGTGTCTTATCGAAGCCCTTTCAAGTATTGTACAAACAATGGTTAGTACCATATATTTTTCCAGGAGTTATTAGTGATTAAGTTAAGAACTTTTTTTTTAACTGTATATTTGAAAAAGGAGCTAAAAAAGAAGTGTTAAGGGCAAAACCCACTTCAAATAATTTAGAGTTTGAAAATATATTTGAAAGGAGAATGAAAGGAAAAGAAACAATTTAAAGAAAAGTCCAAACCCCGGTTTAATCTGGAGCACTACATTTGCTTAAGAAATGAAGTTCTGTTCTCAGTTATTTAACCTCTTCACCTATTTTCCTTTAAGCTGATTCTTAAAATGAAAATGCTGATGTGAAACAAAGAAAAGCTTAGTATAAAAGACTTTAAAAAAATCTTTTAACAAAGTTTTGAAATGTTTAAAGATTTCCAGAATCCTTTCTGCTGCCTTTTTTTGGTCCAAAACATCTCACTGAATTTGATCCCAATTTAGTCTGATTTTCAGTTCTTTGAAACTGAATGTTTCCATTAGTGTTTCCATTATTTTTCAAAGTGTGCCGTGCTCATGCCAAGGCCTTCTGTGGCGGAGAATCAGCTATGTTCTGCTTCTGCTCTTTTAATGTGCATCTACCTTCCACCAACAGATTTGCTTCTTCGCTTCTCGTTGTTTCTACATGTCATTTATTCAGTTATTTTGCCAAATAGAGGGTCTCACACCTTCTGTCCTTACACCCCTCCTTTCTTTTTTCCATGGTGCCTGGGTCGTCTCTTTATAGCACCAGAGCTAAGTCCATAGGTCCAGCCCTAAGGGACTCGATCGTGGATGTTGGCCGCGGTGAGGGACTTTGCTGTCTCCAAGGATTTCTTCCAACAGTATCTACTGGGGTAGCAGAGGTTTCCATTCCAGAAGCTGATTCTCCAAATACTACGCTACTTATAGACCTTTCCTTTCCTCTATAGACAATAGCATTACTGCTGCAGATTAGGTTTTATATATATTTTTAGGAGCAGAGTTTAAAGGCCGCTTTGCAAGGCAAAAAAGATAAGAGTATGTAACAGAAATGTGTGGCATCTGACTCTATCTTGGAGACTTTGCTTTGATTTTTCTTGAATTGTTTTTTGTCTGAATTTTTAATATAAAGAGCTAGGCAGCTTGTCACTCTTTATGTATGGAAAACATAATGCTCTTTGATGTTCTCAGTTACTGTGTCATGTTTATGTGCTCTGACAGTCTTTGAACTGCAGCTCGCTGCAGACAATGGGAAGGGCTCCTCAGAGGGGTGGAAAGGAGTTTGAAAGAGCCCCATTTTCTAGTCCAGAAATGGCAGCGTTTCACCAACATCCACGCTGGTGTCCCGTGCCTTCGAAACAAGAGAATATCCGACTGAAAGCGGCGTGAGTGCGCCCAAGGTGCGCGGCATCACTCTGTGCTATGTCAACACTTCAAGGCTTTTAGTAAGCATTAGTGCTATTCAGAAATTTCCAACAATTTGATGGAAATAAAGACAGACAAACTTCTGGAGCTTAGTAGAATTATTGTCAGTTATTTAAAAACAAGATTCAATGAAAATAAAAATCCATATTTCACCCAAGTGCTGATCACAATGACAGGAGCTGCTAGTAAAATAAACACATCCCTCCTGTAAGGGGTTTTTTTAGGTACCCAAGAACATAAACGTGACAGGCGGCTGTGGCAAGGAAATTAGGTATGAACACGCCCAGACCTATTCCAGCTGAATACTAAATAAACACCTGAGCTCCCCGGTGATGCCGCCCAGAAGCTGTCCTCTTTACTCCTGATCAGCACAGTGACACTTAAAAAGAAAAATCACAGTGCAGTGTTCTGTAGATCACTTTGCATGGCTTAGCACATTATTTAATGAGCTTCGGGGCACAATGCAAAGTGTATTAGTTCACACAGGTCTTTCATTAAAAACTACAGCCAGACCTTTATTTAGTCATTTAAATGGGCTGCTTCTCTTCAGATATCCTTTTAAGGTTTGTTTTAAAAAATGCTGAGGTTCTGCTGCAAAGCGAATGTATCAAAAGACGCATTATGTTGTTATTCCGGTAACAGCAACAGCTAAAGGACTCCTGCCGCCCGAGTCGCGGCCCTGTTGTGCCGGATGCCATGAACGGGCAGCAGCAACAGGCACAAACCCCCGGTTCTGCCCGCGTGGGCAGCGCAGCCGAGGGCGGACACGCCGGCAGGACCGCGGGTGCCCTGCTCCCCTCGGCGTGGCACCTGGGTGTTCTTACGTATAGTCGCGCCACCGTACTAGGACACACATGAAATTTGTCTTTTCCTTCCCCTTCTGGTGCTTTTGGGATTCTGCAAGCACGCAGGGTCTTTGTCCCTCAGAGCATCCCCCGACCTCATTGATTTGGGAGGGATGTGAAAGCTGAATTTTGGTCTAATCTCCGGTGAGGCCAGCAACATTGCTTTCCTCTCCGTGCCCATCCTCGCCATCTCCCCAAGGGTAGCCTGCTCTTCATGGCATGGGAGAGAGTCTCCCAGGTCCTGGTCGAAAGTCAATTTGGAAACCTGGCAGCGGGACTAAGCAGTCAATTCCATTTCCTTCTCCTTTTTCTTCCAAGCACGAAATCCAACAGACCCCTTCAGAAAAGCTTCCCTGTCACAGGAAAGGGCTCCTTTGTATGCGAGTTGCAGCGTCTATTTTTCAAGATAACCTTTATTTCATGTACTGAGTGTTAGCTTTGCTGAAAAAGAGAAAAGCCGAGATAACTCCTTCACCTGTGGAACATTATTACGCTTTCTGGAAAAAAGAAGAATGAGTTGTTCTGGTGCATGATAATGGAGGTGGAACGAATCAGGCAGAAGCAGGTGCTGAATTGCACCTCTCTCCCTTTCTTCCCAACTGTCTATCTTTGCAATCTCCCTCTCTTTTCTCTGTCCGTCTTCCCGTCTCCACCACGGGTTGATTTTTCTCTCTTCCTTCTCTCATTACCTACAAATTCTCCATTTTTCCTATGCACAGTGTAACCTCCTCCGGGACTCATCAGCAAACCCCCTGACCAACAGCTCTGTTATTTGTGCTTTCTGTCGAGGTGGTGGCTGGAGACCTGCCCCGCCGTGCTCGGTGCTGTACAACCATAGCACAGAGTACCCACTTCTGCAGTGAAGAGTTTCCAGTCTAAAAATTTTGTGGTTTGCGTTTGGCTGCAAATTGGTCTGTAGAAACATTTTCCCTCTGGGAAAAAGTTGTTCTTTGGGTAATAGGTAAAATGTGAATGCTTCACTGGAGTACTCTAATTCCAGTGATGTTTCAAAGGCAAAATATTGAATCAATTTTAAATCAAAATGGATTTTAAATTTTTTATTATTTCGGCTGTTTCCTGCTCCATTTCCCACTTGTTTTCCCTTCTATATTAGAATCTTAATTTTATTCTGTTACATGTCTATATACCATTCAGTATTGCAGTGCTAAACTGCATTTCAACAGTATCAAAATGAAGCATTTCAGTAGGTGGTGGCATAACTTTTGAAGAGGAATATTTCAAAACATATTTTTTGATTCGGTCCTATCTGAGACATAAACAAATGTTTAGTTGCTAGATTTCTCTGGAGACAGAACGCCTGTTTTCTCATCAACTTTAATGATGAGCCTTAAGAAATCCCGGGTTTGATCAGATGGAACAAGGCACATTCAAACGTATCTTCTGAATTGGATGCTGATATTGCCGCGTGACAGTGATGTATGGAAGAGATTCCCCCTGTCCCTTGGCGTACCCTGTCCTCCTTGTGAAAACGAGAATCGTGCCTTCCCCCACTCCCAGCTGTACGGTTAATGCCTCATTCGACAAATTATTTCGGTAGAGGAAAGAGGTTGGTTGCCACAGTTGCAGCAGGGAGCAAACCTGCCCGGACACCAGCCTTTTCATGTACCCCAGTCCTCGGTAGCCACAACGGAAAGCTGTCAGTCCGGGGAGGCAGGAGGTGGCAAGGGCTCCTGCAGACACCTTGAAGGGAGAGAAGACATCCCAGGTGGGATTAGGAGTCTAAATGAAAACCAGAAATAAAATTAATGGTCTGGGAAGAGTACCTCAGCAGTCATTTATTGTGTTGCTCTGGCCGCGGGCTGCGGTGGGCTGTGGGCTTTGTGCTCTGATCACGGCAACGCGTGTTTGCAGAGCTGGCAGTCTCGCACCGACTGGGTCCTACTGGGAGGGGAGAAGTTCTGCAGCACGTGCACCAGTGAGCTCTGTGCAGATAGAACGGCTCTGAACGTTGCTAACGCAGAGTCCGTGCTGCACCATAAATTACAGGGTAGTTATTTCTTAGTTATTTAACAGTTACAGTGTAATTAGTTCCACTTAATGTCAACTTTTGTCAATACGTCTTCCATTAGCCAGAAAATTACAGCTGGGTTTTGAAGCAATGGCAATACGTGAGCTTCTTTGGGCTGGGACTCAGAGAGAGGAGGAGGAGGTGTGCGGTGGGGAGGGGATGGGGCTGCTCGGTGAATTCCAAGCCTGTCTTTTCTCTTCTGCGTTCCTACAAGCCTGCGCGTACTCACATATACAAAACACACATCTCTTCTCCAGGATCAATATTCCAGCCCAGACTGCAGAGAGGAATCAAACAGGTCCCTGGAGAAGTTTGCTTTGGCTGCTCAGAAACAAACAGACAAACAAACAAGCAAATAAACCCCACGAGTTGCCTTAAGATAGCATTTGTTGCCTATATTTTGCAGAAGAGACTAATTAAAAAGTATTCCTGCAATTCTGGGGATCCCAGATTTCATTCAAAGGGGACTTTATTTCCAGTCTGCGGCTGCTTTATTCTTGGTCATCATAGGAAGTCCCTCTGGGTTTTTTTTTCCCTTTTCTTTCCTTTTGAGACTGTAGACATCACTAGGGGATTAACATTTCTGAGTTTTGCCATTGCTTTGAACAGGGCCAGGATTTCAGTCTCTAGTCCAAAAATGGTGAAGATCAGGGGACTAGGCTTTAGGAGAAGCGCTGAGAAATATTTTCCTGTGTCCTGATTCTCTGAGCGGTGAGGGAAAAGGCCAGCTGGCTTTAAGGGTGCTATCCTTGCCCCTAAGACACCTCACTTCAGGGCATCACCAGCCTTTGGGGGCAGTTTTAGCGGGAAAGATCCTCCTACTTGTTTCAAATCTCAAACCCATGTGAAAGCAGAGTGCACAATCTCACTATTGACTGAGGTACTAGAGGTGGAACGATTAGGAAATTGCAAAATAAATTCTTTTAAGATTACTTGGTAATGGAGCAGATCCAACTAATTCTCTCTTCATGTGTGTCACTAGACCAGGTCTAGGTAAAAGCCTAGAAGTAGAAAAGAGTCAGCATGGGTCCAGATTTATTTTTTTTTATATATATAGCTTTCATAATTCCAGCCTCCAATACTCCTCTCTATATAATTTTCCTCTTTGAGTACGCTGTGTTGATTTCACACGGGGCCCTGCATATGCTAAAGCTGGTCCTTGAAGAAGAATTAAGTATTCAGTTCAGGAAAAAATATTAGGCAGAAAGAATATAATGGTGCTGTTGGTATTAATGCATCCTCCAAACATATAATGAAGTTCCTTCAGTTGTCTCGCACCCCTCTGTGTCCACCAGGAGGCCAGGGACAATGGAGCTCCTCCTGCTATTATAAAATAAACAATAATAACAACAACAGCAATAAACATTTGCATCACAGAATTTTTTCCAGACGAACATGAATTTCAGGATTAATGTGTGTGGCTATTCAGTGGTGATTGCAACTTCCTATTATAAATAATAAGACCAGGGGCATGTGACTCAGCTCACCCATTGCAATCGAAACACTGAGACCGACTAAAACCTCTTCTGAGAAATCCTTGCAGATGTTATGTATGCAGATATACACACACACACACACACAAATCCCCAACTATGCTTGAATAGTGAAGGACTGGAAGAAAAAAGTCATGATCTGAGGAATACCATAAGTAAAAATAGAAGATAAACTACTCAGATAAATAATCTATTGTAAACTACTCGCTCAGCTGAGTCCATTCCACCTCGCACAGGTTTACATCCACATGGAATAGTCCTCTCTCTGTGGGCAGCCTCTTCCCAAATACACTGAATGAGATTTATGCAGAGATTTGTGTCTGTTTCTCTTGAATATTCCAGACCACGGTAGATAATTCTGCCCCACCAAACTCCCTTGCCTTAGTCACCCAGGAAAACAAAATTGGCTGTGTTAATGCTTGGCTTGCACCATAGCCTAAAATACCGTGGAATCAGCAGGGGTTGGAACCTGTGGTGGTGTTGGAGAGACGTCAGTTGGAAGTCAGCATGGGGGTTAGCTGGATCTCAGTCCACGTGGGGATGAAAGTATCCTGAACACATAAATGAAGCAGCAGGACTGGTGCGTTGTCTGGCTCTAGGGTTATGGCTTGTTGCTCTAGCAGAAGGTAAAGACTGGGGAAGGAGAGCTGAGAAAGAGCTCTTCAGCAGCAGCTTTAGAGTCCCCCATGTTTGACACTGCTCGGGTCCCCCAGTCCAGCTCCTCAGGCTCGCTGGAGGTGGCCATGTCCCACCCAGCCTTTGTCAGGAGGCCAAGGGTGCAGCCCAGCTCCCTGCTGCGCTGGGGCCTGCAGGAAGGTGGCAGGAGCACCCAGGTCCAGCCCTTACGTTCTACCACCCCTGTGGTACTTAGTGCCTCTAAACCACATTTCCCATTTCCGCTCTCTTTTCGTGGGTAAACGTTCTTATTGCCTGTGTGGGAGGTGGTTATTATGGGTTATCACCATTTCCTCTGCAGAGAAACCTGCTGCCTACGCTCCTTCCTCTCATTGACTTCTCCTGCTCTGGATAGACGGAGATCTCTGCCAGTCAAGCAGCAGGAGAGAGGAGGAGGATTAAGGGAGTGGGGAAGTTAAGATAAGCACTTTGACAAGTGTTAACACAGAAAGGAGAACCTGCAACAAACTCCACTGGGCCCAGGATAATTTCTGCCTCTGGGCAGAGGCTGGAAGGTCTTTGGTGACGTCAGGAGAGAGGTTCTAACGGCACCAAGCACGTGTCATTTCTCTTTGCCTCTCTCCTACACAAGCCCGTGTCTACCAACACTGAACGTACACCCATACTTTGCTGTTCCAAATCTGGAAGGTGTTGGCTGAGCAAGGGGAGGATGTACTGCGTCATGATCTCTGTGCTGCATCCATAGCTTCTGGGGCTCAGTGACGGTAACAAAAATGAGCTACCACCCACAAAAGCCTTGTGACAGAGGCTGTGGAGTTGCAGCCCAGGCCCGTCTGTGAGGTTGGTGGGATGTGAGACACCTCACAGCCTGCCCGTTCCCTTGGAGCTGCAGTTTGGCCATGAGGGATTGGAAGTCAGTTCAGTGGAGATGGGGAAGTCTCGGTTGGTTGGTAGGGAGATCACTGGGGTGGGTCTTCCAGGGTTAATCAGAAACACGTTTTGCTGCATCCGCATACACGGCCCCAGCACATCCAGTGGCTGCTGCTTTGCCAAACATGCAGCTGAGTACGTTTTGCAGGCCGGCTGAGTCGAAAGCCTCCGGTAACTGTAGGTCTCTATTGGGGCTGTAATTTGGGACTCTGGGAAAGGTAGAAAAGATCTGCTGCCTCTGATCATATAAAAGAAATAGAATAAGGGTGAGAGAAAGAGGGGATGAGGTAGGAGAGAGCAAGATGCCATAGAGAACATCAGCAAAAAGAGGGAGCGGAGACTGTGTGTTCTTACAGAATCAACAATACGCATAGAAAAGGGAATTACCCAGGGGAGCGGAGCGTGTGTGTGGAGCTGTGAGAAATGTTACGGAAGAAAGATATTAAGGCGAAGCAACAGATATTTGAAATGTTATTTGAAGAGAAGTTTTAATCTGATAGGGCGCAGACAGAGAATTAATGGGTTTTCAATGAGTTGCATAGCGCTTCGGGACAGTGCTGGGAACAAAGCAAAAGTTCTGCTGCTGGAGGTCAGTGCCACATCCCTGGCACAGAGGAAGCCATCAGAGAAGAAGCCGAAAAAAAGCAATTGAGAAATTAACTCTGCTAAATCCCTCAGAGATGAGGGAGAGTTTTAAAAACAAAACCAAAAAAACCCATCACTCCCATATCTACTTTCTTCTCCTATAAGCAAAGAAAAACAGGTAACGGTGAGGAATCTTTCATGTCCTTCAGCATACGAGCAGATAACTGCCTGTTCCAGGCAGAGACCTGCGTTCGTACATAAGCACGTGTGTGGGAGGGACCGGCTGGGTTGCCAGGAGGAGCAGAGTATTTGGGGGAATATCTAATCACAATCCAAACCGTGCTTGGCAAAGTTGGTTGTGAACCACCGTGTCATCCGTTCACCTCGGTGGCCTGCATGACTCAGTAGTCTCTCTGGAAAGCAGGAGACCTCATTTTGAAGGCAGTGCTGTCGAAGAGCTATGGAAGGGAAAAGAGAAAGAGGGAATGGAGCCAGGGAAAGGGAAGGAAGGAAAATTGTGCTCACATGACAGAGCAGGAAGATCCTTATTCAGATAAACACCGATGTCTCGGGGATGAACAAAACTCTCTGGGACATCTAGAAATCTTATCAGTTGTGTAGCTCTTCTTTTATTTTTTTGCTCATCTGCTTTATTCTATCCTTCTTTCCCCTTACTTCTTTTATTTTTCTTGTTCTTTTCCTTCTATGTGATCAGAGGCTGCAGGTCTCTTGTGTTTCCCAGAATCCCAGCTAAGATCTTGTTGGCTTCTGGAAGGCAGAATGTGGCAGGGGTCATGAAGGCAATGAAACAGCAAGTTGAATCATTCCCATTATTTAAGTCTTTCTGGGAAATGCACACCATTTGGGTTTGTATTTCTGATTTTTACCCCCAAATTTTCCTTTCACCTAGGGAAGTCGAAGGAATAGAAGGGGAATAGAAGGGTCAAAACCCTACAAAGAAAATGATCACGTTTTTTGTTTCTGTTTTTTGGAGTCAGGCAGCTGGATGGAATCAGGAGATTCTATGATGTTCCTGGTGAACAGGGAAGCTGCAGCGTGAGGTCCAAGAATTTCAGAAAAGAAAAACTCTAGAGGGAAAGAGCTATTTTAGAAAAGCCCCAACAAAGTCTTCAACTGGTATTTGCAACCTGCCATGAGGCAGAAATGCATCCAAAACCAGGCTTCCTTATTTCTTAATTCTCGTGTCATATATTGATGCCATCAGTAATATTGTTTATAACCAATTAGCAAGAGAAATGTCTCTCAGCAGCAGGTTGAATCCTTCATTACATCTGTTTCAATATCAAACCATTCCAAGAATTCTTCTGAGACTGCGTTTCTCCCAGTGCATTATGGAAATGCAGTGCACCTTTTAATCAGGAGGGACATCTCTATTTAGGTTGCAGACGTCAAAATTTCTTGTGTTCAAAATGCTGTATTATTACCTGAATGAAACCAGAGATAAAACTCCAGCTGATATCATGGTTTCAGGAATTGGCAGATAATTCATTTCTCCAACTTGGGACTGAACAATGCATTTCCTTTGTGTTTTGATTTTTTATCCATTTTCTTATAAACTGAACTTCACCCCCTCCCCCCCGACTTAAATTGAAACCGTGTATGTCTGTAAGAGGATGGCATCAGGACTAAAATACTCTACTGGGACACTTCACTGGGGACGCCTTGGCTCCTGTGCAGTCTCCTGCTGTGATCGGTTTTGGTTAGGATACTCAGTCCGTGTCTCTGGGTCTAGAATTAGGAAAGCAAGATCTATAGAGGTTCAATGAAAGGTCCAGATCGCTATTCAGAGCTACAAGTTGGTGTCCTGTCCTCGGGAGCTGAAATGTCAGAGAAGGACCACGGCCTCTCAGCATTGACTTGTCCAGATGAAACTATGTGTTTTTCAGGTTTGTCATTTATGGCTCTGAACTGAAAGCCTAAAATGGGAAACAGACAGTGAGGGTTATCCAGTGACTCACCCATTAGCATTCACAGTGGTCACCTAAGATACGCGCTTCCTTTAGAGTCCATGAAAATACAGGCCACTCCAGGGGACAGCTTGGAAGCCAAAGAAATGGAATCTTTCTTGAAATTAAGTTGCAACATGTGCACCAATTCCAAGACGCCTTTGGTCCTTGGTTTCTCGTGTGCATAAAACAAACTCCCTTTTTTCCTACCTTTTCAAATCAGAGTATATGTTCTTTCAAGGCAGGAATTTCATCTGTCATTTTGCCCATGTGCAGCATCATAACACATTTGCGTCACAGCTGGGCCGAAAAGACAGTCTCTCAGTATAAATGACCGATACCAATAAGCTCCTGTCACATGACAGTAATACAACGGAAAAGATGGAGCTCAAGCTTAGACGCAGGACTTAGATTGTCCTGGCCAAACAAACCACCTTGATTTAACGACACAGAGCATGGAAGAGTTACGTATACATCATCCCTTCAGGAACAGCTTCACTCTACCCCTCTGCTGCTTGTTCTTGTCTCAGTGAGGGGACTGAATTAAGTGGCGGAGGAAGGTGGATCTGTTCTGCAGTGCAAAGAATGTGTGAAGCCACAAATCAGGTAGTAATAGTAACTCCCATTCCTGAACCTTTTCAGATAAACATTTACAAGTACCTTTTTTGGAGCAGTAAAGATTTTTCTCTTTTTCTTCTTTTTTTTTTTTCTTTTTCCTTTACTACAGTGAAATCTTTAACAAATAATCATTTTACACTGTACAGTTCATCAATAAAAGCAATAACACCAGGTTATGTAATAAATTAAATATGATGTGTAGTTGAAAGTAATCGTGCTTTCAGGCATCAGCTTCTTGTCACATTAAGGGCTCTGGCAAACAGGTTTAATATTCGTGGAATGAACAGAATTATTGACAAGCAGAGGAGGAACTAGACAGCAAGTGAGCATCATATTAATTTTTCAAAAGCTGATATTGCTTTTCCTGCTGACATCGCAACAAACTTTCAGCCTGGCTTTTGCGGTAGAGGGTTTTGGTAGTGGTAGTGGTGACTTCTCTTTTCTTGATCTTTTTTTCTGCCATTCTGTCAAGTTCATGCCTTTTGGAAGGGAGAAGGAAAGAGGGGAAAAATAGTGGTGGCTCACAAAGTAAGGGTAGCTTTGCCTTTGGGTTTATCCTCCCAGATAACTCAGCTCAAGGTTAACTCAGATTAACTCTGGTTCTACCCTTCACTATATCAATGAACATCTTTCATTCTTCTGAAAAATGGTCCATAATTCCCATCACACTTCTAGAGTATACAAGGATTTAGGGACTTCCCACTGCCCCTTCGCTTACAGAGAATCTGATGGTTGAAATACTGGAGATCCTTTAGGACAGAGTTTCTCAGTATGGACAATTAAATTAAAGACAGAGTTTTGAAGAGAAGTCAGCTGGGTTATCTGAGCTTCCTGATATTCAGAACTTCTGGGGGAATAACATAGGAATAGAAGTTGAAAAGCCAAACTTCCTGAGATCCAAGTGGTCCGATTTCCCAGAGATGAATGTAGGAGTGTAGAAAGGAATGACAATTCACTTTTTTACCTAAGCATTTCCAAAGTGCTACAAATACAGCTGAAGAAAAAAAAAGTGTGAATGGCCACTCTGAGGCATGTGTTTTTGTCTGAGGCAGAGGTAAAAATAGCCACTGACATTTCTCGTGTCTCAGATTGAGCTTTAACCACCACACCCTTCCTCTGTACGTCTCATCAATTTGTCACCCAAGGAAGATGAAAAAAAAAAAGTGTTAAATAAAATGGCTAGTATGTCTGCCTGTTGATGGGATAAGGAGAGGCAGAGGAGAAGGGTTCTGTGGTGTGGTGGTCAGTGACTACTCAGGTCAGAGGTGTCTGATAGAAGTTGTCATCAGAGATGCCCAACAAAGAGCATCTGTCTTGAGACTTCTGCATCCCTGGGAGAAACACTGCCCAAAGCAGCTCCCTGGACTGCCTTTTACATTGTGGGTGGGATGGACTTCAGCTTGGCTTCAGCGTTCCTCAGGCAATGAGTGAGATATCCAATCTTGCATGCAATTAAATGCAGGAATGCTTGCAGGAGGCAGTTTGGGAATACTTTCCCTCGACTACCTCAGGATGGTGAACTCTGCTTTTGAGACTTTTTCACAACCCCAAGAGCACGGGGAGGAGAAAAATGCAAAGCAGGTGAGGGCACAAGACAGCTCTGGGCTGGTCAGTGATGCTTTCATGGGCTCTGTTCAACCCTTTCTCTCTCCTCTCTTATCCCTATCCAAAGCTCTGAGGGTGTTAATACGGCTGGCAAGGCAGGCAGTGTTGCAATGAGCTGGGCATGCCTTTGAGCTTGGCAGCATTGTCATTTGTTTGGCCTAAAAACAGTTATTTTAGAAGGGGGATTGTTTTGCAGGCCCCATCAAACAGCACTCAGGTCAGGTTTGCTCATCACAGTGAGCTTTCATAGGCCGACCTTGGCGCATGTGCCCAAATTTTCGGTAATGTCCTTGGGTGTCAGTAAAAATCCATCACCACTGGAGATGGCGCTGGCCATAGCTTCCTTTCAGCTGTGAAATGTGCCAGCTACCTCATTCCAAAGTACCCCAGAACGACCTCATTTCTCCAAATAAATGTCAGAGTGTGAGAGAGCCAAAGAAGAGTGGGGAGAGAGCAGAGCTGTTCATCTTAATCGGCTTTAGAGCCTCCCCACCTACTCCAACAGACGAAATCAAATCAAAACTCTGATAAGAGCAGGATTTTCTTTTTCAGTGAAAGGTGATGGAAAGTGTGGGCTCCAGTTCTCCTCTGTTTTACCAGGAGGTTGGTGAACTGATGAATGTTGTCAGCACTAAGATTTGCCTGTATGATCTTCCTTACTGCTGTCCTGGGATGGGTTTAAAGGATTTTTGTATCTAATTGTGTCCAAGGCTGAATAGATCACTGGAGTGACAGAGTCCAGTAAAAAAACTTAACTGAGTGGGATGGTCTCAAGAGCAACAGACACATGATCCCTTTGTGCTTATGAACAAGTTCTGTTTCACCCCCTCCATGNCAAGGCTGAATAGATCACTGGAGTGACAGAGTCCAGTAAAAAAAACTTAACTGAGTGGGATGGTCTCAAGAGCAATAGACACAGGTTCCCTTTGTGAGTATGAACAAGTTCTGTTTCATCCCCTCCATACAGAAAAGGAACGAGGNCCCCTCCATGCAGAAAAGGAACGAGGAGTGAGAGACGTTAAAGCACCGATATGGTATCAAGACATACCTGGAGGTCTGGGACAAAAGTGTGGGAAAGAGGAAAAGTTACAAGAGAAATGTCAGCATAGGAACAGCCTTTCGGTAATGAGCTGTTTTACAAAATGTGGAAAATGTTAGAATTTCAAGCATCAGCTGTGTGTCCTAATGGTGTATTAGCCACCTAAAATACCTTGGAAAATGTTGTTAGAGGCAAGTAACAGAATAAACACAGGAGAAGCGTGAAGCCATTTTTATCTGAGGCAGAACCTATCTGCAAAGAGTGAGAGGGTTGAAAAAGGGATGCAGGCAAGGACTGCAGCATCCAGGATGGGGACTTGTGCCCACATACAGGCCACTTCCTAAGAGATGGTGGGAAGGAAATTTCCTATCCTTATAGTGAGAGAAAGCAGAGAGAAAGCTGATTAATGTGTTGAACCTGTGGGGCTATCGCAGCAGAGCAAAGGCTAGTAGCTTCAAAAGAGCTCAGTACTCAGAATAGGGCTGAAAGAGGCAAAATAGTAGCTGCAGGAAGCATCTTTAAAATCCAGTCTGAAATATCAAAAATGAGAATTGCAAATAAGGTCTTTGAATTGCTTTGGATGGACAACCCGTTCCAGGAAGCGCCTGTCTCCCTCCCTGCATGAGTGCCAGTAGGACAAAGTCAAAAGGCTGCATTGGCGTGGGTGGAGGATTTTTTTTTTAATTTTTTTTTTTAAACCAAGCTCTTTCAAAGCTGGTAGTTATACCTGTCTTTAAATCTTCTCTGATTTTCATCACGCGCTAAGCATTTCACTGTCTTTTTCACGGGAGTTGAGGAAATCCTGCCATCCCCATCACCTGTGGTGCAGAGAGAGAGAAACATGCAAAGAAATATGTGTATGGCTGTCAGGCTCTGAAGTGCCTCTGAGAATCCCACTAGGTTCTTAACTACCTATAAAAAACTAAGGCCATCTGATTCCCCCAGAAGCCAGTGGAAGATCAAGATCGTGCACATGGGTTCCTGATATCACTGGGCACCCTCGTAATCTAAGATGTCTTTTCTCTGACTGCTGAAAGGAAAGGAGCCGCAGTATTTCTCTGCTAGTGATTAGAATTAGGAACGGATTTGTTAAAGCAAAACAAAACAAAGCACAATCCTTTGTGTTAATTCTTGCACAAGAGATACTCCTGGGTTTCATCCAGATTTAGATACATTATTGTTAAAATAAAGTAATATTTATTTTTATCCTCCCATTTTGCCTTTTCTATTTAACCAAGTTGCTATTTTTGAGTTGAAAGCATGCACACAAAAAAATGCAAATCCCAAATTTCAAAGGCACCTTCCACTTGGAATTGGATCTATTTTTGTCCCTGTGACTATCTTGCACAGCTCTAATTGTCATGCCCCGCTCTGAAATCCACAGTACTCTCCTCTCGCCAGCGTATTTTTGGATTATTGCTCATTGTGATCAGCCTTTTGTGTTCCTTTTGATACGGGCCAAATTTTGACATGAGGTGCTGAGTCATGCATAATGTGGGTCTTATTTGTGTCTCAAAGAAATCTTCCTTTTTCTATTCCCCTGTACCTGGGCCAACACCTGGCATAGTCCCCCCCATTTCCCAGACAGACAAGGGAAAAAGCACCTGAAACGCATCAAAGCGTTGAGCGGCTCAAAACAATTCATTTAATTATTATTACAAAATGTCATAGGGAGTGCCAGCGTGGTATTGTAGTTTCCGTGCTCATTTGTTTTGTCAAAGAACTGAGCACTGAAAAAAAGTCCCAAAGAATAAAGAAAGAAAGAAAGAGGGAAAGAGAGAAAGAAAGAAAGGAAGCAAGGAGGGAGGGAGGAAGAAAGGAAGGAAGGAAGGAAAAAATCTTCTTTTGAAACAGAGGTGTATGGACTTGGGGGTGAAATATTTAACTTCTGCACACCAAAAATACAGTCATACCTGAGTAGGGATTCAATGAAAAAAAGTTGCTGGGAGATGTTCTAAAGGCAAATTACATATTAAGAGCACTTTTATGGAGTGATGGAGAGGGAAAAGGGCACTTAATGTAATGGGGTGGAAAATCCAAATATTCCCATCTCTGCTGTAGGGCTCAATGTTTTCTGAGTGCTTTCCCCACATCCCAAACTGCAGAACAGCCCTTTCTCTGGCACTGCCGGCTGTCTGTGTACTGACATAGCATGGCCACGTGGCTTCCTCGCACTGAGGGTCCCCGTCCAGGCAGCTACCAAGGCTGGTCAAAACAGTTTCACACCTGTGAATGGATCTTTTTAAGTCTCCTGCAGCTGAGATGATTTTGGGGATTCCTATTTTTCCTTCTCTTTATTTTCTTATCTGATCAACACTTAACATATGTAAGCACCATTTGATGTTTTCTCGAGATGAGGGATGTATTTAACCAGGTAAAGCAGAAAAAAGATGCAATATTGGGGGTAGAATCTGCAACAGTCTCTGCAATAGACCACCACATGTGAGGTGTCCTGCCGTTCTCTGTGAACGGCTCTCCTCCTCCTGAATTTTGGGATGCTGAATGCAAAGTGTCTGATATAGGTGATGCTGCTTTGTCTTCCAGTCCCCCGCCCCGAAAATTTCCCCGACCTTCATGCATAGGTGTGCTGAGAGAGGTGAACCAAGCAGGGGCTCCAGCCTTACCTGCTCTTTAACCCGCAAGCCAGGCTGCCCAGCGAATTCATGCAGAACAAGCTCCAGTGGATTTGTGTTTGCTGTTTGTGCTGACCAGCTGCTTCACAAACTGTTGGGTTATTTTAGTTTTGTTGCCAGAATCATTTGGCTCCCTTGGTGCTATCTGTCACCTGCAGATGAAATGAAAAGCCTTGAAAATCAGGTGACAACAATCCAGCGTGTCCAGGAATGTGTATGTGTGTGTGAGCACAGAGCAAAGCAGGCTGCTGTCCGTAAATTGTTAAGCATCCTAGAAATGGAGCGCTTGACACCGGAGAGAGAGAGGGTGTGTTTATGAGAAAAGTGGAGAAACACAGCCAAACGTTCTTCTACTTTTTATAACTGGAGACCACATCCCCTTGAAGGTGGAAATTTAATTCTTCAGTGGCCAGGGCTCGTGCCACACCGAGCCTGTCTCTACTGCATGCACAGTGGCATCACGTGTGGACCTTCAAAGATTGGTTATTGGGCTAAAGAGAGGCAATTTGACTGCAGTTCTCGGCCTTCTCATGCAGGAGGTCTGTGGAAGGTGGAGTTGTTATTGTGGCTATAAGAATTCAGAATTCCAGGGAAAATCCTTAAAGCCATGCTAAGGGGCAAAGTTATGAGGATGCACCCAGCTACGGTCACAGCAGCCTCTTGGCTGGCACGTGACATCATCCGAGATCCCAGCAGTTGGCGTTATTAGAGATCCCTTGGTTGTTTCCTCCTAGGACAGTAAGTGCTGTCTAATGATGATTTGCCGCCTGCTACCCATGAAGGTAATTCCTGCCATCTTCCCTCACCTCCGTATTTCCTTCATGTGCAGATGGAACGGGAAGGAGCAGCCTGTGCAGAAGCTGGAAGTGGAGACCTTGGGCTCCACACAGGTGCCACCCTGATTTTATATCAACGCAGCCCCAGTGCCTCTGGCGGAGCTGCTGGTGGTTTCCATCAGCGCAAAGGAGAGGAGAAGCAGGGACGGTCACAGGAGAACTGTTCAGGGCACGCAGGTGGGGGTCAATCCCCATAGTTCCTTCCGGCTGAGAATCTGTGTCTTTGGCTGCCGCACTGACTGACCTGAATGGAGTTAACCTTGATTTACACTGGAGAAGGAGAAGGGAGAAATGAGCACAGCAAGCTGAATCCTAGAATAGAAAAAGGCCACTGGAGAGGGAGACAGAGTGCAGGGAGGAAAAGCTAACGCCATGGCCTCTGTGATCCTGTCTTTGCAGGTCCCTCAGGCAACATAACCATAAACAGTCTCTTCAAAAAATGTGAATATTATGCTCCTTTCTGACAGTTTTTCCCCAATTTCCTTCTGCCTTTACAAGTAGCTGAAGAAAATAAATATTTAATGACCTATTTCAATATTTTAATGTAGGTTTCTTGGTTAAAAACACCACAAATCTCTCCATGAAAGGGCGACAATAGAATTACAAAGTAATGAGTATTGCAGCAAGTGAGAAGTTGGTTAGAAAAGAGCGTGGAGGGAAAAGAAAAGAGGCAGGGCTGCAGAACATGGGGGCATATCTTCATCAGATGGAAATCATGGAATGGTTTAGGTTGGAAGGGACTTTGAAGATCATC